>JACMZG010000990.1:0-23830 GCA_018340805.1 Microvelia longipes
AATTGAAAAATATATTTCTATCAATAAATGAAGATGATGATGAAAGATGATGATGAGAAAATATGAATTTGAAAAATAAAAATTTTTTAAAAATGTTATCATCTTTTTGCTAATCTAAAAATCTCAATTTTCTAATGCGGGATTTTATTTCGTTTGATTTTATGATGAAGACAATGAGTTGGAAATAAATTTCATGATGATTTAGTAAGAAAATGATGGTTTTCTAATGAAGTTTAAGAGTTTGAAATTCAAAGTTTTGTAAAATTGGAAATCTATTTTAAGGTTCGATAGTGTAGTGGTTATCACGTCTGCTTCACACGCAGAAGGTCCCCGGTTCGATCCCGGGTCGAACCATATTTTTTTAGTAAAAAAGAAAAATTCTCGTTAGATATCCCACAAAATCAATTGTTTATTAAATTGAAAAATATGTTTCTATCAATAAATGAAGATGATGATGAAGATGATGATGATGAGAAAATATGAATTTGAAAAATAAAAATTTTTAAAATGTTATCATCTTTTTGCTAATCTAAAAATCTCAATTTTCTAATGCGGGATTTTATTTCGTTTGATTTTATGATGAAGACAATGAGTTGGAAATAAATTTCATGATGATTTAGTAAGAAAATGATGGTTTTCTAATGAAGTTTAAGAGTTTGAAATTCAAAGTTTTGTAAAATTGGAAATCTATTTTAAGGTTCGATAGTGGTGTAGTGGTCTGCTTCACACGCAGAAGGTCCCCGGTTCGATCCCGGGTCGAACCATATTTTTTTAGTAAAAAAGAAAAATTCTCGTTAGATATCCCACAAAATCAATTGTTTATTAAATTGAAAAAATATGTTTCTATCAATAAATGAAGATGATGATGAAGATGAATGATGAAAAATATGAATTTGAAAAATAAAAATTTTTTAAAATGTTATCATCTTTTTGCTAATCTAAAAATCTCAATTTTCTAATGCGGGATTTTATTTCGTTTGATTTTATGATGAAGACAATGAGTTGGAAATAAATTTCATGATGATTTAGTAAGAAAATGATGGTTTTCTAATGAAGTTTAAGAGTTTGAAATTCAAAGTTTTGTAAAATTGGAAATCTATTTTAAGGTTCGATAGTGTAGTGGTTATCACGTCTGCTTCACACGCAGAAGGTCCCCGTTCGATCCCGGGTCGAACCATATTTTTTTAGTAAAAAAGAAAAATTCTCGTTAGATATCCACAAAATCAATTGTTTATTAAATTGAAAAAATATGTTTCTATCAATAAATGAAGATGATGATGAAGATGATGATGATGAGAAAATATGAATTTGAAAAATAAAAATTTTTAAAATGTTATCATCTTTTTGCTAATCTAAAAATCTCAATTTTCTAATGCGGGATTTTATTTCGTTTGATTTTATGATGAAGACAATGAGTTGGAAATAAATTTCATGATGATTTAGTAAGAAAATGATGGTTTTCTAATGAAGTTTAAGAGTTTGAAATTCAAAGTTTTGTAAAATTGGAAATCTATTTTAAGGTTCGATAGTGTAGTGGTTATCACGTCTGCTTCACACGCAGAAGGTCCCCGGTTCGATCCCGGGTCGAACCATATTTTTTTAGTAAAAAAAGAAAATTCTCGTTAGATATCCCACAAAATCAATTGTTTATTAAATTGAAAAATATGTTTCTATCAATAAATGAAGATGATGATGAAGATGATGATGATGAGAAAATATGAATTTGAAAAATAAAAATTTTTTAAAATGTTATCATCTTTTTGCTAATCTAAAAATCTCAATTTTCTAATGCGGGATTTTATTTCGTTTGATTTTATGATGAAGACAATGAGTTGGAAATAAATTTCATGATGATTTAGTAAGAAAATGATGGTTTTCTAATGAAGTTTAAGAGTTTGAAATTCAAAGTTTTGTAAAATTGGAAATCTATTTTAAGGTTCGATAGTGTAGTGGTTATCACGTCTGCTTCACACGCAGAAGGTCCCCGGTTCGATCCCGGGTCGAACCATATTTTTTTAGTAAAAAAGAAAAATTCTCGTTAGATATCCCACAAAATCAATTGTTTATTAAATTGAAAAATATGTTTCTATCAATAAATGAAGATGATGATGAAGATGATGATGATGAGAAAATATGAATTTGAAAAAAATAAAATTTTTTAAAATGTTATCATCTTTTTGCTAATCTAAAAATCTCAATTTTCTAATGCGGGATTTTATTTCGTTTGATTTTATGATGAAGACAATGAGTTGGAAATAAATTTCATGATGATTTAGTAAGAAAATGATGGTTTTCTAATGAAGTTTAAGAGTTTGAAATTCAAAGTTTTGTAAAATTGGAAATCTATTTTAAGGTTCGATAGTGTAGTGGTTATCACGTCTGCTTCACACGCAGAAGGTCCCCGGTTCGATCCCGGGTCGAACCATATTTTTTTAGTAAAAAAGAAAAATTCTCGTTAGATATCCCACAAAATCAATTGTTTATTAAATTGAAAAATATTTTCTATCAATAAATGAAGATGATGATGAAGATGATGATGATGAGAAAATATGAATTTGAAAAATAAAAATTTTTTAAAATGTTATCATCTTTTTGCTAATCTAAAAATCTCAATTTTCTAATGCGGGATTTTATTTCGTTTGATTTTATGATGAAGACAATGAGTTGGAAATAAATTTCATGATGATTTAGTAAGAAAATGATGGTTTTCTAATGAAGTTTAAGAGTTTGAAATTCAAAGTTTTGTAAAATTGGAAATCTATTTTAAGGTTCGATAGTGTAGTGGTTATCACGTCTGCTTCACACGCAGAAGGTCCCCGGTTCGATCCCGGGTCGAACCATATTTTTTTAGTAAAAAAGAAAAATTCTCGTTAGATATCCCACAAAATCAATTGTTTATTAAATTGAAAAATATGTTTCTATCAATAAATGAAGATGATGATGAAGATGATGATGATGAGAAAATATGAATTTGAAAAATAAAAATTTTTAAAATGTTATCATCTTTTTGCTAATCTAAAAATCTCAATTTTCTAATGCGGGATTTTATTTCGTTTGATTTTATGATGAAGACAATGAGTTGGAAATAAATTTCATGATGATTTAGTAAGAAAATGATGGTTTTCTAATGAAGTTTAAGAGTTTGAAATTCAAAGTTTTGTAAAATTGGAAATCTATTTTAAGGTTCGATAGTGTAGTGGTTATCACGTCTGCTTCACACGCAGAAGGTCCCCGGTTCGATCCCGGGTCGAACCATATTTTTTTAGTAAAAAAGAAAAATTCTCGTTAGATATCCCACAAAATCAATTGTTTATTAAATTGAAAAATATGTTTCTATCAATAAATGAAGATGATGATGAAGATGATGATGATGAGAAAATATGAATTTGAAAAATAAAAATTTTTTAAAATGTTATCATCTTTTTGCTAATCTAAAAATCTCAATTTTCTAATGCGGGATTTTATTTCGTTTGATTTTATGATGAAGACAATGAGTTGGAAAATAAATTTCATGATGATTTAGTAAGAAAATGATGGTTTTCTAATGAAGTTTAAGAGTTTGAAATTCAAAGTTTTGTAAAATTGGAAATCTATTTTAAGGTTCGATAGTGTAGTGGTTATCACGTCTGCTTCACACGCAGAAGGTCCCCGGTTCGATCCCGGGTCGAACCATATTTTTTTAGTAAAAAAGAAAAATTCTCGTTAGATATCCCACAAAATCAATGTTTATTAAATTGAAAAATATGTTTCTATCAATAAATGAAGATGATGATGAAGATGATGATGATGAGAAAATATGAATTTGAAAAATAAAAATTTTTTAAAATGTTATCATCTTTTTGCTAATCTAAAAATCTCAATTTTCTAATGCGGGATTTTATTTCGTTTGATTTTATGATGAAGACAATGAGTTGGAAATAAATTTCATGATGATTTAGTAAGAAAATGATGGTTTTCTAATGAAGTTTAAGAGTTTGAAATTTCAAAGTTTTGTAAAATTGGAAATCTATTTTAAGGTTCGATAGTGTAGTGGTTATCACGTCTGCTTCACACGCAGAAGGTCCCCGGTTCGATCCCGGGTCGAACCATATTTTTTTAGTAAAAAAGAAAAATTCTCGTTAGATATCCCACAAAATCAATTGTTTATTAAATTGAAAAATATGTTTCTATCAATAAATGAAGATGATGATGAAGATGATGATGATGAGAAAATATGAATTTGAAAATAAAAATTTTTTAAAATGTTATCATCTTTTTGCTAATCTAAAAATCTCAATTTTCTAATGCGGGATTTTATTTCGTTTGATTTTATGATGAAGACAATGAGTTGGAAATAAATTTCATGATGATTTAGTAAGAAAATGATGGTTTTCTAATGAAGTTTAAGAGTTTGAAATTCAAAGTTTTGTAAAATTGGAAATCTATTTTAAGGTTCGATAGTGTAGTGGTTATCACGTCTGCTTCACACGCAGAAGGTCCCCGGTTCGATCCCGGGTCGAACCATATTTTTTTAGTAAAAAAGAAAAATTCTCGTTAGATATCCCACAAAATCAATTGTTTATTAAATTGAAAAATATGTTTCTATCAATAAATGAAGATGATGATGAAGATGATGATGAGAAAATATGAATTTGAAAAATAAAAATTTTTTAAAATGTTATCATCTTTTTGCTAATCTAAAAATCTCAATTTTCTAATGCGGGATTTTATTTCGTTTGATTTTATGATGAAGACAATGAGTTGAAATAAATTTCATGATGATTTAGTAAGAAAATGATGGTTTTCTAATGAAGTTTAAGAGTTTGAAATTCAAAGTTTTGTAAAATTGGAAATCTATTTTAAGGTTCGATAGTGTAGTGGTTATCACGTCTGCTTCACACGCAGAAGGTCCCCGGTTCGATCCCGGGTCGAACCATATTTTTTTAGTAAAAAAGAAAAATTCTCGTTAGATATCCCACAAAATCAATTGTTTATTAAATTGAAAAATATGTTTCTATCAATAAATGAAGATGATGATGAAGATGATGATGATGAGAAAATATGAATTTGAAAAATAAAAATTTTTTAAAATGTTATCATCTTTTTGCTAATCTAAAAATCTCAATTTTCTAATGCGGGATTTTATTTCGTTTGATTTTATGATGAAGACAATGAGTTGGAAATAAATTTCATGATGATTTAGTAAGAAAATGGTTTTCTAATGAAGTTTAAGAGTTTGAAATTCAAAGTTTTGTAAAATTGGAAATCTATTTTAAGGTTCGATAGTGTAGTGGTTATCACGTCTGCTTCACACGCAGAAGGTCCCCGGTTCGATCCCGGGTCGAACCATATTTTTTTAGTAAAAAAGAAAAATTCTCGTTAGATATCCCACAAAATCAATTGTTTATTAAATTGAAAAATATGTTTCTATCAATAAATGAAGATGATGATGAAGATGATGATGATGAGAAAATATGAATTTGAAAAATAAAAATTTTTTAAAATGTTATCATCTTTTTGCTAATCTAAAAATCTCAATTTTCTAATGCGGGATTTTATTTCGTTTGATTTTATGATGAAGACAATGAGTTGGAAAATAAATTTCATGATGATTTAGTAAGAAATGATGGTTTTCTAATGAAGTTTAAGAGTTTGAAATTCAAAGTTTTGTAAAATTGGAAATCTATTTTAAGGTTCGATAGTGTAGTGGTTATCACGTCTGCTTCACACACGCAGAAGGTCCCCGGTTCGATCCCGGGTCGAACCATATTTTTTTAGTAAAAAAGAAAAATTCTCGTTAGATATCCCACAAAATCAATTGTTTATTAAATTGAAAAATATGTTTCTATCAATAAATGAAGATGATGATGAAGATGATGATGATGAGAAAATATGAATTTGAAAAATAAAAATTTTTTAAAATGTTATCATCTTTTTGCTAATCTAAAAATCTCAATTTTCTAATGCGGGATTTTATTTCGTTTGATTTTATGATGAAGACAATGAGTTGGAAATAAATTTCATGATGATTTAGTAAGAAAATGATGGTTTTCTAATGAAGTTTAAGAGTTTGAAATTCAAAGTTTTGTAAAATTGGAAATCTATTTTAAGGTTCGATAGTGTAGTGGTTATCACGTCTGCTTCACACGCAGAAGGTCCCGGTTCGATCCCGGGTCGAACCATATTTTTTAGTAAAAAAGAAAAATTCTCGTTAGATATCCCACAAAATCAATTGTTTATTAAATTGAAAAATATGTTTCTATCAATAAATGAAGATGATGATGAAGATGATGATGATGAGAAAATATGAATTTGAAAAATAAAAATTTTTAAAATGTTATCATCTTTTTGCTAATCTAAAAATCTCAATTTTCTAATGCGGGATTTTATTTCGTTTGATTTTATGATGAAGACAATGAGTTGGAAATAAATTTCATGATGATTTAGTAAGAAAATGATGGTTTTCTAATGAAGTTTAAGAGTTTGAAATTCAAAGTTTTGTAAAATTGGAAATCTATTTTAAGGTTCGATAGTGTAGTGGTTATCACGTCTGCTTCACACGCAGAAGGTCCCCGGTTCGATCCCGGGTCGAACCATATTTTTTAGTAAAAAAGAAAAATTCTCGTTAGATATCCCACAAAATCAATTGTTTATTAAATTGAAAAATATGTTTCTATCAATAAATGAAGATGATGATGAAGATGATGATGATGAGAAAATATGAATTTGAAAAATAAAATTTTTTAAAATGTTATCATCTTTTTGCTAATCTAAAAATCTCAATTTTCTAATGCGGGATTTTATTTCGTTTGATTTTATGATGAAGACAATGAGTTTGAAATAAATTTCATGATGATTTAGTAAGAAAATGATGGTTTTCTAATGAAGTTTAAGAGTTTGAAATTCAAAGTTTTGTAAAATTGGAAATCTATTTTAAGGTTCGATAGTGTAGTGGTTATCACGTCTGCTTCACACGCAGAAGGTCCCCGGTTCGATCCCGGGTCGAACCATATTTTTTTAGTAAAAAAGAAAAATTCTCGTTAGATATCCCACAAAATCAATTGTTTATTAAATTGAAAAATATGTTTCTATCAATAAATGAAGATGATGATGAAGATGATGATGATGAGAAAATATGAATTTGAAAATAAAAAATTTTTTAAAATGTTATCATCTTTTTGCTAATCTAAAAATCTCAATTTTCTAATGCGGGATTTTATTTCGTTTGATTTTATGATGAAGACAATGAGTTGGAAATAAATTTCATGATGATTTAGTAAGAAAATGATGGTTTTCTAATGAAGTTTAAGAGTTTGAAATTCAAAGTTTTGTAAAATTGGAAATCTATTTAAGGTTCGATAGTGTAGTGGTTATCACGTCTGCTTCACACGCAGAAGGTCCCCGGTTCGATCCCGGGTCGAACCATATTTTTTTAGTAAAAAGAAAAATTCTCGTTAGATATCCCACAAAATCAATTGTTTATTAAATTGAAAAATATGTTTCTATCAATAAATGAAGATGATGATGAAGATGATGATGATGAGAAAATATGAATTTGAAAAATAAAAATTTTTTAAAATGTTATCATCTTTTTGCTAATCTAAAAATCTCAATTTTCTAATGCGGGATTTTATTTCGTTTGATTTTATGATGAAGACAATGAGTTGGAAATAAATTTCATGATGATTTAGTAAGAAAATGATGGTTTTCTAATGAAGTTTAAGAGTTTGAAATTCAAAGTTTTGTAAAATTGGAAATCTATTTTAAGGTTCGATAGTGTAGTGGTTATCACGTCTGCTTCACACGCAGAAGGTCCCCGGTTCGATCCCGGGTCGAACCATATTTTTTTAGTAAAAAAGAAAAATTCTCGTTAGATATCCCACAAAATCAATTGTTTATTAAATTGAAAAATATGTTTCTATCAATAAATGAAATGATGATGAAGATGATGATGATGAGAAATATGAATTTGAAAAAAAATTTTTTAAAATGTTATCATCTTTTTGCTAATCTAAAATCTCAATTTTCTAATGCGGGATTTTATTTCGTTTGATTTTATGATGAAGACAATGAGTTGGAAATAAATTTCATGATGATTTAGTAAGAAAATGATGGTTTTCTAATGAAGTTTAAGAGTTTGAAATTCAAAGTTTTGTAAAATTGGAAATCTATTTTAAGGTTCGATAGTGTAGTGGTTATCACGTCTGCTTCACACGCAGAAGGTCCCCGGTTCGATCCCGGGTCGAACCATATTTTTTTAGTAAAAAAAAAAATTCTCGTTAGATATCCCACAAAATCAATTGTTTATTAAATTGAAAAATATGTTTCTATCAATAAATGAAGATGATGATGAAGATGATGATGATGAGAAAATATGAATTTGAAAAAAAATTTTTAAAATGTTATCATCTTTTTGCTAATCTAAAAATCTCAATTTTCTAATGCGGGATTTTATTTCGTTTGATTTTATGATGAAGACAATGAGTTGGAAATAAATTTCATGATGATTTAGTAAGAAAATGATGGTTTTCTAATGAAGTTTAAGAGTTTGAAATTCAAAGTTTTGTAAAATTGGAAATCTATTTTAAGGTTCGATAGTGTAGTGGTTATCACGTCTGCTTCACACGCAGAAGGTCCCCGGTTCGATCCCGGGTCGAACCATATTTTTTTAGTAAAAAAGAAAAATTCTCGTTAGATATCCCACAAAATTGTTTATTAAATTGAAAAATATGTTTCTATCAATAAATGAAGATGATGATGAAGATGATGATGATGAGAAAATATGAATTTGAAAAATAAAAATTTTTTAAAATGTTATCATCTTTTTGCTAATCTAAAAATCTCAATTTTCTAATGCGGGATTTTATTTCGTTTGATTTTATGATGAAGACAATGAGTTGGAAATAAATTTCATGATGATTTAGTAAGAAAATGATGGTTTTCTAATGAAGTTTAAGAGTTTGAAATTCAAAGTTTTGTAAAATTGGAAATCTATTTTAAGGTTCGATAGTGTAGTGGTTATCACGTCTGCTTCACACGCAGAAGGTCCCCGGTTCGATCCCGGGTCGAACCATATTTTTTTAGTAAAAAAGAAAAATTCTCGTTAGATATCCCACAAAATCAATTGTTTATTAAATTGAAAATATGTTTCTATCAATAAATGAAGATGATGATGAAGATGATGATGATGAGAAAATATGAATTTGAAAAATAAAATTTTTTAAAATGTTATCATCTTTTTGCTAATCTAAAAATCTCAATTTTCTAATGCGGGATTTTATTTCGTTTGATTTTATGATGAAGACAATGAGTTGGAAATAAATTTCATGATGATTTAGTAAGAAAATGATGGTTTTCTAATGAAGTTTAAGAGTTTGAAATTCAAAGTTTTGTAAAATTGGAAATCTATTTTAAGGTTCGATAGTGTAGTGGTTATCACGTCTGCTTCACACGCAGAAGGTCCCCGGTTCGATCCCGGGTCGAACCATATTTTTTTAGTAAAAAAGAAAATTCTCGTTAGATATCCCACAAAATCAATTGTTTATTAAATTGAAAAATATGTTTCTATCAATAAATGAAGATGATGATGAAGATGATGATGATGAGAAAATATGAATTTGAAAAATAAAAATTTTTTAAAATGTTATCATCTTTTTGCTAATCTAAAAATCTCAATTTTCTAATGCGGGATTTTATTTCGTTTGATTTTATGATGAAGACAATGAGTTGGAAATAAATTTCATGATGATTTAGTAAGAAAATGATGGTTTTCTAATGAAGTTTAAGAGTTTGAAATTCAAAGTTTTGTAAAATTGGAAATCTATTTTAAGGTTCGATAGTGTAGTGGTTATCACGTCTGCTTCACACGCAGAAGGTCCCCGGTTCGATCCCGGGTCGAACCATATTTTTTTAGTAAAAAAGAAAAATTCTCGTTAGATATCCCACAAAATCAATTGTTTATTAAATTGAAAAATATGTTTCTATCAATAAATGAAGATGATGATGAAGATGATGATGATGAGAAAATATGAATTTGAAAAATAAAAATTTTTAAAATGTTATCATCTTTTTGCTAATCTAAAAATCTCAATTTTCTAATGCGGATTTTATTTCGTTTGATTTTATGATGAAGACAATGAGTTGAAATAAATTTCATGATGATTTAGTAAGAAAATGATGGTTTTCTAATGAAGTTTAAGAGTTTGAAATTCAAAGTTTTGTAAAATTGGAAATCTATTTTAAGGTTCGATAGTGTAGTGGTTATCACGTCTGCTTCACACGCAGAAGGTCCCCGGTTCGATCCCGGGTCGAACCATATTTTTTTAGTAAAAAAGAAAAATTCTCGTTAGATATCCACAAAAATCAATTGTTTATTAAATTGAAAAATATGTTTCTATCAATAAATGAAGATGATGAGAAGATGATGATGAGAAAATATGAATTTGAAAATAAAAATTTTTTAAAATGTTATCATCTTTTTGCTAATCTAAAAATCTCAATTTTCTAATGCGGGATTTTATTTCGTTTGATTTTATGATGAAGACAATGAGTTGAAATAAATTTTCATGATGATTTAGTAAGAAAATGATGGTTTTCTAATGAAGTTTAAGAGTTTGAAATTCAAAGTTTTGTAAAATTGGAAATCTATTTAAGGTTCGATAGTGTAGTGGTTATCACGTCTGCTTCACACGCAGAAGGTCCCCGGTTCGATCCCGGGTCGANTCTTAGCTGATGCAGATAGCACACAACCTCCTTATTTAGTGATAGTAGTTTCGAAAGTGAATCTTGGTTCACGATGATGACATCGATATTTATTTGAAAACAACACTTTGTAGTACAGAGATTTGTACACCTTTGCACCTTACATTGTAAAATGCTCATTGTGTACCCTGAAAGTTGTAAAAATTCAATTCCTAACAATGTTTTCTCTGCACAAACCATTTTCTGTCCTCTCAATATCAATAACTCTCATTGGATCTTGTTTTGTTTATAGAAAGATCAAAGAAATATCTTACTATATTGACCCAATTTTTCAGTGGACTAATAATTTGCAATAAACAGATTTCAAATCGAGATAAATACGGCGCTTAATAATTTATTTAAAATTAAACATCTTGCTAGTAGAAAATCCGCATAAAAATCTTATTTATCAGAAAAACAACTATTGATTGCGGTCCATCATTTGTGCATATGCGGTCTTAATTAGTAAAATTTGGTAAAGTTCCCGATCACTTCATTAAAACACATTTAGAAACAAGTTGTTAATTTCAAATTAATAATAGCTCAATTAAGTTGCCTGAGAGTGACGGTGGTGGTAATCGCAATTGATAGCTAACAAAACTAAAAAATACAAAATCAATAATGTTCACAAATGAATCAAATCGCAAGTTATCAAGTAAGGACAGTTTGAAAATGAAAAACCTTGTATCTCTTTTTCTTTTTACAGAATTGGTACAAAAATAACTCTAATATATGCGTGCTATCTTCTGATATTACTTCAATTTGATTTCTCAAAATAATCAGTATATTGTTGACAACATTAGTTTTAAACAGTTTAAGTCAATTGATGTTGTCATTGCTTCTATTCCTCATAAAAATCTTGGTGCCTTCTTGTTTATTCCTTATCACTCGGATTTTGTTTCATGTTTGACTTTTGTAATAGTTTATTGGATGATAGATTGGTAGGAATTGGCGAAATATTACTGACTATGTTAATCAGTTTCTTCTAACAAAAAAAGTCAGGTTACTCAAATCATGGTTTAAACATGACAAATTGTTTCATCCGACCCATTCTATTTTGCTTCCATCTTATTATTCAAATTGAAAAGATGATTTTTAAACGGAACATGATAGGACTATTGTGTATGGACTCATTAGTTAAGCTTAATCTAATCTTTGCCAGGAAATTTCCGTCATTAAATTCCATCAAAATGTAAAATAACTAATAAAATCATGAATGACTATTTATTAATCTAAACTTCCATCTTCAATGATGTTCATTGACAGCACCATGTGTACTGCGATTGTTGATGGCTGTACGAAATATCTTGTTGATTTCTTTGATTTTGATAAACTTACAAGGCCTCTACGATATTGTTATTTTTCGGCCTTCAAAATCTCAAGATCTTCTGATTGTAATCGACTATGAGGTGATGGCATTACCTTTTAATCCGACAACTCTTAATATTAATGATAATCATATTAAAATATGTAAACTTTTTGTAAATAAATAAATGAAATTAGAGAAACTGAAGGCAGGCACCAAATCTTGGAATATTCCTCATGATATTAGAGGCTCTAATTTATTCAGTAAACTCTTACTATGTGCATTATTCAAAAATTTTGCACTGGATCGTCCACTGGTCAATTTAAATTTACGAAACATTGCTGATACGTCGAACGTCTTTTCCAATTGTTGCAGAAAATCAAATAACTACTGTGAAAACAAACTCGAAGACATTTGAAAATTCTCAAAAATCCAGTCTTAATGACAGAAAAACAGAAAATTATTGGCCTTGTTGATTATTGAAAGATGAGACTCTGAGACAATTCTTCGTTCTATATATGATAATATTCCTAAATTTAAATCAGAATCACCAACTCATAAACCTTATCTTGGTCACAAAGATAACAACTCAAAACTAAATAAATTTGAAATCAGATCAACATTCCTAGTTAACATGAAGAAAGCTGTTCAGAAAATATTGAATGAAGATGATGTTAACATCCGTCCAAAAGCTCAGGACATTATTGACTACTTTAGTCATTCAGATCCAAGGCAAATGACTGGAATTCTATTCTCAAATTTTGCAAACAATCAGAATTTCAATTGACTATGATAAAATCTGTGAAGATGAGGTTTTATTGATTTTAAAACATGCGGACAATTCATCGCCTGGTCAGGATGGAATCTGCTACAAAGATTTTCATTCTTGATCCAGAAGCAAAACTATTAACCGCTTCTCTATAACAAAATTATAACATCTGGCCAGATTCCTAGTTGCTGGAAATGCTTTAAAACAATTCTTATCCCAAAACCAGATAAATCTGATCAGTACGACAAGGTTTCTTCATGGCGGCCAATTGCCTTACTGTCAGTTATTTATAAGGTTTTTGCATCAGTCCTGGCAACAGCGGCTAAAATCTTGGATTTATCAAATGATTTATTTACATGTTGGTCAAAAGGTGGATCAGAATATGATGGATGTGCTGAACATAACTCAATTTGACAGCTGCCATGGAACACTCCAAATACAGTAAAGAGTCTCCAATTGCTATTGCATGCTTGATATTAAAGACGCATTTGGTACTGTTCCTCACGAATATCTTTGGTGTCTTCTCTCATTTGTCGGAGTAAATACAGAATTTGTCAATATTCTAAAAACTTCTCTATACAGATACTCAATCCTTTTATGTTGTGGATCGATATTAAACGTCGGGAATTCCTATTAAACGAGGAGTTAAACAGGCTGTCCAATCTCAATGATACTGTTTATCTGCAATAGATCCAATACTTCAAGCAATCTCTTTCGATAAAATTCCACCATTTTATCTTGGTGCTCAGAAGTAACAACACTTGCATATGCTGATGATAATAGCCTGGTTGCCAACAACATAAAAGACCTTCAGTCAGTCATCAACATTGCTGTAGAAAATGCTTCAATAATTGGATTCGAATTTCGGCCTGAGAAATGTGCATTCCTTCAAATGCCGGATATCACAATAAAGCGAGATTTGATTAATAAAACCTACATTAAAGAAATTAAAAGCAAAGAATTCTACAATATCTTGGAGTACCTGTTGGTAATAGAAATGATCAGAGTCCTTATGAAATAATCGAAAAAGTAATTAGTGACACAAAAAAACTTGCAAATTCCGATCTCTATGGATGGCAAAACTTAAAGCATACAAAACATTCTTGCATCCGAGATTGATTTTTCCATTTCGAACTCGAGAAATAAAAACAGTGCGCTAAGTGATCCTCAAGGAAACAGAAATGTAACGGTAACAACACCACAAAACTTAGAGAGCAACTTAGACGCATACTTAATCTGTCTCATCAAGCTGAATCGTTTTACTTTTACAACTCAACCGAAAATGGTGGAGCAGCATGTACAGATATGCTTGACGAATACCATCTCAAAGCATAGTACATTATTTTCGTTTATTAACTAGTATGTGTCGTACACTAGAAAAATTAACCTGGATTCTCTTTGCTATGTCACAAGCAGTCGTATCAAAAAATAAATAATCCAACATTACTGGACTGCTTTAAATGGATAAATGGTGAGCAAGAAAATATCAACAAACAATCTAAGAAAACGCAGTTCCAACGTTTGCGAAACGCAATTGCATTTTTCAAAAGGACTCACGAAATTCCATTTCATTTGAAATATTTGAACAAGAACCAGCTTTACGAATCATAACAAATATTCGTGGAACATTTATTGTCAATCAACTCATCGAAAAGAGCTTGCAAGTATTCTACATAACGCACTTTTGAATGCGTATCTTGAAAAATGGAAATTAAGTACAATAGTAATATTCCTAATTTCGACGATACAATCAATGTCCAGCGATCAATAAACTAATATTTAAAGGCAAAATCAATGAGTTTGAATGGATGTTTATTCATAGAGCACGTATTAATAACTCTCAATCTTTGCTCGCCATTCATTATAAACCAAGAAAAATCGTCTTTGTCGCCGTTGTCATGATGCAGAAGAAACCATGTCTCACGTGCTTCAAAGCTGCAAAATAAATCAATGCTTAGCAACTGAAAGACATAATGCATGTACTAAATATGATAGTCAACTACATTAAAACTAAAGACCTAATAATTGATGTCGATCAAATATGTCAATTTGTTAATGATTCAAATGAACGTATCGATCTCAGAATCACGAATGATGAAAAGAAACAATCTATCTTATCGATATCAAATGTCCAATAGAATCAGAAACAAACTTTAAATTAACCAACGAAATTAACCTGAAAAAATATGAAAATCTTAAACTTAAAATTCAGTTATCAAAACCTGATTACTTTGTGGAATTACACACTTTATCTTTGGATCTCTTGGTTCAATTCCTATAGAAACTGAAAAATTACTAGCGAAAATTGGAGTATCCAAAGACAAAATTAAAAAGTTAACAACTGAATGTGCAATCTCAAATATATCACATTCGGCTAAGATTTGGTACTTTCATCGAAATGGTGTCCTGCCATCATTTCAATAATTAATTAAATACAGTTATAAATCATGAAAAATTGTAAATTAAAAATTGTAAATAATTAAAACTTAAAAACATGGTACTAACTGTTTAGATGGCAGAATTAACTTGGACAAGACACTGGACAAATCGCAACTTCAATTCAATATTCCAAACAAAAAGAAAGTTTGACGAACAATTCAAATATAGCTGCAAAGACAAATGATCTTGTAAATATTGAACATTTGATAGCTTGTTCCCTGCTGAACATTTTCTTTGTATTTTATTGCAAATTTGTTATATTTAATAAAATTTATGTGTTATCACGTCTGCTTCACACGCAGAAGGTCCCCGGTTCGATCCCGGGTCGAACCATATTTTTTTAGTAAAAAAGAAAAATTCTCGTTAGATATCCCACAAAATCAATTGTTTATTAAATTGAAAAATATGTTTCTATCAATAAATGAAGATGATGATGAAGATGATGATGATGAGAAAATATGAATTTGAAAAATAAAATTTTTAAAATGTTATCATCTTTTTGCTAATCTAAAAATCTCAATTTTCTAATGCGGGATTTTATTTCGTTTGATTTTATGATGAAGACAATGAGTTGGAAATAAATTTCATGATGATTTAGTAAGAAAATGATGGTTTTCTAATGAAGTTTAAGAGTTTGAAATTCAAAGTTTTGTAAAATTGGAAATCTATTTTAAGGTTCGATAGTGTAGTGGTTATCACGTCTGCTTCACACGCAGAAGGTCCCCGGTTCGATCCCGGGTCGAACCATATTTTTTTAGTAAAAAAGAAAAATTCTCGTTAGATATCCCACAAAATCAATTGTTTATTAAATTGAAAAAATATGTTTCTATCAATAAATGAAGATGATGATGAAGATGATGATGATGAAAATATGAATTTGAAAAATAAAAATTTTTTAAAATGTTATCATCTTTTTGCTAATCTAAAAATCTCAATTTTCTAATGCGGGATTTTATTTCGTTTGATTTTATGATGAAGACAATGAGTTGGAAATAAATTTCATGATGATTTAGTAAGAAAATGATGGTTTTCTAATGAAGTTTAAGAGTTTGAAATTCAAAGTTTTGTAAAATTGGAAATCTATTTTAAGGTTCGATAGTGTAGTGGTTATCACGTCTGCTTCACACGCAGAAGGTCCCCGGTTCGATCCCGGGTCGAACCATATTTTTTTAGTAAAAAAGAAAAATTCTCGTTAGATATCCCACAAAATCAATTGTTTATTAAATTGAAAAATATGTTTCTATCAATAAATGAAGATGATGATGAAGATGATGATGATGAGAAAATATGAATTTGAAAAATAAAAATTTTTTAAAATGTTATCATCTTTTTGCTAATCTAAAAATCTCAATTTTCTAATGCGGGATTTTATTTCGTTTGATTTTATGATGAAGACAATGAGTTGGAAATAAATTTCATGATGATTTAGTAAGAAAATGATGGTTTTCTAATGAAGTTTAAGAGTTTGAAATTCAAAGTTTTGTAAAATTGGAAATCTATTTTAAGGTTCGATAGTGTAGTGGTTATCACGTCTGCTTCACACGCAGAAGGTCCCCGGTTCGATCCCGGGTCGAACCATATTTTTTTAGTAAAAAAGAAAATTCTCGTTAGATATCCCACAAAATCAATTGTTTATTAAATTGAAAAATATGTTTCTATCAATAAATGAAGATGATGATGAAGATGATGATGATGAGAAATATGAATTTGAAAAATAAAAATTTTTTAAAATGTTATCATCTTTTTGCTATCTAAAAATCTCAATTTTCTAATGCGGGATTTTATTTCGTTTGATTTTATGATGAAGACAATGAGTTGGAAATAATTTCATGATGATTTAGTAAAAAATGATGGTTTTCTAATGAAGTTTAAGAGTTTGAAATTCAAGTTTTGTAAAATTGGAAATCTATTTTAAGGTTCGATAGTGTAGTGGTTATCACGTCTGCTTCACACGCAGAAGGTCCCCGGTTCGATCCCGGGTCGAACCATATTTTTTTAGTAAAAAAGAAAAATTCTCGTTAGATATCCCACAAAATCAATTGTTTATTAAATTGAAAAATATGTTTCTATCAATAAATGAAGATGATGATGAAGATGATGATGATGAGAAAATATGAATTTGAAAAATAAAAATTTTTTAAAATGTTATCATCTTTTTGCTAATCTAAAAATCTCAATTTTCTAATGCGGGATTTTATTTCGTTTGATTTTATGATGAAGACAATGAGTTGGAAATAAATTTCATGATGATTTAGTAAGAAAATGATGGTTTTCTAATGAAGTTTAAGAGTTTGAAATTCAAAGTTTTGTAAAATTGGAAATCTATTTTAAGGTTCGATAGTGTAGTGGTTATCACGTCTGCTTCACACGCAGAAGGTCCCCGGTTCGATCCCGGGTCGAACCATATTTTTTTAGTAAAAAAGAAAAATTCTCGTTAGATATCCCACAAAATCAATTGTTTATTAAATTGAAAAATATGTTTCTATCAATAATGAAGATGATGATGAAGATGATGATGATGAGAAATATGAATTTGAAAAAATAAAATTTTTTAAAATGTTATCATCTTTTTGCTAATCTAAAAATCTCAATTTTCTAATGCGGGATTTTATTTCGTTTGATTTTATGATGAAGACAATGAGTTGGAAATAAATTTCATGATGATTTAGTAAGAAAATGATGGTTTTCTAATGAAGTTTAAGAGTTTGAAATTCAAAGTTTTGTAAAATTGGAAATCTATTTTAAGGTTCGATAGTGTAGTGGTTATCACGTCTGCTTCACACGCAGAAGGTCCCGGTTCGATCCCGGGTCGAACCATATTTTTTTAGTAAAAAAGAAAAATTCTCGTTAGATATCCCACAAAATCAATTGTTTATTAAATTGAAAAATATGTTTCTATCAAAAAATGAAGATGATGATGAAGATGATGAGAAAAATATGAATTTGAAAAATAAAAATTTTTTAAAATGTTATCATCTTTTTGCTAATCTAAAAATCTCAATTTTCTAATGCGGGATTTTATTTCGTTTGATTTTATGATGAAGACAATGAGTTGGAAATAAATTTCATGATGATTTAGTAAGAAAATGATGGTTTTCTAATGAAGTTTAAGAGTTTGAAATTCAAAGTTTTGTAAAATTGGAAATCTATTTTAAGGTTCGATAGTGTAGTGGTTATCACGTCTGCTTCACACGCAGAAGGTCCCCGGTTCGATCCCGGGTCGAACCATATTTTTTTAGTAAAAAAGAAAAATTCTCGTTAGATATCCCACAAAATCAATTGTTTATTAAATTGAAAAATATGTTTCTATCAATAAATGAAGATGATGATGAAGATGATGATGATGAGAAATATGAATTTGAAAAATAAAAATTTTAAAATGTTATCATCTTTTTGCTAATCTAAAAATCTCAATTTTCTAATGCGGGATTTTATTTCGTTTGATTTTATGATGAAGACAATGAGTTGGAAATAAATTTCATGATGATTTAGTAAGAAAATGATGGTTTTCTAATGAAGTTTAAGAGTTTGAAATTCAAAGTTTTGTAAAATTGGAAATCTATTTTAAGGTTCGATAGTGTAGTGGTTATCACGTCTGCTTCACACGCAGAAGGTCCCCGGTTCGATCCCGGGTCGAACCATATTTTTTTAGTAAAAAAGAAAAATTCTCGTTAGATATCCCACAAAATCAATTGTTTATTAAATTGAAAAATATGTTTCTATCAATAAATGAAGATGATGATGAAGATGATGATGATGAGAAAATATGAATTTGAAAAATAAAAATTTTAAAATGTTATCATCTTTTTGCTAATCTAAAAATCTCAATTTTCTAATGCGGGATTTTATTTCGTTTTTTATGATGAAGACAATGAGTTGGAAATAAATTTCATGATGATTTAGTAAGAAAATGATGGTTTTCTAATGAAGTTTAAGAGTTTGAAATTCAAAGTTTTGTAAAATTGGAAATCTATTTTAAGGTTCGATAGTGTAGTGGTTATCACGTCTGCTTCACACGCAGAAGGTCCCCGGTTCGATCCCGGGTCGAACCATATTTTTTTTAGTAAAAAGAAAAATTCTCGTTAGATATCCCACAAAATCAATTGTTTATTAAATTGAAAAATATGTTTCTATCAATAAATGAAGATGATGATGAAGATGATGATGATGAGAAAATATGAATTTGAAAAATAAAATTTTTAAAATGTTATCATCTTTTTGCTAATCTAAAAATCTCAATTTTCTAATGCGGGATTTTATTTCGTTTGATTTTATGATGAAGACAATGAGTTGGAAATAAATTTCATGATGATTTAGTAAGAAAATGATGGTTTTCTAATGAAGTTTAAGAGTTTGAAATTCAAAGTTTTGTAAAATTGGAAATCTATTTTAAGGTTCGATAGTGTAGTGGTTATCACGTCTGCTTCACACGCAGAAGGTCCCCGGTTCGATCCCGGGTCGAACCATATTTTTTTAGTAAAAAAGAAAAATTCTCGTTAGATATCCCACAAAATCAATTGTTTATTAAATTGAAAAATATGTTTCTATCAATAAATGAAGATGATGAAGATGATGATGATGAGAAAATATGAATTTGAAAAATAAAATTTTTAAAATGTTATCATCTTTTTGCTAATCTAAAAATCTCAATTTTCTAATGCGGGATTTTATTTCGTTTGATTTTATGATGAAGACAATGAGTTGGAAATAAATTTCATGATGATTTAGTAAGAAAATGATGGTTTTCTAATGAAGTTTAAGAGTTGAAATTCAAAGTTTTGTAAAATTGGAAATCTATTTTAAGGTTCGATAGTGTAGTGGTTATCACGTCTGCTTCACACGCAGAAGGTCCCCGGTTCGATCCCGGGTCGAACCATATTTTTTTAGTAAAAAAGAAAAATTCTCGTTAGATATCCCACAAAATCAATTGTTTATTAAATTGAAAAATATGTTTCTATCAATAAATGAAGATGATGATGAAGATGATGATGAGAAAATATGAATTTGAAAAATAAAATTTTTTAAAATGTTATCATCTTTTTGCTAATCTAAAAATCTCAATTTTCTAATGCGGGATTTTATTTCGTTTGATTTTATGATGAAGACAATGAGTTGGAAATAAATTTCATGATGATTTAGTAAGAAAATGATGGTTTTCTAATGAAGTTTAAGAGTTTGAAATTCAAAGTTTTGTAAAATTGGAAATCTATTTTAAGGTTCGATAGTGTTGGTTATCACGTCTGCTTCACACGCAGAAGGTCCCCGGTTCGATCCCGGGTCGAACCATATTTTTTTAGTAAAAAAGAAAAATTCTCGTTAGATATCCCACAAAATCAATTGTTTATTAAATTGAAAAATATGTTTCTATCAATAAATGAAGATGATGATGAAGATGATGATGATGAAAAATATGAATTTGAAAAATAAAAATTTTAAAATGTTATCATCTTTTTGCTAATCTAAAAATCTCAATTTTCTAATGCGGGATTTTATTTCGTTTGATTTTATGATGAAGACAATGAGTTGGAAATAAATTTCATGATGATTTAGTAAGAAAATGATGGTTTTCTAATGAAGTTTAAGAGTTTGAAATTCAAAGTTTTGTAAAATTGGAAATCTATTTTAAGGTTCGATAGTGTAGTGGTTATCACGTCTGCTTCACACGCAGAAGGTCCCCGGTTCGATCCCGGGTCGAACCATATTTTTTTAGTAAAAAAGAAAAATTCTCGTTAGATATCCCACAAAATCAATTGTTTATTAAATTGAAAAATATGTTTCTATCAATAAATGAAGATGATGATGAAGATGATGATGATGAGAAAATATGAATTTGAAAAATAAAAATTTGTAAAATGTTATCATCTTTTTGCTAATCTAAAAAATCTCAATTTTCTAATGCGGGATTTTATTTCGTTTGATTTTATGATGAAGACAATGAGTTGGAAATAAATTTCATGATGATTTAGTAAGAAAATGATGGTTTTCTAATGAAGTTTAAGAGTTTGAAATTCAAAGTTTTGTAAAATTGGAAATCTATTTTAAGGTTCGATAGTGTAGTGGTTATCACGTCTGCTTCACACGCAGAAGGTCCCCGGTTCGATCCCGGGTCGAACCATATTTTTTTAGTAAAAAAGAAAAATTCTCGTTAGATATCCCACAAAATCAATTGTTTATTAAATTGAAAAATATGTTTCTATCAATAAATGAAGATGATGATGAAGATGATGATGATGAGAAAATATGAATTTGAAAAATAAAAATTTTTAAAATGTTATCATCTTTTTGCTAATCTAAAAATCTCAATTTTCTAATGCGGGATTTTATTTCGTTTGATTTTATGATGAAGACAATGAGTTGGAAATAAATTTCATGATGATTTAGTAAGAAAATGATGGTTTTCTAATGAAGTTTAAGAGTTTGAAATTCAAAGTTTTGTAAAATTGGAAATCTATTTTAAGGTTCGATAGTGTAGTGGTTATCACGTCTGCTTCACACGCAGAAGGTCCCCGGTTCGATCCCGGGTCGAACCATATTTTTTAGTAAAAAAGAAAAATTCTCGTTAGATATCCCACAAAATCAATTGTTTATTAAATTGAAAAATATGTTTCTATCAATAAATGAAGATGATGATGAAGATGATGATGATGAGAAAATATGAATTTGAAAAATAAAATTTTTAAAATGTTATCATCTTTTTGCTAATCTAAAAATCTCAATTTTCTAATGCGGGATTTTATTTCGTTTGATTTTATGATGAAGACAATGAGTTGGAAATAAATTTCATGATGATTTAGTAAGAAAATGATGGTTTTCTAATGAAGTTTAAGAGTTTGAAATTCAAAGTTTTGTAAAATTGGAAATCTATTTTAAGGTTCGATAGTGTAGTGGTTATCACGTCTGCTTCACACGCAGAAGGTCCCCGGTTCGATCCCGGGTCGAACCATTTTTTTTAGTAAAAAAGAAAAATTCTCGTTAGATATCCCACAAAATCAATTGTTTATTAAATTGAAAAATATGTTTCTATCAATAAATGAAGATGATGATGAAGATGATGATGATGAGAAAATATGAATTTGAAAAATAAAATTTTAAAAATGTTATCATCTTTTTGCTAATCTAAAAATCTCAATTTTCTAATGCGGGATTTTATTTCGTTTGATTTTATGATGAAGACAATGAGTTGGAAATAAATTTCATGATGATTTAGTAAGAAAATGATGGTTTTCTAATGAAGTTTAAGAGTTTGAAATTCAAAGTTTTGTAAAATTGGAAATCTATTTTAAGGTTCGATAGTGTAGTGGTTATCACGTCTGCTTCACACGCAGAAGGTCCCCGGTTCGATCCCGGGTCGAACCATATTTTTTTAGTAAAAAAGAAAAATTCTCGTTAGATATCCCACAAAATCAATTGTTTATTAAATTGAAAAATATGTTTCTATCAATAAATGAAGATGATGATGAAGATGATGATGATGAGAAAATATGAATTTGAAAAATAAAAATTTTTAAAATGTTATCATCTTTTTGCTAATCTAAAAATCTCAATTTTCTAATGCGGGATTTTATTTCGTTTGATTTTATGATGAAGACAATGAGTTGGAAATAAATTTCATGATGATTTAGTAAGAAAATGATGGTTTTCTAATGAAGTTTAAAGTTTGAAATTCAAAGTTTTGTAAAATTGGAAATCTATTTTAAGGTTCGATAGTGTAGTGGTTATCACGTCTGCTTCACACGCAGAAGGTCCCCGGTTCGATCCCGGGTCGAACCATATTTTTTTAGTAAAAAGAAAAATTCTCGTTAGATATCCCACAAAATCAATTGTTTATTAAATTGAAAAATATGTTTCTATCAATAAATGAAGATGATGATGAAGATGATGATGATGAGAAAATATGAATTTGAAAAATAAAAATTTTTTAAAATGTTATCTTTTTGCTAATCTAAAAATCTCAATTTTCTAATGCGGGATTTTATTTCGTTTGATTTTATGATGAAGACAATGAGTTGGAAATAAATTTCATGATGATTTAGTAAGAAAATGATGGTTTTCTAATGAAGTTTAAGAGTTTGAAATTCAAAGTTTTGTAAAATTGGAAATCTATTTTAAGGTTCGATAGTGTAGTGGTTATCACGTCTGCTTCACACGCAGAAGGTCCCCGTTCGATCCCGGGTCGAACCATATTTTTTTAGTAAAAAAGAAAAATTCGTTAGATATCCCACAAAATCAATTGTTTATTAAATTGAAAAATATGTTTCTATCAATAAATGAAGATGATGATGAAGATGATGATGATGAGAAAATATGAATTTGAAAAATAAAATTTTAAAATGTTATCATCTTTTTGCTAATCTAAAAATCTCAATTTTCTAATGCGGGATTTTATTTCGTTTGATTTTATGATGAAGACAATGAGTTGGAAATAAATTTCATGATGATTTAGTAAGAAAATGATGGTTTTCTAATGAAGTTTAAGAGTTTGAAATTCAAAGTTTTGTAAAATTGGAAATCTATTTTAAGGTTCGATAGTGTAGTGGTTATCACGTCTGCTTCACACGCAGAAGGTCCCCGGTTCGATCCCGGGTCGAACCATATTT
>JACMZG010000991.1:0-13120 GCA_018340805.1 Microvelia longipes
GAACATGTTAGGAAATAGATTGAAACAAATCTGCCGATGGCTTCTACAATTCTTGATGGAAATCGCTTATTTCTCTAATGTTATTGTTTAAAGCGTATTTAAGTGCTTAAAATGATCAAAATAAGCATGAAAATCACTATTTTAATAACTGGATTTCGATCAGAGAACCACAGTAAATCACAAAGTACAACTTATGCAATATGTCTGGAACGAATCTAAAGTAGAAAACCGAAGTTTTCTCGTGTTTCCCACTGCTAAAATGCATGAAATAACACTGTTATATTGCTGAACATGTTAGGAAATAGATTGAAACAAATCTGCCGATGGCTTCTACAATTCTTGATGGAAATCGCTTATTTCTCTAATGTTATTGTTTAAAGCGTATTTAAGTGCTTAAAATGATCAAAATAAGCATGAAAATCACTATTTTAATAACTGGATTTCGATCAGAGAACCACAGTAAATCACACAAAGTACAACTTATGCAATATGTCTGGAACGAATCTAAAGTAGAAAACCGAAGTTTTCTCGTGTTTCCCACTGCTAAAATGCATGAAATAACACTGTTATATTGCTGAACATGTTAGGAAATAGATTGAAACAAATCTGCCGATGGCTTCTACAATTCTTGATGGAAATCGCTTATTTCTCTAATGTTATTGTTTAAAGCGTATTTAAGTGCTTAAAATGATCAAAATAAGCATGAAAATCACTATTTTAATAACTGGATTTCGATCAGAGAACCACAGTAAATCACACAAAGTACAACTTATGCAATATGTCTGGAACGAATCTAAAGTAGAAAACCGAAGTTTTCTCGTGTTTCCCACTGCTAAAATGCATGAAATAACACTGTTATATTGCTGAACATGTTAGGAAATAGATTGAAACAAATCTGCCGATGGCTTCTACAATTCTTGATGGAAATCGCTTATTTCTCTAATGTTATTGTTTAAAGCGTATTTAAGTGCTTAAAATGATCAAAATAAGCATGAAAATCACTATTTTAATAACTGGATTTCGATCAGAGAACCACAGTAAATCACACAAAGTACAACTTATGCAATATGTCTGGAACGAATCTAAAGTAGAAAACCGAAGTTTTCTCGTGTTTCCCACTGCTAAAATGCATGAAATAACACTGTTATATTGCTGAACATGTTAGGAAATAGATTGAAACAAATCTGCCGATGGCTTCTACAATTCTTGATGGAAATCGCTTATTTCTCTAATGTTATTGTTTAAAGCGTATTTAAGTGCTTAAAATGATCAAAATAAGCATGAAAATCACTATTTTAATAACTGGATTTCGATCAGAGAACCACAGTAAATCACACAAAGTACAACTTATGCAATATGTCTGGAACGAATCTAAAGTAGAAAACCGAAGTTTTCTCGTGTTTCCCACTGCTAAAATGCATGAAATAACACTGTTATATTGCTGAACATGTTAGGAAATAGATTGAAACAAATCTGCCGATGGCTTCTACAATTCTTGATGGAAATCGCTTATTTCTCTAATGTTATTGTTTAAAGCGTATTTAAGTGCTTAAAATGATCAAAATAAGCATGAAAATCACTATTTTAATAACTGGATTTCGATCAGAGAACCACAGTAAATCACACAAAGTACAACTTATGCAATATGTCTGGAACGAATCTAAAGTAGAAAACCGAAGTTTTCTCGTGTTTCCCACTGCTAAAATGCATGAAATAACACTGTTATATTGCTGAACATGTTAGGAAATAGATTGAAACAAATCTGCCGATGGCTTCTACAATTCTTGATGGAAATCGCTTATTTCTCTAATGTTATTGTTTAAAGCGTATTTAAGTGCTTAAAATGATCAAAATAAGCATGAAAATCACTATTTTAATAACTGGATTTCGATCAGAGAACCACAGTAAATCACACAAAGTACAACTTATGCAATATGTCTGGAACGAATCTAAAGTAGAAAACCGAAGTTTTCTCGTGTTTCCCACTGCTAAAATGCATGAAATAACACTGTTATATTGCTGAACATGTTAGGAAATAGATTGAAACAAATCTGCCGATGGCTTCTACAATTCTTGATGGAAATCGCTTATTTCTCTAATGTTATTGTTTAAAGCGTATTTAAGTGCTTAAAATGATCAAAATAAGCATGAAAATCACTATTTTAATAACTGGATTTCGATCAGAGAACCACAGTAAATCACACAAAGTACAACTTATGCAATATGTCTGGAACGAATCTAAAGTAGAAAACCGAAGTTTTCTCGTGTTTCCCACTGCTAAAATGCATGAAATAACACTGTTATATTGCTGAACATGTTAGGAAATAGATTGAAACAAATCTGCCGATGGCTTCTACAATTCTTGATGGAAATCGCTTATTTCTCTAATGTTATTGTTTAAAGCGTATTTAAGTGCTTAAAATGATCAAAATAAGCATGAAAATCACTATTTTAATAACTGGATTTCGATCAGAGAACCACAGTAAATCACACAAAGTACAACTTATGCAATATGTCTGGAACGAATCTAAAGTAGAAAACCGAAGTTTTCTCGTGTTTCCCACTGCTAAAATGCATGAAATAACACTGTTATATTGCTGAACATGTTAGGAAATAGATTGAAACAAATCTGCCGATGGCTTCTACAATTCTTGATGGAAATCGCTTATTTCTCTAATGTTATTGTTTAAAGCGTATTTAAGTGCTTAAAATGATCAAAATAAGCATGAAAATCACTATTTTAATAACTGGATTTCGATCAGAGAACCACAGTAAATCACACAAAGTACAACTTATGCAATATGTCTGGAACGAATCTAAAGTAGAAAACCGAAGTTTTCTCGTGTTTCCCACTGCTAAAATGCATGAAATAACACTGTTATATTGCTGAACATGTTAGGAAATAGATTGAAACAAATCTGCCGATGGCTTCTACAATTCTTGATGGAAATCGCTTATTTCTCTAATGTTATTGTTTAAAGCGTATTTAAGTGCTTAAAATGATCAAAATAAGCATGAAAATCACTATTTTAATAACTGGATTTCGATCAGAGAACCACAGTAAATCACACAAAGTACAACTTATGCAATATGTCTGGAACGAATCTAAAGTAGAAAACCGAAGTTTTCTCGTGTTTCCCACTGCTAAAATGCATGAAATAACACTGTTATATTGCTGAACATGTTAGGAAATAGATTGAAACAAATCTGCCGATGGCTTCTACAATTCTTGATGGAAATCGCTTATTTCTCTAATGTTATTGTTTAAAGCGTATTTAAGTGCTTAAAATGATCAAAATAAGCATGAAAATCACTATTTTAATAACTGGATTTCGATCAGAGAACCACAGTAAATCACACAAAGTACAACTTATGCAATATGTCTGGAACGAATCTAAAGTAGAAAACCGAAGTTTTCTCGTGTTTCCCACTGCTAAAATGCATGAAATAACACTGTTATATTGCTGAACATGTTAGGAAATAGATTGAAACAAATCTGCCGATGGCTTCTACAATTCTTGATGGAAATCGCTTATTTCTCTAATGTTATTGTTTAAAGCGTATTTAAGTGCTTAAAATGATCAAAATAAGCATGAAAATCACTATTTTAATAACTGGATTTCGATCAGAGAACCACAGTAAATCACACAAAGTACAACTTATGCAATATGTCTGGAACGAATCTAAAGTAGAAAACCGAAGTTTTCTCGTGTTTCCCACTGCTAAAATGCATGAAATAACACTGTTATATTGCTGAACATGTTAGGAAATAGATTGAAACAAATCTGCCGATGGCTTCTACAATTCTTGATGGAAATCGCTTATTTCTCTAATGTTATTGTTTAAAGCGTATTTAAGTGCTTAAAATGATCAAAATAAGCATGAAAATCACTATTTTAATAACTGGATTTCGATCAGAGAACCACAGTAAATCACACAAAGTACAACTTATGCAATATGTCTGGAACGAATCTAAAGTAGAAAACCGAAGTTTTCTCGTGTTTCCCACTGCTAAAATGCATGAAATAACACTGTTATATTGCTGAACATGTTAGGAAATAGATTGAAACAAATCTGCCGATGGCTTCTACAATTCTTGATGGAAATCGCTTATTTCTCTAATGTTATTGTTTAAAGCGTATTTAAGTGCTTAAAATGATCAAAATAAGCATGAAAATCACTATTTTAATAACTGGATTTCGATCAGAGAACCACAGTAAATCACACAAAGTACAACTTATGCAATATGTCTGGAACGAATCTAAAGTAGAAAACCGAAGTTTTCTCGTGTTTCCCACTGCTAAAATGCATGAAATAACACTGTTATATTGCTGAACATGTTAGGAAATAGATTGAAACAAATCTGCCGATGGCTTCTACAATTCTTGATGGAAATCGCTTATTTCTCTAATGTTATTGTTTAAAGCGTATTTAAGTGCTTAAAATGATCAAAATAAGCATGAAAATCACTATTTTAATAACTGGATTTCGATCAGAGAACCACAGTAAATCACACAAAGTACAACTTATGCAATATGTCTGGAACGAATCTAAAGTAGAAAACCGAAGTTTTCTCGTGTTTCCCACTGCTAAAATGCATGAAATAACACTGTTATATTGCTGAACATGTTAGGAAATAGATTGAAACAAATCTGCCGATGGCTTCTACAATTCTTGATGGAAATCGCTTATTTCTCTAATGTTATTGTTTAAAGCGTATTTAAGTGCTTAAAATGATCAAAATAAGCATGAAAATCACTATTTTAATAACTGGATTTCGATCAGAGAACCACAGTAAATCACACAAAGTACAACTTATGCAATATGTCTGGAACGAATCTAAAGTAGAAAACCGAAGTTTTCTCGTGTTTCCCACTGCTAAAATGCATGAAATAACACTGTTATATTGCTGAACATGTTAGGAAATAGATTGAAACAAATCTGCCGATGGCTTCTACAATTCTTGATGGAAATCGCTTATTTCTCTAATGTTATTGTTTAAAGCGTATTTAAGTGCTTAAAATGATCAAAATAAGCATGAAAATCACTATTTTAATAACTGGATTTCGATCAGAGAACCACAGTAAATCACACAAAGTACAACTTATGCAATATGTCTGGAACGAATCTAAAGTAGAAAACCGAAGTTTTTTCTCGTGTTTCCCACTGCTAAAATGCATGAAATAACACTGTTATATTGCTGAACATGTTAGGAAATAGATTGAAACAAATCTGCCGATGGCTTCTACAATTCTTGATGGAAATCGCTTATTTCTCTAATGTTATTGTTTAAAGCGTATTTAAGTGCTTAAAATGATCAAAATAAGCATGAAAATCACTATTTTAATAACTGGATTTCGATCAGAGAACCACAGTAAATCACACAAAGTACAACTTATGCAATATGTCTGGAACGAATCTAAAGTAGAAAACCGAAGTTTTCTCGTGTTTCCCACTGCTAAAATGCATGAAATAACACTGTTATATTGCTGAACATGTTAGGAAATAGATTGAAACAAATCTGCCGATGGCTTCTACAATTCTTGATGGAAATCGCTTATTTCTCTAATGTTATTGTTTAAAGCGTATTTAAGTGCTTAAAATGATCAAAATAAGCATGAAAATCACTATTTTAATAACTGGATTTCGATCAGAGAACCACAGTAAATCACACAAAGTACAACTTATGCAATATGTCTGGAACGAATCTAAAGTAGAAAACCGAAGTTTTCTCGTGTTTCCCACTGCTAAAATGCATGAAATAACACTGTTATATTGCTGAACATGTTAGGAAATAGATTGAAACAAATCTGCCGATGGCTTCTACAATTCTTGATGGAAATCGCTTATTTCTCTAATGTTATTGTTTAAAGCGTATTTAAGTGCTTAAAATGATCAAAATAAGCATGAAAATCACTATTTTAATAACTGGATTTCGATCAGAGAACCACAGTAAATCACACAAAGTACAACTTATGCAATATGTCTGGAACGAATCTAAAGTAGAAAACCGAAGTTTTCTCGTGTTTCCCACTGCTAAAATGCATGAAATAACACTGTTATTGCTGAACATGTTAGGAAATAGATTGAAACAAATCTGCCGATGGCTTCTACAATTCTTGATGGAAATCGCTTATTTCTCTAATGTTATTGTTTAAAGCGTATTTAAGTGCTTAAAATGATCAAAATAAGCATGAAAATCACTATTTTAATAACTGGATTTCGATCAGAGAACCACAGTAAATCACACAAAGTACAACTTATGCAATATGTCTGGAACGAATCTAAAGTAGAAAACCGAAGTTTTCTCGTGTTTCCCACTGCTAAAATGCATGAAATAACACTGTTATATTGCTGAACATGTTAGGAAAGATTGAAACAAATCTGCCGATGGCTTCTACAATTCTTGATGGAAATCGCTTATTTCTCTAATGTTATTGTTTAAAGCGTATTTAAGTGCTTAAAATGATCAAAATAAGCATGAAAATCACTATTTTAATAACTGGATTTCGATCAGAGAACCACAGTAAATCACACAAAGTACAACTTATGCAATATGTCTGGAACGAATCTAAAGTAGAAAACCGAAGTTTTCTCGTGTTTCCCACTGCTAAAATGCATGAAATAACACTGTTATATTGCTGAACATGTTAGGAAATAGATTGAAACAAATCTGCCGATGGCTTCTACAATTCTTGATGGAAATCGCTTATTTCTCTAATGTTATTGTTTAAAGCGTATTTAAGTGCTTAAAATGATCAAAATAAGCATGAAAATCACTATTTTAATAACTGGATTTCGATCAGAGAACCACAGTAAATCACACAAAGTACAACTTATGCAATATGTCTGGAACGAATCTAAAGTAGAAAACCGAAGTTTTCTCGTGTTTCCCACTGCTAAAATGCATGAAATAACACTGTTATATTGCTGAACATGTTAGGAAATAGATTGAAACAAATCTGCCGATGGCTTCTACAATTCTTGATGGAAATCGCTTATTTCTCTAATGTTATTGTTTAAAGCGTATTTAAGTGCTTAAAATGATCAAAATAAGCATGAAAATCACTATTTTAATAACTGGATTTCGATCAGAGAACCACAGTAAATCACACAAAGTACAACTTATGCAATATGTCTGGAACGAATCTAAAGTAGAAAACCGAAGTTTTCTCGTGTTTCCCACTGCTAAAATGCATGAAATAACACTGTTATATTGCTGAACATGTTAGGAAATAGATTGAAACAAATCTGCCGATGGCTTCTACAATTCTTGATGGAAATCGCTTATTTCTCTAATGTTATTGTTTAAAGCGTATTTAAGTGCTTAAAATGATCAAAATAAGCATGAAAATCACTATTTTAATAACTGGATTTCGATCAGAGAACCACAGTAAATCACACAAAGTACAACTTATGCAATATGTCTGGAACGAATCTAAAGTAGAAAACCGAAGTTTTCTCGTGTTTCCCACTGCTAAAATGCATGAAATAACACTGTTATATTGCTGAACATGTTAGGAAATAGATTGAAACAAATCTGCCGATGGCTTCTACAATTCTTGATGGAAATCGCTTATTTCTCTAATGTTATTGTTTAAAGCGTATTTAAGTGCTTAAAATGATCAAAATAAGCATGAAAATCACTATTTTAATAACTGGATTTCGATCAGAGAACCACAGTAAATCACACAAAGTACAACTTATGCAATATGTCTGGAACGAATCTAAAGTAGAAAACCGAAGTTTTCGTGTTTCCCACTGCTAAAATGCATGAAATAACACTGTTATATTGCTGAACATGTTAGGAAATAGATTGAAACAAATCTGCGATGGCTTCTACAATTCTTGATGGAAATCGCTTATTTCTCTAATGTTATTGTTTAAAGCGTATTTAAGTGCTTAAAATGATCAAAATAAGCATGAAAATCACTATTTTAATAACTGGATTTCGATCAGAGAACCACAGTAAATCACACAAAGTACAACTTATGCAATATGTCTGGAACGAATCTAAAGTAGAAAACCGAAGTTTTCTCGTGTTTCCCACTGCTAAAATGCATGAAATAACACTGTTATATTGCTGAACATGTTAGGAAATAGATTGAAACAAATCTGCCGATGGCTTCTACAATTCTTGATGGAAATCGCTTATTTCTCTAATGTTATTGTTTAAAGCGTATTTAAGTGCTTAAAATGATCAAAATAAGCATGAAAATCACTATTTTAATAACTGGATTTCGATCAGAGAACCACAGTAAATCACACAAAGTACAACTTATGCAATATGTCTGGAACGAATCTAAAGTAGAAAACCGAAGTTTTCTCGTGTTTCCCACTGCTAAAATGCATGAAATAACACTGTTATATTGCTGAACATGTTAGGAAATAGATTGAAACAAATCTGCCGATGGCTTCTACAATTCTTGATGGAAATCGCTTATTTCTCTAATGTTATTGTTTAAAGCGTATTTAAGTGCTTAAAATGATCAAAATAAGCATGAAAATCACTATTTTAATAACTGGATTTCGATCAGAGAACCACAGTAAATCACACAAAGTACAACTTATGCAATATGTCTGGAACGAATCTAAAGTAGAAAACCGAAGTTTTCTCGTGTTTCCCACTGCTAAAATGCATGAAATAACACTGTTATATTGCTGAACATGTTAGGAAATAGATTGAAACAAATCTGCCGATGGCTTCTACAATTCTTGATGGAAATCGCTTATTTCTCTAATGTTATTGTTTAAAGCGTATTTAAGTGCTTAAAATGATCAAAATAAGCATGAAAATCACTATTTTAATAACTGGATTTCGATCAGAGAACCACAGTAAATCACACAAAGTACAACTTATGCAATATGTCTGGAACGAATCTAAAGTAGAAAACCGAAGTTTTCTCGTGTTTCCCACTGCTAAAATGCATGAAATAACACTGTTATATTGCTGAACATGTTAGGAAATAGATTGAAACAAATCTGCCGATGGCTTCTACAATTCTTGATGGAAATCGCTTATTTCTCTAATGTTATTGTTTAAAGCGTATTTAAGTGCTTAAAATGATCAAAATAAGCATGAAAATCACTATTTTAATAACTGGATTTCGATCAGAGAACCACAGTAAATCACACAAAGTACAACTTATGCAATATGTCTGGAACGAATCTAAAGTAGAAAACCGAAGTTTTCTCGTGTTTCCCACTGCTAAAATGCATGAAATAACACTGTTATATTGCTGAACATGTTAGGAAATAGATTGAAACAAATCTGCCGATGGCTTCTACAATTCTTGATGGAAATCGCTTATTTCTCTAATGTTATTGTTTAAAGCGTATTTAAGTGCTTAAAATGATCAAAATAAGCATGAAAATCACTATTTTAATAACTGGATTTCGATCAGAGAACCACAGTAAATCACACAAAGTACAACTTATGCAATATGTCTGGAACGAATCTAAAGTAGAAAACCGAAGTTTTCTCGTGTTTCCCACTGCTAAAATGCATGAAAAACACTGTTATATTGCTGAACATGTTAGGAAATAGATTGAAACAAATCTGCCGATGGCTTCTACAATTCTTGATGGAAATCGCTTATTTCTCTAATGTTATTGTTTAAAGCGTATTTAAGTGCTTAAAATGATCAAAATAAGCATGAAAATCACTATTTTAATAACTGGATTTCGATCAGAGAACCACAGTAAATCACACAAAGTACAACTTATGCAATATGTCTGGAACGAATCTAAAGTAGAAAACCGAAGTTTTTCTCGTGTTTCCCACTGCTAAAATGCATGAAATAACACTGTTATATTGCTGAACATGTTAGGAAATAGATTGAAACAAATCTGCCGATGGCTTCTACAATTCTTGATGGAAATCGCTTATTTCTCTAATGTTATTGTTTAAAGCGTATTTAAGTGCTTAAAATGATCAAAAAGCATGAAAATCACTATTTTAATAACTGGATTATCAGAGAACCACAGTAAATCACACAAAGTACAACTTATGCAATATGTCTGGAACGAATCTAAAGTAGAAAACCGAAGTTTTCTCGTGTTTCCCACTGCTAAAATGCATGAAATAACACTGTTATATTGCAAGGAAATAGATTGAAACAAATCTGCCGATGGCTTCTACAATTCTTGATGGAAATCGCTTTGTTTAAAGCGTATTTAAGTGCTTAAAAAAAAAAGCATGAAATCACTATTTTAATAACTGGATTTCGATCAGAGAACCACAGTAAACAAAGTACAACAATGCAATATCTGGAACGAATCTAAAGTAGAAAACCGAAGTTTTCTCGTGTTTCCCACTGCTAAAATGCATGAAATAACACTGTTATATTGCTGAACATGTTAAAATAGATTGAAACAAATCTGCCGATGGCTTCTACAATTCTTGATGGAAATCGCTTATTTCTCTAATGTTATTGTTTAAAGCGTATTTAAGTGCTTAAAATGATCAAAATAAGCATGAAAATCACTATTTTAATAACTGGATTTCGATCAGAGAACCACAGTAAATCACACAAAGTACAACTTATGCAATATGTCTGGAACGAATCTAAAGTAGAAAACCGAAGTTTTCTCGTGTTTCCCACTGCTAAAATGCATGAAATAACACTGTTATATTGCTGAACATGTTAGGAAATAGATTGAAACAAATCTGCCGATGGCTTCTACAATTCTTGATGGAAATCGCTTATTTCTCTAATGTTATTGTTTAAAGCGTATTTAAGTGCTTAAAATGATCAAAATAAGCATGAAAATCACTATTTTAATAACTGGATTTCGATCAGAGAACCACAGTAAATCACACAAAGTACAACTTATGCAATATGTCTGGAACGAATCTAAAGTAGAAAACCGAAGTTTTCTCGTGTTTCCCACTGCTAAAATGCATGAAATAACACTGTTATATTGCTGAACATGTTAGGAAATAGATTGAAACAAATCTGCCGATGGCTTCTACAATTCTTGATGGAAATCGCTTATTTCTCTAATGTTATTGTTTAAAGCGTATTTAAGTGCTTAAAATGATCAAAATAAGCATGAAAATCACTATTTTAATAACTGGATTTCGATCAGAGAACCACAGTAAATCACACAAAGTACAACTTATGCAATATGTCTGGAACGAATCTAAAGTAGAAAACCGAAGTTTTCTCGTGTTTCCCACTGCTAAAATGCATGAAATAACACTGTTATATTGCTGAACATGTTAGGAAATAGATTGAAACAAATCTGCCGATGGCTTCTACAATTCTTGATGGAAATCGCTTATTTCTCTAATGTTATTGTTTAAAGCGTATTTAAGTGCTTAAAATGATCAAAATAAGCATGAAAATCACTATTTTAATAACTGGATTTCGATCAGAGAACCACAGTAAATCACACAAAGTACAACTTATGCAATATGTCTGGAACGAATCTAAAGTAGAAAACCGAAGTTTTCTCGTGTTTCCCACTGCTAAAATGCATGAAATAACACTGTTATATTGCTGAACATGTTAGGAAATAGATTGAAACAAATCTGCCGATGGCTTCTACAATTCTTGATGGAAATCGCTTATTTCTCTAATGTTATTGTTTAAAGCGTATTTAAGTGCTTAAAATGATCAAAATAAGCATGAAAATCACTATTTTAATAACTGGATTTCGATCAGAGAACCACAGTAAATCACACAAAGTACAACTTATGCAATATGTCTGGAACGAATCTAAAGTAGAAAACCGAAGTTTTCTCGTGTTTCCCACTGCTAAAATGCATGAAATAACACTGTTATATTGCTGAACATGTTAGGAAATAGATTGAAACAAATCTGCCGATGGCTTCTACAATTCTTGATGGAAATCGCTTATTTCTCTAATGTTATTGTTTAAAGCGTATTTAAGTGCTTAAAATGATCAAAATAAGCATGAAAATCACTATTTTAATAACTGGATTTCGATCAGAGAACCACAGTAAATCACACAAAGTACAACTTATGCAATATGTCTGGAACGAATCTAAAGTAGAAAACCGAAGTTTTCTCGTGTTTCCCACTGCTAAAATGCATGAAATAACACTGTTATATTGCTGAACATGTTAGGAAATAGATTGAAACAAATCTGCCGATGGCTTCTACAATTCTTGATGGAAATCGCTTATTTCTCTAATGTTATTGTTTAAAGCGTATTTAAGTGCTTAAAATGATCAAAATAAGCATGAAAATCACTATTTTAATAACTGGATTTCGATCAGAGAACCACAGTAAATCACACAAAGTACAACTTATGCAATATGTCTGGAACGAATCTAAAGTAGAAAACCGAAGTTTTCTCGTGTTTCCCACTGCTAAAATGCATGAAATAACACTGTTATATTGCTGAACATGTTAGGAAATAGATTGAAACAAATCTGCCGATGGCTTCTACAATTCTTGATGGAAATCGCTTATTTCTCTAATGTTATTGTTTAAAGCGTATTTAAGTGCTTAAAATGATCAAAATAAGCATGAAAATCACTATTTTAATAACTGGATTTCGATCAGAGAACCACAGTAAATCACACAAAGTACAACTTATGCAATATGTCTGGAACGAATCTAAAGTAGAAAACCGAAGTTTTCTCGTGTTTCCCACTGCTAAAATGCATGAAATAACACTGTTATATTGCTGAACATGTTAGGAAATAGATTGAAACAAATCTGCCGATGGCTTCTACAATTCTTGATGGAAATCGCTTATTTCTCTAATGTTATTGTTTAAAGCGTATTTAAGTGCTTAAAATGATCAAAATAAGCATGAAAATCACTATTTTAATAACTGGATTTCGATCAGAGAACCACAGTAAATCACACAAAGTACAACTTATGCAATATGTCTGGAACGAATCTAAAGTAGAAAACCGAAGTTTTCTCGTGTTTCCCACTGCTAAAATGCATGAAATAACACTGTTATATTGCTGAACATGTTAGGAAATAGATTGAAACAAATCTGCCGATGGCTTCTACAATTCTTGATGGAAATCGCTTATTTCTCTAATGTTATTGTTTAAAGCGTATTTAAGTGCTTAAAATGATCAAAATAAGCATGAAAATCACTATTTTAATAACTGGATTTCGATCAGAGAACC
>JACMZG010000992.1:0-13118 GCA_018340805.1 Microvelia longipes
ACAGCGTTTCAAACGTATTCCAACTAAATATAGCATCGAAACAATCAACTCAAATTTATAAATTTAGGATAACTTGTATATATAGATCAAAGACTACCACCCACGTATACACCCTCCCACCGAGCCACAAAACAGACAGAACTGTATGTTATATTCGGAACGATTATTCAAAGAGTTAAAACCAAAGTTTTTCCCATCAGTATGTCCCTATTTCCCCACTGTAAACAATGCATGAAATGGAGGCAACACTGTTCTCCCCAATATCTGAACATGTTAAGGACGAAAATAGATTGAAAACAAATCTCAAAACGATGCTTCTTACGAAATCTGATAAAGGAAACAAGCTGTCTTATTCTCTAAATGTTGATTGTTTAATTTAATGCGATTAAGCGTTTCTATCTAAAACGATGCAATTATAAGCATTAGCGCGATAAAATCACGGTATTAAAATTAATACCTGGCCACGTTTCAGATCAGAAGAAAAACAACTGCAATTGGTTTATACCTCCACCACCGTAAACTTCACCTAAGAATTCCCGTTCCAACCAGAAAAAAACATATTAACCCGATATTTTTATACTTCTTTTTTTTTTTGCGTTATGATTTCTTCTACAATATAGTTTAACTACAGTATCATTTATGTATCCTTGATTCCCGAGAAAATAAATTCCCACAGGTGTTTCCTCTTCTTAGGAGAATAAAAACTTTAAAAAATAGAGTTGGGAAATTTTTCGATATCTAAACGTTGAAACAAAACCTCCGCGAAGTCCTTCTCCCCCCCTCCCGGCTGTCCTTCCATGCTCTTCATTATTTTATCGTATAAAATGAGCATGAGACGTAAACTGTTCTATTGCTGACATTGGTTAGGAAAGTAGATTGAAAACAAATCTGCCAAGCTTCTAAACAATTCTTGGATGGAAATCCTTATTTCTCTAAATGTTATTGTTTAAAGCGTATTTTAAGTGCTAAATGATCAAAATAAGCATGAAAATCACTATTTAATAACTGGATTTCGATCAGAGAACCACAGTAAATCACACAAAGTACAACTTATGCAATATGTCTGGAACGAATCTAAAGTAAAAACCGAAGTTTTCTCGTGTTTCCCCACTGCTAAAATGCATGAAATAACACTGTTATATTGCTGAACATGTTAGGAAATAGATTGAAACAAATCTGCCGATGGCTTCTACAATTCTTGATGAAATCGCTTATTTCTCTAATGTTATTGTTTAAAGCGTATTTAAGCTTTTAAAATGATCAAAATAAGCATGAAATCACTATTTTAATAACTGGATTTCGATCAGAGAACCACAGTAAATCACACAAAGTACAACTTATGCAATATGTCTGGAACGAATCTAAAGTAGAAAACCGAAGTTTTCTCGTGTTTCCCACTGCTAAATGCATGAAATAACACTGTTCTATTGCTGAACATGTTAGGAAATAGATTGAAACAAATCTGCCGATGGCTTCTACAATTCTTGATGGAAATCGCTTATTTCTCTAATGTTATTGTTTAAAGCGTATTTAAGCGTTTAAATGATCAAAATAAGCATGAAAATCACTATTTTAAATAACTGGATTTCGATCAGAGAACCACAGTAAATCACACAAAGTACAACTTATGCAATATGTCTGGAACGAATCTAAAGTAGAAAACCGAAGTTTTCTCGTGTTTCCCACTGCTAAAATGCATGAAATAACACTGTTCTATTGCTGAACATTGTTAGGAAATAGATTGAAACAAATCTGCCGATGGCTTCTACAATTCTTGATGGAAATCGCTTATTTCTCTAATGTTATTGTTTAAAGCGTATTTAAGCGTTTAAAACGATCAAAATAAGCATGAAAATCACTATTTTAATAACTGGATTTCGATCAGAGAACCACAGTAAATCACACAAAGTACAACTTATGCAATATGTCTGGAACGAATCTAAAGTAGAAAACCAAAGTTTTCTCGTGTTTCCCACTGCTAAAATGCATGAAATAACACTGTTCTATTGCTGAACATGTTAGGAAATAGATTGAAACAAATCTGCCGATGGCTTCTACAATTCTTGATGGAAATCGCTTATTTCTCTAATGTTATTGTTTAAAGCGTATTTAAGCGTTTAAAACGATCAAAATAAGCATGAAAATCACTATTTTAATAACTGGATTTCGATCAGAGAACCACAGTAAATCACACAAAGTACAACTTATGTAATATGTCTGGAACGAATCTAAAGTAGAAAACCGAAGTTTTCTCGTGTTTCCACGTCTAAAATGCATGAAATAACACTGTTCTATGCTGAACATTGTTAGGAAATAGATTGAAACAAATCTGCCGATGGCTTCTACAATTCTTGATGGAAATCGCTTATTTCTCTAATGTTATTGTTTAAAGCGTATTTAAGCGTTAAAACGATCAAAATAAGCATGAAAATCACTATTTTAATAACTGGATTTCGATCAGAGAACCACAGTAAATCACACAAAGTACAACTTATGTAATATGTCTGGAACGAATCTAAAGTAGAAAACCGAAGTTTTCTCGTGTTTCCCACTCTAAAATGCATGAAATAACACTGTTCTATTGCTGAACATTGTTAGGAAATAGATTGAAACAAATCTGCCGATGGCTTCTACAATTCTTGATGGAAATCGCTTATTTCTCTAATGTTATTGTTTAAAGCGTATTTAAGCGTTAAAATGATCAAAATAAGCATGAAAATCACTATTTTAATAACTGGATTTCGATCAGAGAACCACAGTAAATCACACAAAGTACAACTTATGCAATATGTCTGGAACGAATCTAAAGTAGAAAACCGAAAGTTTTCTCGTGTTTCCCACTGCTAAAATGCATGAAATAACACTGTTCTATTGCTGAACATTGTTAGGAAATAGATTGAAACAAATCTGCCGATGCTTCTACAATTCTTGATGGAAATCGCTTATTTCTCTAATGTTATTGTTTAAAGCGTATTTAAGCGTTTAAAACGATCAAAATAAGCATGAAAATCACTATTTTAATAACTGGATTTCGATCAGAGAACCACAGTAAATCACACAAGTACAACTTATGCAATATGTCTGGAACGAATCTAAAGTAGAAAACCAAAGTTTTCTCGTGTTTCCCACTGCTAAAAATGCATGAAATAACACTGTTCTATTGCTGAACATTGTTAGGAAATAGATTGAAACAAATCTGCCGATGGCTTCTACAATTCTTGATGGAAATCGCTTATTTCTCTAATGTTATTGTTTAAAGCGTATTTAAGCGTTTAAAACGATCAAAATAAGCATGAAAATCACTATTTTAATAACTGGATTTCGATCAGAGAACCACAGTAAATCACACAAAGTACAACTTATGCAATATGTCTGGAACGAATCTAAAGTAGAAAACCAAAGTTTTCTCGTGTTTCCCACTGCTAAAATGCATGAAATAACACTGTTCTATTGCTGAACATGTTAGGAAATAGATTGAAACAAATCTGCCGATGGCTTCTACAATTCTTGATGGAAATCGCTTATTTCTCTAATGTTATTGTTTAAAGCGTATTTAAGTTTAAAACGATCAAAATAAGCAAAATCACTATTTTAATAACTGGATTTCGATCAGAGAACCACAGTAAATCACACAAAGTACAACTTATGCTATGTCTGGAACGAATCTAAAGTAGAAAACCGAAGTTTTCTCGTGTTTCCCACTGCTAAAATGCATGAAATAACACTGTTATATTGCTGAACATGTTAGGAAATAGATTGAAACAAATCTGCCGATGGCTTCTACAATTCTTGATGGAAATCGCTTATTTCTCTAATGTTATTGTTTAAAGCGTATTTAAGTGCTTAAAACGATCAAAATAAGCATGAAAATCACTATTTTAATAACTGGATTTCGATCAGAGAACCACAGTAAATCACACAAAGTACAACTTATGCAATATGTCTGGAACGAATCTAAAGTAGAAAACCGAAGTTTTCTCGTGTTTCCCACTGCTAAAATGCATGAAATAACACTGTTCTATTGCTGAACATGTTAGGAAATAGATTGAAACAAATCTGCCGATGGCTTCTACAATTCTTGATGGAAATCGCTTATTTCTCTAATGTTATTGTTTAAAGCGTATTTAAGTGCTTAAAATGATCAAAATAAGCATGAAAATCACTATTTTAATAACTGGATTTCGATCAGAGAACCACAGTAAATCACACAAAGTACAACTTATGCAATATGTCTGGAACGAATCTAAAGTAGAAAACCGAAGTTTTCTCGTGTTTCCCACTGCTAAAATGCATGAAATAACACTGTTATATTGCTGAACATGTTAGGAAATAGATTGAAACAAATCTGCCGATGGCTTCTACACAATTCTTGATGGAAATCGCTTATTTCTCTAATGTTATTGTTTAAAGCGTATTTAAGTTTAAAATGATCAAAATAAGCATGAAAATCACTATTTTAATAACTGGATTTCGATCAGAGAACCACAGTAAATCACACAAAGTACAACTTATGCAATATGTCTGGAACGAATCTAAAGTAGAAAACCGAAGTTTTCTCGTGTTTCCCACTGCTAAAATGCATGAAATAACACTGTTCTATTGCTGAACATGTTAGGAAATAGATTGAAACAAATCTGCCGATGGCTTCTACAATTCTTGATGGAAATCGCTTATTTCTCTAATGTTATTGTTTAAAGCGTATTTAAGCTTAAAATGATCAAAATAAGCATGAAAATCACTATTTTAATAACTGGATTTCGATCAGAGAACCACAGTAAATCACACAAAGTACAACTTATGCAATATGTCTGGAACGAATCTAAAGTAGAAAACCAAAGTTTTCTCGTGTTTCCCACTGCTAAAATGCATGAAATAACACTGTTATATTGCTGAACATGTTAGGAAATAGATTGAAACAAATCTGCCGATGGCTTCTACAATTCTTGATGGAAATCGCTTATTTCTCTAATGTTATTGTTTAAAGCGTATTTAAGCGTTAAAATGATCAAAATAAGCATGAAAATCACTATTTTAATAACTGGATTTCGATCAGAGAACCACAGTAAATCACACAAAGTACAACTTATGCAATATGTCTGGAACGAATCTAAAGTAGAAAACCGAAGTTTTCTCGTGTTTCCACTGCTAAAATGCATGAAATAACACTGTTATTGCTGAACATGTTAGGAAATAGATTGAAACAAATCTGCCGATGGCTTCTACAATTCTTGATGGAAATCGCTTATTTCTCTAATGTTATTGTTTAAAGCGTATTTAAGTGCTTAAAATGATCAAAATAAGCATGAAAATCACTATTTTAATAACTGGATTTCGATCAGAGAACCACAGTAAATCACACAAAGTACAACTTATGCAATATGTCTGGAACGAATCTAAAGTAGAAAACCAAGTTTTCTCGTGTTTTCCCACTGCTAAAATGCATGAAATAACACTGTTCTATTGCTGAACATGTTAGGAAATAGATTGAAACAAATCTGCCGATGGCTTCTACAATTCTTGATGGAAATCGCTTATTTCTCTAATGTTATTGTTTAAAGCGTATTTAAGTTTAAAATGATCAAAATAAGCATGAAAATCACTATTTTAATAACTGGATTTCGATCAGAGAACCACAGTAAATCACACAAGTACAACTTATGCAATATGTCTGGAACGAATCTAAAGTAGAAAACCGAAGTTTTCTCGTGTTTCCCACTGCTAAAATGCATGAAATAACACTGTTCTATTGCTGAACATTGTTAGGAAATAGATTGAAACAAATCTGCCGATGGCTTCTACAATTCTTGATGGAAATCGCTTATTTCTCTAATGTTATTGTTTAAAGCGTATTTAAGTTTAAAATGATCAAAAAAGCATGAAAATCACTATTTTAATAACTGGATTTCGATCAGAGAACCACAGTAAATCACACAAAGTACAACTTATGCAATATGTCTGGAACGAATCTAAAGTAGAAAACCGAAGTTTTCTCGTGTTTCCCACGCTAAAATGCATGAAATAACACTGTTCTATTGCTGAACATGTTAGGAAATAGATTGAAACAAATCTGCCGATGGCTTCTACAATTCTTGATGGAAATCGCTTATTTCTCTAATGTTATTGTTTAAAGCGTATTTAAGCTTAAAATGATCAAAATAAGCATGAAAATCACTATTTTAATACTGGATTTCGATCAGAGAACCACAGTAAATCACACAAAGTACAACTTATGCAATATGTCTGGAACGAATCTAAAGTAGAAAACCGAAGTTTTCTCGTGTTTCCCACTGCTAAAATGCATGAAATAACACTGTTCTATTGCTGAACATGTTAGGAAATAGATTGAAACAAATCTGCCGATGGCTTCTACAATTCTTGATGGAAATCGCTTATTTCTCTAATGTTATTGTTTAAAGCGTATTTAAGTGCTTAAAATGATCAAAATAAGCATGAAAATCACTATTTTAATAACTGGATTTCGATCAGAGAACCACAGTAAATCACACAAAGTACAACTTATGCAATATGTCTGGAACGAATCTAAAGTAGAAAACCGAAGTTTTCTCGTGTTTCCCACTCTAAAATGCATGAAAACACTGTTATATTGCTGAATTGTTAGGAAATAGATTGAAACAAATCTGCCGATGGCTTCTACAATTCTTGATGGAAATCGCTTATTTCTCTAATGTTATTGTTTAAAGCGTATTTAAGTGCTTAAAATGATCAAAATAAGCATGAAAATCACTATTTTAAAACTGGATTTCGATCAGAGAACCACAGTAAATCACACAAAGTACAACTTATGCAATATGTCTGGAACGAATCTAAAGTAGAAAACCGAAGTTTTCTCGTGTTTCCCACTGCTAAAATGCATGAAATAACACTGTTATATTGCTGAACATGTTAGGAAATAGATTGAAACAAATCTGCCGATGGCTTCTACAATTCTTGATGGAAATCGCTTATTTCTCTAATGTTATTGTTTAAAGCGTATTTAAGCGCTTAAAATGATCAAAATAAGCATGAAAATCACTATTTTAATAACTGGATTTCGATCAGAGAACCACAGTAAATCACACAAAGTACAACTTATGCATATGTCTGGAACGAATCTAAAGTAGAAAACCGAAGTTTTCTCGTGTTTCCCACGCTAAAATGCATGAAATAACACTGTTCTATTGCTGAACATGTTAGGAAATAGATTGAAACAAATCTGCCGATGGCTTCTACAATTCTTGATGGAAATCGCTTATTTCTCTAATGTTATTGTTTAAAGCGTATTTAAGCGTTAAAATGATCAAAATAAGCATGAAAATCACTATTTTAATAACTGGATTTCGATCAGAGAACCACAGTAAATCACACAAAGTACAACTTATGCAATATGTCTGGAACGAATCTAAAGTAGAAAACCGAAGTTTTCTCGTGTTTCCCACGCTAAAATGCATGAAATAACACTGTTATATTGCTGAACATGTTAGGAAATAGATTGAAACAAATCTGCCGATGGCTTCTACAATTCTTGATGGAAATCGCTTATTTCTCTAATGTTATTGTTTAAAGCGTATTTAAGTGCTTAAAATGATCAAAATAAGCATGAAAATCACTATTTTAATAACTGGATTTCGATCAGAGAACCACAGTAAATCACACAAAGTACAACTTATGCAATATGTCTGGAACGAATCTAAAGTAGAAAACCGAAGTTTTCTCGTGTTTCCCACTCTAAAATGCATGAAATAACACTGTTCTATTGCTGAACATGTTAGGAAATAGATTGAAACAAATCTGCCGATGGCTTCTACAATTCTTGATGGAAATCGCTTTTCTCTAATGTTATTGTTTAAAGCGTATTTAAGCGCTTAAAATGATCAAAATAAGCATGAAAATCACTATTTTAATAACTGGATTTCGATCAGAGAACCACAGTAAATCACACAAAGTACAACTTATGCAATATGTCTGGAACGAATCTAAAGTAGAAAACCGAAGTTTTCTCGTGTTTCCACGCTAAAATGCATGAAATAACACTGTTATATTGCTGAACATGTTAGGAAATAGATTGAAACAAATCTGCCGATGGCTTCTACAATTCTTGATGGAAATCGCTTATTTCTCTAATGTTATTGTTTAAAGCGTATTTAAGTGCTTAAAATGATCAAAATAAGCATGAAAATCACTATTTTAATAACTGGATTTCGATCAGAGAACCACAGTAAATCACACAAAGTACAACTTATGCAATATGTCTGGAACGAATCTAAAGTAGAAAACCGAAGTTTTCTCGTGTTTCCCACGCTAAAATGCATGAAATAACACTGTTCTATTTGCTGAACATTGTTAGGAAATAGATTGAAACAAATCTGCCGATGGCTTCTACAATTCTTGATGGAAATCGCTTATTTCTCTAATGTTATTGTTTAAAGCGTATTTAAGCGTTTAAAATGATCAAAATAAGCATGAAAATCACTATTTTAATAACTGGATTTCGATCAGAGAACCACAGTAAATCACACAAAGTACAACTTATGCAATATGTCTGGAACGAATCTAAAGTAGAAAACCGAAGTTTTCTCGTGTTTCCCACGCTAAAATGCATGAAATAACACTGTTATTTGCTGAACATGTTAGGAAATAGATTGAAACAAATCTGCCGATGGCTTCTACAATTCTTGATGGAAATCGCTTATTTCTCTAATGTTTTGTTTAAAGCGTATTTAAGCGCTTAAAATCAAAAATAAGCATGAAAATCACTATTTTAATAACTGGATTTCGATCAGAGAACCACAGTAAATCACACAAAGTACAACTTATGCAATATGTCTGGAACGAATCTAAAGTAGAAAACCGAAGTTTTCTCGTGTTTCCCACGCTAAAATGCATGAAAAACACTGTTCTATTGCTGAACATTGTTAGGAAATAGATTGAAACAAATCTGCCGATGGCTTCTACAATTCTTGATGGAAATCGCTTATTTCTCTAATGTTATTGTTTAAAGCGTATTTAAGCGTTTAAATGATCAAAATAAGCATGAAAATCACTATTTTAATAACTGGATTTCGATCAGAGAACCACAGTAAATCACACAAAGTACAACTTATGCAATATGTCTGGAACGAATCTAAAGTAGAAAACCGAAGTTTTCTCGTGTTTCCCACGCTAAAATGCATGAAATAACACTGTTCTATTGCTGAACATTGTTAGGAAATAGATTGAAACAAATCTGCCGATGGCTTCTACAATTCTTGATGGAAATCGCTTATTTCTCTAATGTTATTGTTTAAAGCGTATTTAAGCGTTTAAAACGATCAAAATAAGCATGAAAATCACTATTTTAATAACTGGATTTCGATCAGAGAACCACAGTAAATCACACAAAGTACAACTTATGCAATATGTCTGGAACGAATCTAAAGTAGAAACCAAAGTTTTCTCGTGTTTCCCACTCTAAAATGCATGAAATAACACTGTTCTATTGCTGAACATTGTTAGGAAATAGATTGAAACAAATCTGCCGATGGCTTCTACAATTCTTGATGGAAATCGCTTATTTCTCTAATGTTATTGTTTAAAGCGTATTTAAGCGTTTAAAACGATCAAATAAGCATGAAAATCACTATTTTAATAACTGGATTTCGATCAGAGAACCACAGTAAATCACACAAAGTACAACTTATGCAATATGTCTGGAACGAATCTAAAGTAGAAAACCGAAGTTTTCTCGTGTTTCCCACGTCTAAAATGCATGAAATAACACTGTTCTATTGCTGAACATTGTTAGGAAATAGATTGAAACAAATCTGCCGATGGCTTCTACAATTCTTGATGGAAATCGCTTATTTCTCTAATGTTATTGTTTAAAGCGTATTTAAGCGCTTAAAACGATCAAAATAAGCATGAAAATCACTATTTTAATAACTGGATTTCGATCAGAGAACCACAGTAAATCACACAAAGTACAACTTATGCAATATGTCTGGAACGAATCTAAAGTAGAAAACCGAAGTTTTCTCGTGTTTCCCACTCTAAAATGCATGAAATAACACTGTTCTATTGCTGAACATGTTAGGAAATAGATTGAAACAAATCTGCCGATGGCTTCTACAATTCTTGATGGAAATCGCTTATTTCTCTAATGTTATTGTTTAAAGCGTATTTAAGCGTTTAAAACGATCAAAATAAGCATGAAATCACTATTTTAATAACTGGATTTCGATCAGAGAACCACAGTAAATCACACAAAGTACAACTTATGTAATATGTCTGGAACGAATCTAAAGTAGAAAACCGAAGTTTTCTCGTGTTTCCACGTCTAAAATGCATGAAATAACACTGTTCTATTGCTGAACATGTTAGGAAATAGATTGAAACAAATCTGCCGATGGCTTCTACAATTCTTGATGGAAATCGCTTATTTCTCTAATGTTATTGTTTAAAGCGTATTTAAGCGCTTAAAACGATCAAAATAAGCATGAAAATCACTATTTTAATAACTGGATTTCGATCAGAGAACCAGTAAATCACACAAAGTACAACTTATGCAATATGTCTGGAACGAATCTAAAGTAGAAAACCGAAGTTTTCTCGTGTTTCCCACGTCTAAAATGCATGAAATAACACTGTTCTATTGCTGAACATTGTTAGGAAATAGATTGAAACAAATCTGCCGATGGCTTCTACAATTCTTGATGGAAATCGCTTATTTCTCTAATGTTATTGTTTAAAGCGTATTTAAGCGTTTAAAACGATCAAAATAAGCATGAAAATCACTATTTTAATAACTGGATTTCGATCAGAGAACCACAGTAAATCACACAAAGTACAACTTATGTAATATGTCTGGAACGAATCTAAAGTAGAAACCAAAGTTTTCTCGTGTTTCCCGTCTAAAATGCATGAAATAACACTGTTCTATTGCTGAACATTGTTAGGAAATAGATTGAAACAAATCTGCCGATGGCTTCTACAATTCTTGATGGAAATCGCTTATTTCTCTAATGTTATTGTTTAAAGCGTATTTAAGCGTTTAAACGATCAAAATAAGCATGAAAATCACTATTTTAATAACTGGATTTCGATCAGAGAACCACAGTAAATCACACAAAGTACAACTTATGTAATATGTCTGGAACGAATCTAAAGTAGAAAACCAAGTTTTCGTGTTTCCCACTCTAAAATGCATGAAATAACACTGTTCTATTGCTGAACATTGTTAGGAAATAGATTGAAACAAATCTGCCGATGGCTTCTACAATTCTTGATGGAAATCGCTTATTTCTCTAATGTTATTGTTTAAAGCGTATTTAAGCGTTTAAAACGATCAAAATAAGCATGAAAATCACTATTTTAATAACTGGATTTCGATCAGAGAACCACAGTAAATCACACAAGTACAACTTATGTAATATGTCTGGAACGAATCTAAAGTAGAAAAAAAGTTTTCTCGTGTTTCCCACGTCTAAAATGCATGAAATAACACTGTTCTATTGCTGAACATTGTTAGGAAATAGATTGAAACAAATCTGCCGATGGCTTCTACAATTCTTGATGGAAATCGCTTATTTCTCTAATGTTATTGTTTAAAGCGTATTTAAGCGTTTAAAACGATCAAAATAAGCATGAAAATCACTATTTAATAACTGGATTTCGATCAGAGAACCACAGTAAATCACACAAAGTACAACTTATGTAATATGTCTGGAACGAATCTAAAGTAGAAAACCAAGTTTTTCGTGTTTCCACGTCTAAAATGCATGAAATAACACTGTTCTATTGCTGAACATTGTTAGGAAATAGATTGAAACAAATCTGCCGATGGCTTCTACAATTCTTGATGGAAATCGCTTATTTCTCTAATGTTATTGTTTAAAGCGTATTTAAGCGTTTAAAACGATCAAAATAAGCATGAAAATCACTATTTTAATAACTGGATTTCGATCAGAGAACCACAGTAAATCACACAAAGTACAACTTATGCAATATGTCTGGAACGAATCTAAAGTAGAAAACCAAAGTTTTCTCGTGTTTCCCACGTCTAAAATGCATGAAATAACACTGTTCTATTGCTGAACATTGTTAGGAAATAGATTGAAACAAATCTGCCGATGGCTTCTACAATTCTTGATGGAAATCGCTTATTCTCTAATGTTATTGTTTAAAGCGTATTTAAGCGTTTAAACGATCAAATAAGCATGAAAATCACTATTTTAATAACTGGATTTCGATCAGAGAACCACAGTAAATCACACAAAGTACAACTTATGTAATATGTCTGGAACGAATCTAAAGTAGAAAACCGAAGTTTTCTCGTGTTTCCCACGTCTAAAATGCATGAAATAACACTGTTCTATTGCTGAACATTGTTAGGAAATAGATTGAAACAAATCTGCCGATGCTTCTACAATTCTTGATGGAAATCGCTTATTTCTCTAATGTTATTGTTTAAAGCGTATTTAAGCGTTTAAAACGATCAAAATAAGCATGAAACACTATTTTAATAACTGGATTTCGATCAGAGAACCACAGTAAATCACACAAAGTACAACTTATGTAATATGTCTGGAACGAATCTAAAGTAGAAAACCGAAGTTTTCTCGTGTTTCCACTCTAAAATGCATGAAATAACACTGTTCTATTGCTGAACATTGTTAGGAAATAGATTGAAACAAATCTGCCGATGCTTCTACAATTCTTGATGGAAATCGCTTATTTCTCTAATGTTATTGTTTAAAGCGTATTTAAGCGTTTAAAACGATCAAAATAAGCATGAAAATCACTATTTTAATAACTGGATTTCGATCAGAGAACCACAGTAAATCACACAAAGTACAACTTATGTAATATGTCTGGAACGAATCTAAAGTAGAAAACCAAAGTTTTCTCGTGTTTCCCACTCTAAAATGCATGAAATAACACTGTTCTATTGCTGAACATTGTTAGGAAATAGATTGAAACAAATCTGCCGATGCTTCTACAATTCTTGATGGAAATCGCTTATTTCTCTAATGTTATTGTTTAAAGCGTATTTAAGCGTTTAAAACGATCAAAATAAGCATGAAAATCACTATTTTAATAACTGGATTTCGATCAGAGAACCACAGTAAATCACACAAAGTACA
>JACMZG010000993.1:0-13111 GCA_018340805.1 Microvelia longipes
GCAATGGATAACGCGTCTGACTACGGATCAGAAGATTCCAGGTTCGAGTCCTGGCGTGGTCGTTTTTTTTATTGGAATTTTGAAAATATTAAAATCAGATTTTCATTTGAAAACCAGCACCAAATGATTGTCAGGTATTTGTCAGCACATGTAAATTTTCAAAATTACGTTAAATATGAAAAATAAATAACGTGGCAAATTTTATTGGGAAATCTAAACTAAAACTTTACACATGACAATATTTGATGATCATGGTGATGAGTAACAAGAATGATTTCATGAAATATCAATGAAAGTTGTATGAGAATAAGAGATTAAAAGTTGATTAAGAGGAAAATATGATATTTAAACAGAAATTTACGTCATTATGAAATAGGAAAGTTTATGATTAATAAATTTTGAAAATTTTGCATAGGCCGCGTGGCGCAATGGATAACGCGTCTGACTACGGATCAGAAGATTCCAGGTTCGAGTCCTGGCGTGGTCGTTTTTTTTATTGGAATTTTGAAAATATTAAAATCAGATTTTCATTTGAAAACCAGCACCAAATGATTGTCAGGTATTTGTCAGCACATGTAAATTTTCAAAATTACGTTAAATATGAAAAATAAATAACGTGGCAAATTTTATTGGGAAATCTAAACTAAAACTTTACACATGACAATATTTGATGATCATGGTGATGAGTAACAAGAATGATTTCATGAAATATCAATGAAAGTTGTATGAGAATAAGAGATTAAAAGTTGATTAAGAGGAAAATATGATATTTAAACAGAAATTTACGTCATTATGAAATAGGAAAGTTTATGATTAATAAATTTTGAAAATTTGCATAGGCCGCGTGGCGCAATGGATAACGCGTCTGACTACGGATCAGAAGATTCCAGGTTCGAGTCCTGGCGTGGTCGTTTTTTTTATTGGAATTTTGAAAATATTAAAATCAGATTTTCATTTGAAAACCAGCACCAAATGATTGTCAGGTATTTGTCAGCACATGTAAATTTTCAAAATTACGTTAAATATGAAAAATAAATAACGTGGCAAATTTTATTGGGAAATCTAAACTAAAACTTTACACATGACAATATTTGATGATCATGGTGATGAGTAACAAGAATGATTTCATGAAATATCAATGAAAGTTGTATGAGAATAAGAGATTAAAAGTTGATTAAGAGGAAAATATGATATTTAAACAGAAATTTACGTCATTATGAAATAGGAAAGTTTATGATTAATAAATTTTGAAAATTTTGCATAGGCCGCGTGGCGCAATGGATAACGCGTCTGACTACGGATCAGAAGATTCCAGGTTCGAGTCCTGGCGTGGTCGTTTTTTTTATTGGAATTTTGAAAATATTAAAATCAGATTTTCATTTGAAAACCAGCACCAAATGATTGTCAGGTATTTGTCAGCACATGTAAATTTTCAAAATTACGTTAAATATGAAAAATAAATAACGTGGCAAATTTTATTGGGAAATCTAAACTAAAACTTTACACATGACAATATTTGATGATCATGGTGATGAGTAACAAGAATGATTTCATGAAATATCAATGAAAGTTGTATGAGAATAAGAGATTAAAAGTTGATTAAGAGGAAAATATGATATTTAAACAGAAATTTACGTCATTATGAAATAGGAAAGTTTATGATTAATAAATTTTGAAAATTTTGCATAGGCCGCGTGGCGCAATGGATAACGCGTCTGACTACGGATCAGAAGATTCCAGGTTCGAGTCCTGGCGTGGTCGTTTTTTTTATTGGAATTTTGAAAATATTAAAATCAGATTTTCATTTGAAAACCAGCACCAAATGATTGTCAGGTATTTGTCAGCACATGTAAATTTTCAAAATTACGTTAAATATGAAAAATAAATAACGTGGCAAATTTTATTGGGAAATCTAAACTAAAACTTTACACATGACAATATTTGATGATCATGGTGATGAGTAACAAGAATGATTTCATGAAATATCAATGAAAGTTGTATGAGAATAAGAGATTAAAAGTTGATTAAGAGGAAAATATGATATTTAAACAGAAATTTACGTCATTATGAAATAGGAAAGTTTATGATTAATAAATTTTGAAAATTTGCATAGGCCGCGTGGCGCAATGGATAACGCGTCTGACTACGGATCAGAAGATTCCAGGTTCGAGTCCTGGCGTGGTCGTTTTTTTATTGGAATTTTGAAAATATTAAAATCAGATTTTCATTTGAAAACCAGCACCAAATGATTGTCAGGTATTTGTCAGCACATGTAAATTTTCAAAATTACGTTAAATATGAAAAATAAATAACGTGGCAAATTTTATTGGGAAATCTAAACTAAAACTTTACACATGACAATATTTGATGATCATGGTGATGAGTAACAAGAATGATTTCATGAAATATCAATGAAGTTGTATGAGAATAAGAGATTAAAAGTTGATTAAGAGGAAAATATGATATTTAAACAGAAATTTACGTCATTATGAAATAGGAAAGTTTATGATTAATAAATTTTGAAAATTTGCATAGGCCGCGTGGCGCAATGGATAACGCGTCTGACTACGGATCAGAAGATTCCAGGTTCGAGTCCTGGCGTGGTCGTTTTTTTTATTGGAATTTTGAAAATATTAAAATCAGATTTTCATTTGAAAACCAGCACCAAATGATTGTCAGGTATTTGTCAGCACATGTAAATTTTCAAAATTACGTTAAATATGAAAAATAAATAACGTGGCAAATTTTATTGGGAAATCTAAACTAAAACTTTACACATGACAATATTTGATGATCATGGTGATGAGTAACAAGAATGATTTCATGAAATATCAATGAAAGTTGTATGAGAATAAGAGATTAAAAGTTGATTAAGAGGAAAATATGATATTTAAACAGAAATTTACGTCATTATGAAATAGGAAAGTTTATGATTAATAAATTTTGAAAATTTTGCATAGGCCGCGTGGCGCAATGGATAACGCGTCTGACTACGGATCAGAAGATTCCAGGTTCGAGTCCTGGCGTGGTCGTTTTTTTTATTGGAATTTTGAAAATATTAAAATCAGATTTTCATTTGAAAACCAGCACCAAATGATTGTCAGGTATTTGTCAGCACATGTAAATTTTCAAAATTACGTTAAATATGAAAAATAAATAACGTGGCAAATTTTATTGGGAAATCTAAACTAAAACTTTACACATGACAATATTTGATGATCATGGTGATGAGTAACAAGAATGATTTCATGAAATATCAATGAAAGTTGTATGAGAATAAGAGATTAAAAGTTGATTAAGAGGAAATATGATATTTAAACAGAAATTTACGTCATTATGAAATAGGAAAGTTTATGATTAATAAATTTTGAAAATTTGCATAGGCCGCGTGGCGCAATGGATAACGCGTCTGACTACGGATCAGAAGATTCCAGGTTCGAGTCCTGGCGTGGTCGTTTTTTTTTATTGGAATTTTGAAAATATTAAAATCAGATTTTCATTTGAAACCAGCACCAAATGATTGTCAGGTATTTGTCAGCACATGTAAATTTTCAAAATTACGTTAAATATGAAAAATAAATAACGTGGCAAATTTATTGGGAAATCTAAACTAAAACTTTACACATGACAATATTTGATGATCATGGTGATGAGTAACAAGAATGATTTCATGAAATATCAATGAAAGTTGTATGAGAATAAGAGATTAAAAGTTGATTAAGAGGAAAATATGATATTTAAACAGAAATTTACGTCATTATGAAATAGGAAAGTTTATGATTAATAAATTTTGAAAATTTTGCATAGGCCGCGTGGCGCAATGGATAACGCGTCTGACTACGGATCAGAAGATTCCAGGTTCGAGTCCTGGCGTGGTCGTTTTTTTTTATTGGAATTTTGAAAATATTAAAATCAGATTTTCATTTGAAAACCAGCACCAAATGATTGTCAGGTATTTGTCAGCACATGTAAATTTTCAAAATTACGTTAAATATGAAAAATAAATAACGTGGCAAATTTTATTGGGAATCTAAACTAAAACTTTACACATGACAATATTTGATGATCATGGTGATGAGTAACAAGAATGATTTCATGAAATATCAATGAAAGTTGTATGAGAATAAGAGATTAAAAGTTGATTAAGAGGAAAATATGATATTTAAACAGAAATTTACGTCATTATGAAATAGGAAAGTTTATGATTAATAAATTTTGAAAATTTGCATAGGCCGCGTGGCGCAATGGATAACGCGTCTGACTACGGATCAGAAGATTCCAGGTTCGAGTCCTGGCGTGGTCGTTTTTTTTATTGGAATTTTGAAAATATTAAAATCAGATTTTCATTTGAAAACCAGCACCAAATGATTGTCAGGTATTTGTCAGCACATGTAAATTTTCAAAATTACGTTAAATATGAAAAATAAATAACGTGGCAAATTTTATTGGGAAATCTAAACTAAAACTTTACACATGACAATATTTGATGATCATGGTGATGAGTAACAAGAATGATTTCATGAAATATCAATGAAAGTTGTATGAGAATAAGAGATTAAAAGTTGATTAAGAGGAAAATATGATATTTAAACAGAAATTTACGTCATTATGAAATAGGAAAGTTTATGATTAATAAATTTTGAAAATTTTGCATAGGCCGCGTGGCGCAATGGATAACGCGTCTGACTACGGATCAGAAGATTCCAGGTTCGAGTCCTGGCGTGGTCGTTTTTTTTATTGGAATTTTGAAAATATTAAAATCAGATTTTCATTTGAAAACCAGCACCAAATGATTGTCAGGTATTTGTCAGCACATGTAAATTTTCAAAATTACGTTAAATATGAAAAATAAATAACGTGGCAAATTTTATTGGGAAATCTAAACTAAAACTTTACACATGACAATATTTGATGATCATGGTGATGAGTAACAAGAATGATTTCATGAAATATCAATGAAAGTTGTATGAGAATAAGAGATTAAAAGTTGATTAAGAGGAAAATATGATATTTAAACAGAAATTTACGTCATTATGAAATAGGAAAGTTTATGATTAATAAATTTTGAAAATTTGCATAGGCCGCGTGGCAATGGATAACGCGTCTGACTACGGATCAGAAGATTCCAGGTTCGAGTCCTGGCGTGGTCGTTTTTTTTATTGGAATTTTGAAAATATTAAAATCAGATTTTCATTTGAAAACCAGCACCAAATGATTGTCAGGTATTTGTCAGCACATGTAAATTTTCAAAATTACGTTAAATATGAAAAATAAATAACGTGGCAAATTTTATTGGGAAATCTAAACTAAAACTTTACACATGACAATATTTGATGATCATGGTGATGAGTAACAAGAATGATTTCATGAAATATCAATGAAAGTTGTATGAGAATAAGAGATTAAAAGTTGATTAAGAGGAAAATATGATATTTAAACAGAAATTTACGTCATTATGAAATAGGAAAGTTTATGATTAATAAATTTTGAAAATTTGCATAGGCCGCGTGGCGCAATGGATAACGCGTCTGACTACGGATCAGAAGATTCCAGGTTCGAGTCCTGGCGTGGTCGTTTTTTTTATTGGAATTTTGAAAATATTAAAATCAGATTTTCATTTGAAAACCAGCACCAAATGATTGTCAGGTATTTGTCAGCACATGTAAATTTTCAAAATTACGTTAAATATGAAAAATAAATAACGTGGCAAATTTTATTGGGAAATCTAAACTAAAACTTTACACATGACAATATTTGATGATCATGGTGATGAGTAACAAGAATGATTTCATGAAATATCAATGAAAGTTGTATGAGAATAAGAGATTAAAAGTTGATTAAGAGGAAAATATGATATTTAAACAGAAATTTACGTCATTATGAAATAGGAAAGTTTATGATTAATAAATTTTGAAAATTTTGCATAGGCCGCGTGGCGCAATGGATAACGCGTCTGACTACGGATCAGAAGATTCCAGGTTCGAGTCCTGGCGTGGTCGTTTTTTTTATTGGAATTTTGAAAATATTAAAATCAGATTTTCATTTGAAAACCAGCACCAAATGATTGTCAGGTATTTGTCAGCACATGTAAATTTTCAAAATTACGTTAAATATGAAATAAATAACGTGGCAAATTTTATTGGGAAATCTAAACTAAAACTTTACACATGACAATATTTGATGATCATGGTGATGAGTAACAAGAATGATTTCATGAAATATCAATGAAAGTTGTATGAGAATAAGAGATTAAAAGTTGATTAAGAGGAAAATATGATATTTAAACAGAAATTTACGTCATTATGAAATAGGAAAGTTTATGATTAATAAATTTTGAAAATTTTGCATAGGCCGCGTGGCGCAATGGATAACGCGTCTGACTACGGATCAGAAGATTCCAGGTTCGAGTCCTGGCGTGGTCGTTTTTTTTATTGGAATTTTGAAAATATTAAAATCAGATTTTCATTTGAAAACCAGCACCAAATGATTGTCAGGTATTTGTCAGCACATGTAAATTTTCAAAATTACGTTAAATATGAAAAATAAATAACGTGGCAAATTTTATTGGGAAATCTAAACTAAAACTTTACACATGACAATATTTGATGATCATGGTGATGAGTAACAAGAATGATTTCATGAAATATCAATGAAAGTTGTATGAGAATAAGAGATTAAAAGTTGATTAAGAGGAAAATATGATATTTAAACAGAAATTTACGTCATTATGAAATAGGAAAGTTTATGATTAATAAATTTTGAAAATTTGCATAGGCCGCGTGGCGCAATGGATAACGCGTCTGACTACGGATCAGAAGATTCCAGGTTCGAGTCCTGGCGTGGTCGTTTTTTTTATTGGAATTTTGAAAATATTAAAATCAGATTTTCATTTGAAAACCAGCACCAAATGATTGTCAGGTATTTGTCAGCACATGTAAATTTTCAAAATTACGTTAAATATGAAAAATAAATAACGTGGCAAATTTTATTGGGAAATCTAAACTAAAACTTTACATGACAATATTTGATGATCATGGTGATGAGTAACAAGAATGATTTCATGAAATATCAATGAAAGTTGTATGAGAATAAGATTAAAAGTTGATTAAGAGGAAAATATGATATTTAAACAGAAATTTACGTCATTATGAAATAGAAAGTTTATGATTAATAAATTTTGAAAATTTTGCATAGGCCGCGTGGCGCAATGGATAACGCGTCTGACTACGGATCAGAAGATTCCAGGTTCGAGTCCTGGCGTGGTCGTTTTTTTTTATTGGAATTTTGAAAATATTAAAATCAGATTTTCATTTGAAAACCAGCACAAATGATTGTCAGGTATTGTCAGCACATGTAAATTTTCAAAATTACGTTAAATATGAAAAAAATAACGTGGCAAATTTTATTGGGAAATCTAAACTAAAACTTTACACATGACAATATTTGATGATCATGGTGATGAGTAACAAGAATGATTTCATGAAATATCAATGAAAGTTGTATGAGAATAAGAGATTAAAAGTTGATTAAGAGGAAAATATGATATTTAAACAGAAATTTACGTCATTATGAAATAGGAAAGTTTATGATTAATAATTTTGAAAATTTGCATAGGCCGCGTGGCGCAATGGATAACGCGTCTGACTACGGATCAGAAGATAGGTTCGAGTCGTGGTCGTTTTTTTTTATTGGAAATTTTGAAAATTTAAAATCAGATTTTCATTTGAAAACCAGCACCAAATGATTGTTATTTGTCAGCATGTAAATTTTCAAAATTACGTTAAATATGAAAAATAAATAACGTGGCAAATTTTATTGGGAAATCTAAACTAAAACTTTACACATGACAATATTTGATGATCATGGTGATGAGTAACAAGAATGATTTCATGAAATATCAATGAAAGTTGTATGAGAATAAGAGATTAAAAGTTGATTAAGAGGAAAATATGATATTTAAACAGAAATTTACGTCATTATGAAATAGGAAAGTTTATGATTAATAATTTTGAAAATTTGCATAGGCCGCGTGGCGCAATGGATAACGCGTCTGACTACGGATCAGAAGATTCCAGGTTCGAGTCCTGGCGTGGTCGTTTTTTTTATTGGAATTTTGAAAATATTAAAATCAGATTTTCATTTGAAAACCAGCACCAAATGATTGTCAGGTATTTGTCAGCACATGTAAATTTTCAAAATTACGTTAAATATGAAAAATAAATAACGTGGCAAATTTTATTGGGAAATCTAAACTAAAACTTTACACATGACAATATTTGATGATCATGGTGATGAGTAACAAGAATGATTTCATGAAATATCAATGAAAGTTGTATGAGAATAAGAGATTAAAAGTTGATTAAGAGGAAAATATGATATTTAAACAGAAATTTACGTCATTATGAATAGGAAAGTTTATGATTAATAAATTTTGAAAATTTGCATAGGCCGCGTGGCGCAATGGATAACGCGTCTGACTACGGATCAGAAGATTCCAGGTTCGAGTCCTGGCGTGGTCGTTTTTTTTATTGGAATTTTGAAAATATTAAAATCAGATTTTCATTTGAAAACCAGCACCAAATGATTGTCAGGTATTTGTCAGCACATGTAAATTTTCAAAATTACGTTAAATATGAAAAATAAATAACGTGGCAAATTTTATTGGGAAATCTAAACTAAAACTTTACACATGACAATATTTGATGATCATGGTGATGAGTAACAAGAATGATTTCATGAAATATCAATGAAAGTTGTATGAGAATAAGAGATTAAAAGTTGATTAAGAGGAAAATATGATATTTAAACAGAAATTTACGTCATTATGAAATAGGAAAGTTTATGATTAATAAATTTTGAAAATTTGCATAGGCCGCGTGGCGCAATGGATAACGCGTCTGACTACGGATCAGAAGATTCCAGGTTCGAGTCCTGGCGTGGTCGTTTTTTTTATTGGAATTTTGAAAATATTAAAATCAGATTTTCATTTGAAAACCAGCACCAAATGATTGTCAGGTATTTGTCAGCACATGTAAATTTTCAAAATTACGTTAAATATGAAAAATAAATAACGTGGCAAATTTTATTGGGAAATCTAAACTAAAACTTTACACATGACAATATTTGATGATCATGGTGATGAGTAACAAGAATGATTTCATGAAATATCAATGAAAGTTGTATGAGAATAAGATTAAAAGTTGATTAAGAGGAAAATATGATATTTAAACAGAAATTTACGTCATTATGAAATAGGAAAGTTTATGATTAATAAATTTTGAAAATTTTGCATAGGCCGCGTGGCGCAATGGATAACGCGTCTGACTACGGATCAGAAGATTCCAGGTTCGAGTCCTGGCGTGGTCGTTTTTTTTTATTGGAATTTTGAAAATATTAAAATCAGATTTTCATTTGAAAACCAGCACCAAATGATTGTCAGGTATTTGTCAGCACATGTAAATTTTCAAAATTACGTTAAATATGAAAAATAAATAACGTGGCAAATTTTATTGGGAAATCTAAACTAAAACTTTACACATGACAATATTTGATGATCATGGTGATGAGTAACAAGAATGATTTCATGAAATATCAATGAAAGTTGTATGAGAATAAGAGATTAAAAGTTGATTAAGAGGAAAATATGATATTTAAACAGAAATTTACGTCATTATGAAATAGGAAAGTTTATGATTAATAAATTTTGAAAATTTTGCATAGGCCGCGTGGCGCAATGGATAACGCGTCTGACTACGGATCAGAAGATTCCAGGTTCGAGTCCTGGCGTGGTCGTTTTTTTTATTGGAATTTTGAAAATATTAAAATCAGATTTTCATTTGAAAACCAGCACCAAATGATTGTCAGGTATTTGTCAGCACATGTAAATTTTCAAAATTACGTTAAATATGAAAAATAAATAACGTGGCAAATTTTATTGGGAAATCTAAACTAAAACTTTACACATGACAATATTTGATGATCATGGTGATGAGTAACAAGAATGATTTCATGAAATATCAATGAAAGTTGTATGAGAATAAGAGATTAAAAGTTGATTAAGAGGAAAATATGATATTTAAACAGAAATTTACGTCATTATGAAATAGGAAAGTTTATGATTAATAAATTTTGAAAATTTTGCATAGGCCGCGTGGCGCAATGGATAACGCGTCTGACTACGGATCAGAAGATTCCAGGTTCGAGTCCTGGCGTGGTCGTTTTTTTTTATTGGAATTTTGAAAATATTAAAATCAGATTTTCATTTGAAAACCAGCACCAAATGATTGTCAGGTATTTGTCAGCACATGTAAATTTTCAAAATTACGTTAAATATGAAAAATAAATAACGTGGCAAATTTTATTGGGAAATCTAAACTAAAACTTTACACATGACAATATTTGATGATCATGGTGATGAGTAACAAGAATGATTTCATGAAATATCAATGAAAGTTGTATGAGAATAAGAGATTAAAAGTTGATTAAGAGGAAAATATGATATTTAAACAGAAATTTACGTCATTATGAAATAGGAAAGTTTATGATTAATAAATTTTGAAAATTTTGCATAGGCCGTGGCGCAATGGATAACGCGTCTGACTACGGATCAGAAGATTCCAGGTTCGAGTCCTGGCGTGGTCGTTTTTTTTATTGGAATTTTGAAAATATTAAAATCAGATTTTCATTTGAAAACCAGCACCAAATGATTGTCAGGTATTTGTCAGCACATGTAAATTTTCAAAATTACGTTAAATATGAAAAATAAATAACGTGGCAAATTTTATTGGGAAATCTAAACTAAAACTTTACACATGACAATATTTGATGATCATGGTGATGAGTAACAAGAATGATTTCATGAAATATCAATGAAAGTTGTATGAGAATAAGAGATTAAAAGTTGATTAAGAGGAAAATATGATATTTAAACAGAAATTTACGTCATTATGAAATAGGAAAGTTTATGATTAATAAATTTTGAAAATTTTGCATAGGCCGCGTGGCGCAATGGATAACGCGTCTGACTACGGATCAGAAGATTCCAGGTTCGAGTCCTGGCGTGGTCGTTTTTTTTATTGGAATTTTGAAAATATTAAAATCAGATTTTCATTTGAAAACCAGCACCAAATGATTGTCAGGTATTTGTCAGCACATGTAAATTTTCAAAATTACGTTAAATATGAAAAATAAATAACGTGGCAAATTTTATTGGGAAATCTAAACTAAAACTTTACACATGACAATATTTGATGATCATGGTGATGAGTAACAAGAATGATTTCATGAAATATCAATGAAAGTTGTATGAGAATAAGAGATTAAAAGTTGATTAAGAGGAAAATATGATATTTAAACAGAAATTTACGTCATTATGAAATAGGAAAGTTTATGATTAATAAATTTTGAAAATTTTGCATAGGCCGCGTGGCGCAATGGATAACGCGTCTGACTACGGATCAGAAGATTCCAGGTTCGAGTCCTGGCGTGGTCGTTTTTTTTATTGGAATTTTGAAAATATTAAAATCAGATTTTCATTTGAAAACCAGCACCAAATGATTGTCAGGTATTTGTCAGCACATGTAAATTTTCAAAATTACGTTAAATATGAAAAATAAATAACGTGGCAAATTTTATTGGGAAATCTAAACTAAAACTTTACACATGACAATATTTGATGATCATGGTGATGAGTAACAAGAATGATTTCATGAAATATCAATGAAAGTTGTATGAGAATAAGAGATTAAAAGTTGATTAAGAGGAAAATATGATATTTAAACAGAAATTTACGTCATTATGAAATAGGAAAGTTTATGATTAATAAATTTTGAAAATTTTGCATAGGCCGCGTGGCGCAATGGATAACGCGTCTGACTACGGATCAGAAGATTCCAGGTTCGAGTCCTGGCGTGGTCGTTTTTTTTATTGGAATTTTGAAAATATTAAAATCAGATTTTCATTTGAAAACCAGCACCAAATGATTGTCAGGTATTTGTCAGCACATGTAAATTTTCAAAATTACGTTAAATATGAAAAATAAATAACGTGGCAAATTTTATTGGGAAATCTAAACTAAAACTTTACACATGACAATATTTGATGATCATGGTGATGAGTAACAAGAATGATTTCATGAAATATCAATGAAAGTTGTATGAGAATAAGAGATTAAAAGTTGATTAAGAGGAAAATATGATATTTAAACAGAAATTTACGTCATTATGAAATAGGAAAGTTTATGATTAATAAATTTTGAAAATTTTGCATAGGCCGCGTGGCGCAATGGATAACGCGTCTGACTACGGATCAGAAGATTCCAGGTTCGAGTCCTGGCGTGGTCGTTTTTTTATTGGAATTTTGAAAATATTAAAATCAGATTTTCATTTGAAAACCAGCACCAAATGATTGTCAGGTATTTGTCAGCACATGTAAATTTTCAAAATTACGTTAAATATGAAAAATAAATAACGTGGCAAATTTTATTGGGAAATCTAAACTAAAACTTTACACATGACAATATTTGATGATCATGGTGATGAGTAACAAGAATGATTTCATGAAATATCAATGAAAGTTGTATGAGAATAAGAGATTAAAAGTTGATTAAGAGGAAAATATGATATTTAAACAGAAATTTACGTCATTATGAAATAGGAAAGTTTATGATTAATAAATTTTGAAAATTTTGCATAGGCCGCGTGGCGCAATGGATAACGCGTCTGACTACGGATCAGAAGATTCCAGGTTCGAGTCCTGGCGTGGTCGTTTTTTTTATTGGAATTTTGAAAATATTAAAATCAGATTTTCATTTGAAAACCAGCACCAAATGATTGTCAGGTATTTGTCAGCACATGTAAATTTTCAAAATTACGTTAAATATGAAAAATAAATAACGTGGCAAATTTTATTGGGAAATCTAAACTAAAACTTTACACATGACAATATTTGATGATCATGGTGATGAGTAACAAGAATGATTTCATGAAATATCAATGAAAGTTGTATGAGAATAAGAGATTAAAAGTTGATTAAGAGGAAAATATGATATTTAAACAGAAATTTACGTCATTATGAAATAGGAAAGTTTATGATTAATAAATTTTGAAAATTT
>JACMZG010000994.1:0-13104 GCA_018340805.1 Microvelia longipes
AATTGAAAATGTTTAAATTTAAGCTAGGATGGCCGAGTGGTTAGGCGGTGGACTTAAGATCCACTGGACAATGTCCGCGGGGTTCGAACCCCACTTCTAGCAATTTTTCTATTTTTCATTTTTTCTTTTATTTTTGATGATAATATCTAATATTGTTGTAAAGAAATTGTCAACAAAATTTGTTTTGCTAATATTATTGATTTACAAGTGTATGTTGTGATAGTGATTTTGATAATATTTTTTTTCATATAAATTTTCGTAAATCTTCAAATAAATATTTTATTTGATTTCATAGTTGTGAGAAATGATAATGATTTTCTTTTAAAAATTTTTCCAAATCATTTTGGAACATGAAAAGAAAAACTGATGGACTGGTGTATTGAAATGAAAGAAATGAAGAAAAAATCATAATGATGATTTAGATGAAAAGTAAAATTTTGAAACAAATTGAAAATGTTTAAATTTCTAAGCTAGGATGGCCGATGGTTAAGGCGGTGGACTTAAGATCCACTGGACAATGTCCGCGTGGTTCGAACCCCACTTCTAGCAACTTTTTCTATTTTTCATTTTTTCTTTTATTTTTGATGATAATATCTAAAGAAAATTGTCAACAAAATTTGTTTTGCTAATATTATTGATTTACAAGTGTATGTTGTGATAGTGATTTTGATAATATTTTTTTTCATATAAATTTTCGTAAATCTTCAAATAAATATTTATTTGATTTCATAGTTGTGAGAAATGATAATGATTTTCTTTAAAATTTTTTCCAAATCATTTTGGAACATGAAAAGAAAAACTGATGGACTGGTGTATTGAAATGAAAGAAATGAAGAAAAAATCATAATGATGATTTAGATGAAAAGTAAAATTTTGAAACAAATTGAAAATGTTTAAATTTCTAAGCTAGGATGGCCGAGTGGTTAAGGCGGTGGACTTAAGATCCACTGGACAATGTCCGCGTGGGTTCGAACCCCACTTCTAGCAACTTTTTCTATTTTTCATTTTTCTTTTATTTTTGATGATAATATCTAATATTGTTGTAAAAATTGTCAACAAAATTTGTTTTGCTAATATTATTGATTTACAAGTGTATGTTGATAGTGATTTTGATAATATTTTTTTCATATAAATTTTCGTAAATCTTCAAATAAATATTTATTTGATTTCATAGTTGTGAGAATGATAATGATTTTCTTTTAAAATTTTTCCAAATCATTTTGGAACATGAAAAAAAACTGATGGACTGGTGTATTGAAATGAAAGAAATGAAGAAAAAAATCATAATGATGATTTAGATGAAAAGTAAAATTTTGAAACAAATTGAAAATGTTTAAATTTCTAAGCTAGGATGGCCGAGTGGTTAAGGCGGTGGACTTAAGATCCACTGGACAATGTCCGCGTGGGTTCGAACCCCACTTCTAGCAACTTTTTCTATTTTTCATTTTTTCTTTTATTTTTGATGATAATATCTAATAAAAGAAAATTGTCAACAAAATTTGTTTTGCTAATATTATTGATTTACAAGTGTATGTTGTGATAGTGATTTTGATAATATTTTTTTCATATAAATTTTCGTAAATCTTCAAATAAATATTTATTTGATTTCATAGTTGTGAGAAATGATAATGATTTTTCTTTTAAAATTTTTCCAAATCATTTTGGAACATGAAAAGAAAAACTGATGGACTGGTGTATTGAAATGAAAGAAATGAAGAAAAAATCATAATGATGATTTAGATGAAAAGTAAAATTTTGAAACAAATTGAAAATGTTTAAATTTCTAAGCTAGGATGGCCGAGTGGTTAAGGCGGTGGACTTAAGATCCACTGGACAATGTCCGCGTGGGTTCGAACCCCACTTCTAGCAACTTTTTATTTTTCATTTTTTCTTTTATTTTTGATGATAATATCTAAAGAAAATTGTCAACAAAATTTGTTTTGCTAATATTATTGATTTACAAGTGTATGTTGTGATAGTGATTTTGATAATATTTTTTTTCATATAAATTTTCGTAAATCTTCAAATAAATATTTATTTGATTTCATAGTTGTGAGAAATGATAATGATTTTCTTTTAAAATTTTTCCAAATCATTTTGGAACATGAAAAGAAAAACTGATGGACTGGTGTATTGAAATGAAAGAAATGAAGAAAAAATCATAATGATGATTTAGATGAAAAGTAAAATTTTGAAACAAATTGAAAATGTTTAAATTTCTAAGCTAGGATGGCCGAGTGGTTAAGGCGGTGGACTTAAGATCCACTGGACAATGTCCGCGTGGGTTCGAACCCCACTTCTAGCAACTTTTTCTATTTTTCATTTTTTCTTTTATTTTTGATGATAATATCTAATATTGTTGTAAAGATTGTCAACAAAATTTGTTTTGCTAATATTATTGATTTACAAGTGTATGTTGTGATAGTGATTTTGATAATATTTTTTTTCATATAAATTTTCGTAAATCTTCAAATAAATATTTATTTGATTTCATAGTTGTGAGAAATGATAATGATTTTCTTTTAAAATTTTTCCAAATCATTTTGGAACATGAAAAGAAAAACTGATGGACTGGTGTATTGAAATGAAAGAAATGAAGAAAAAATCATAATGATGATTTAGATGAAAAGTAAAATTTTGAAACAAATTGAAAATGTTTAAATTTCTAAGCTAGGATGGCCGAGTGGTTAAGGCGGTGGACTTAAGATCCACTGGACAATGTCCGCGTGGGTTCGAACCCCACTTCTAGCAACTTTTTCTATTTTTCATTTTTTCTTTTATTTTTGATGATAATATCTAAAGAAAATTGTCAACAAAATTTGTTTTGCTAATATTATTGATTTACAAGTGTATGTTGTGATAGTGATTTTGATAATATTTTTTTTCATATAAATTTTCGTAAATCTTCAAATAAATATTTATTTGATTTCATAGTTGTGAGAAATGATAATGATTTTCTTTTAAAAATTTTTTCCAAATCATTTTGGAACATGAAAAGAAAAACTGATGGACTGGTGTATTGAAATGAAAGAAATGAAGAAAAAATCATAATGATGATTTAGATGAAAAGTAAAATTTTGAAACAAATTGAAAATGTTTAAATTTCTAAGCTAGGATGGCCGAGTGGTTAAGGCGGTGGACTTAAGATCCACTGGACAATGTCCGCGTGGGTTCGAACCCCACTTCTAGCAACTTTTTCTATTTTTCATTTTTTCTTTTATTTTTGATGATAATATCTAATATTGAAAATTGTCAACAAAATTTGTTTTGCTAATATTATTGATTTACAAGTGTATGTTGTGATAGTGATTTTGATAATATTTTTTTTCATATAAATTTTCGTAAATCTTCAAATAAATATTTATTTGATTTCATAGTTGTGAGAAATGATAATGATTTTCTTTTAAAATTTTTTCCAAATCATTTTGGAACATGAAAAGAAAAACTGATGGACTGGTGTATTGAAATGAAAGAAATGAAGAAAAAATCATAATGATGATTTAGATGAAAAGTAAAATTTTGAAACAAATTGAAAATGTTTAAATTTCTAAGCTAGGATGGCCGAGTGGTTAAGGCGGTGGACTTAAGATCCACTGGACAATGTCCGCGTGGGTTCGAACCCCACTTCTAGCAACTTTTTCTATTTTTCATTTTTTCTTTTATTTTTGATGATAATATCTAAAGAAAATTGTCAACAAAATTTGTTTTGCTAATATTATTGATTTACAAGTGTATGTTGTGATAGTGATTTTGATAATATTTTTTTTCATATAAATTTTCGTAAATCTTCAAATAAATATTTATTTGATTTCATAGTTGTGAGAAATGATAATGATTTTCTTTTAAAATTTTTCCAAATCATTTTGGAACATGAAAAGAAAAACTGATGGACTGGTGTATTGAAATGAAAGAAATGAAGAAAAAATCATAATGATGATTTAGATGAAAAGTAAAATTTTGAAACAAATTGAAAATGTTTAAATTTCTAAGCTAGGATGGCCGAGTGGTTAAGGCGGTGGACTTAAGATCCACTGGACAATGTCCGCGTGGGTTCGAACCCCACTTCTAGCAACTTTTTCTATTTTTCATTTTTTCTTTATTTTTGATGATAATATCTAAAGAAAAATTGTCAACAAAATTTGTTTTGCTAATATTATTGATTTACAAGTGTATGTTGTGATAGTGATTTTGATAATATTTTTTTTCATATAAATTTTCGTAAATCTTCAAATAAATATTTATTTGATTTCATAGTTGTGAGAAATGATAATGATTTTCTTTTAAAAATTTTTCCAAATCATTTTGGAACATGAAAAGAAAAACTGATGGACTGGTGTATTGAAATGAAAGAAATGAAGAAAAAATCATAATGATGATTTAGATGAAAAGTAAAATTTTGAAACAAATTGAAAATGTTTAAATTTCTAAGCTAGGATGGCCGAGTGGTTAAGGCGGTGGACTTAAGATCCACTGGACAATGTCCGCGTGGGTTCGAACCCCACTTCTAGCAACTTTTTCTATTTTTCATTTTTCTTTTATTTTTGATGATAATATCTAAAGAAAATTGTCAACAAAATTTGTTTTGCTAATATTATTGATTTACAAGTGTATGTTGTGATAGTGATTTTGATAATATTTTTTTTCATATAAATTTTCGTAAATCTTCAAATAAATATTTATTTGATTTCATAGTTGTGAGAAATGATAATGATTTTCTTTTAAAATTTTTCCAAATCATTTTGGAACATGAAAAGAAAAACTGATGGACTGGTGTATTGAAATGAAAGAAATGAAGAAAAAATCATAATGATGATTTAGATGAAAAGTAAAATTTTGAAACAAATTGAAAATGTTTAAATTTCTAAGCTAGGATGGCCGAGTGGTTAAGGCGGTGGACTTAAGATCCACTGGACAATGTCCGCGTGGGTTCGAACCCCACTTCTAGCAACTTTTTCTATTTTTCATTTTTTCTTTTATTTTTGATGATAATATCTAATATTGTTGTAAAAAAATTGTCAACAAAATTTGTTTTGCTAATATTATTGATTTACAAGTGTATGTTGTGATAGTGATTTTGATAATATTTTTTTTCATATAAATTTTCGTAAATCTTCAAATAAATATTTATTTGATTTCATAGTTGTGAGAAATGATAATGATTTTCTTTTAAAAATTTTTCCAAATCATTTTGGAACATGAAAAGAAAAACTGATGGACTGGTGTATTGAAATGAAAGAAATGAAGAAAAAATCATAATGATGATTTAGATGAAAAGTAAAATTTTGAAACAAATTGAAAATGTTTAAATTTCTAAGCTAGGATGGCCGAGTGGTTAAGGCGGTGGACTTAAGATCCACTGGACAATGTCCGCGTGGGTTCGAACCCCACTTCTAGCAACTTTTTCTATTTTTCATTTTTTCTTTTATTTTTGATGATAATATCTAATATTGTTGTAAAATTGTCAACAAAATTTGTTTTGCTAATATTATTGATTTACAAGTGTATGTTGTGATAGTGATTTTGATAATATTTTTTTTCATATAAATTTTCGTAAATCTTCAAATAAATATTTATTTGATTTCATAGTTGTGAGAAATGATAATGATTTTCTTTTAAAATTTTTTTCCAAATCATTTTGGAACATGAAAAGAAAAACTGATGGACTGGTGTATTGAAATGAAAGAAATGAAGAAAAAATCATAATGATGATTTAGATGAAAAGTAAAATTTTGAAACAAATTGAAAATGTTTAAATTTCTAAGCTAGGATGGCCGAGTGGTTAAGGCGGTGGACTTAAGATCCACTGGACAATGTCCGCGTGGGTTCGAACCCCACTTCTAGCAACTTTTTCTATTTTTCATTTTTTCTTTTATTTTTGATGATAATATTAAAGAAAATTGTCAACAAAATTTGTTTTGCTAATATTATTGATTTACAAGTGTATGTTGTGATAGTGATTTTGATAATATTTTTTTTCATATAAATTTTCGTAAATCTTCAAATAAATATTTATTTGATTTCATAGTTGTGAGAAATGATAATGATTTTCTTTTAAAATTTTTTCCAAATCATTTTGGAACATGAAAAGAAAAACTGATGGACTGGTGTATTGAAATGAAAGAAATGAAGAAAAAATCATAATGATGATTTAGATGAAAAGTAAAATTTTGAAACAAATTGAAAATGTTTAAATTTCTAAGCTAGGATGGCCGAGTGGTTAAGGCGGTGGACTTAAGATCCACTGGACAATGTCCGCGTGGGTTCGAACCCCACTTCTAGCAACTTTTTCTATTTTTCATTTTTTCTTTATTTTTGATGATAATATCTAATAGAAAAAATTGTCAACAAAATTTGTTTTGCTAATATTATTGATTTACAAGTGTATGTTGTGATAGTGATTTTGATAATATTTTTTTTCATATAAATTTTCGTAAATCTTCAAATAAATATTTATTTGATTTCATAGTTGTGAGAAAATGATAATGATTTTCTTTTAAAATTTTTTCCAAATCATTTTGGAACATGAAAAGAAAACTGATGGACTGGTGTATTGAAATGAAAGAAATGAAGAAAAAATCATAATGATGATTTAGATGAAAAGTAAAATTTTGAAACAAATTGAAAATGTTTAAATTTCTAAGCTAGGATGGCCGAGTGGTTAAGGCGGTGGACTTAAGATCCACTGGACAATGTCCGTGGGTTCGAACCCCACTTCTAGCAACTTTTTCTATTTTTCATTTTTTCTTTTATTTTTGATGATAATATCTAATATTGTTGTAAAGAAAATTGTCAACAAAATTTGTTTTGCTAATATTATTGATTTACAAGTGTATGTTGTGATAGTGATTTTGATAATATTTTTTTTCATATAAATTTTCGTAAATCTTCAAATAAATATTTATTTGATTTCATAGTTGTGAGAAAATAATGATTTTCTTTTAAAAATTTTTCCAAATCATTTTGGAACATGAAAAGAAAAACTGATGGACTGGTGTATTGAAATGAAAGAAATGAAGAAAAAATCATAATGATGATTTAGATGAAAAGTAAAATTTTGAAACAAATTGAAAATGTTTAAATTTCTAAGCTAGGATGGCCGAGTGGTTAAGGCGGTGGACTTAAGATCCACTGGACAATGTCCGCGTGGGTTCGAACCCCACTTCTAGCAACTTTTTCTATTTTTCATTTTTTCTTTTATTTTTGATGATAATATCTAATATTGTTGTAAAGAAAATTGTCAACAAAATTTGTTTTGCTAATATTATTGATTTACAAGTGTATGTTGTGATAGTGATTTTGATAATATTTTTTTTCATATAAATTTTCGTAAATCTTCAAATAAATATTTATTTGATTTCATAGTTGTGAGAAATGATAATGATTTTCTTTTAAAAATTTTTCCAAATCATTTTGGAACATGAAAAGAAAAACTGATGGACTGGTGTATTGAAATGAAAAAATGAAGAAAAAATCATAATGATGATTTAGATGAAAAGTAAAATTTTGAAACAAATTGAAAATGTTTAAATTTCTAAGCTAGGATGGCCGAGTGGTTAAGGCGGTGGACTTAAGATCCACTGGACAATGTCCGCGTGGGTTCGAACCCCACTTCTAGCAACTTTTTCTATTTTTCATTTTTTCTTTATTTTTGATGATAATATCTAATATTGTTGTAAAGAAAATTGTCAACAAAATTTGTTTTGCTAATATTATTGATTTACAAGTGTATGTTGTGATAGTGATTTTGATAATATTTTTTTTCATATAAATTTTCGTAAATCTTCAAATAAATATTTATTTGATTTCATAGTTGTGAGAAATGATAATGATTTTCTTTTAAAAATTTTTCCAAATCATTTTGGAACATGAAAAGAAAAACTGATGGACTGGTGTATTGAAATGAAAGAAATGAAGAAAAAATCATAATGATGATTTAGATGAAAAGTAAAATTTTGAAACAAATTGAAAATGTTTAAATTTCTAAGCTAGGATGGCCGAGTGGTTAAGGCGGTGGACTTAAGATCCACTGGACAATGTCCGCGTGGGTTCGAACCCCACTTCTAGCAACTTTTTCTATTTTTCATTTTTCTTTTATTTTTGATGATAATATCTAATATTGTTGTAAAGAAAATTGTCAACAAATTTGTTTTGCTAATATTATTGATTTACAAGTGTATGTTGTGATAGTGATTTTGATAATATTTTTTTTCATATAAATTTTCGTAAATCTTCAAATAAATATTTATTTGATTTCATAGTTGTGAGAAATGATAATGATTTTCTTTTAAAAATTTTTCCAAATCATTTTGGAACATGAAAAGAAAAACTGATGGACTGGTGTATTGAAATGAAAGAAATGAAGAAAAAATCATAATGATGATTTAGATGAAAAGTAAAATTTTGAAACAAATTGAAAATGTTTAAATTTCTAAGCTAGGATGGCCGAGTGGTTAAGGCGTGGACTTAAGATCCACTGGACAATGTCCGCGTGGGTTCGAACCCCACTTCTAGCAACTTTTTCTATTTTTCATTTTTTCTTTTATTTTTGATGATAATATCTAATATTGTTGTAAAGAAAATTGTCAACAAAATTTGTTTTGCTAATATTATTGATTTACAAGTGTATGTTGTGATAGTGATTTTGATAATATTTTTTTTCATATAAATTTTCGTAAATCTTCAAATAAATATTTATTTGATTTCATAGTTGTGAGAAATGATAATGATTTTCTTTTAAAAATTTTTCCAAATCATTTTGGAACATGAAAAGAAAAACTGATGGACTGGTGTATTGAAATGAAAGAAATGAAGAAAAAATCATAATGATGATTTAGATGAAAAGTAAAATTTTGAAACAAATTGAAAATGTTTAAATTTCTAAGCTAGGATGGCCGAGTGGTTAAGGCGGTGGACTTAAGATCCACTGGACAATGTCCGCGTGGGTTCGAACCCCACTTCTAGCAACTTTTTCTATTTTTCATTTTTTCTTTTATTTTTGATGATAATATCTAATATTGTTGTAAAGAAAATTGTCAACAAAATTTGTTTTGCTAATATTATTGATTTACAAGTGTATGTTGTGATAGTGATTTTGATAATATTTTTTTTCATATAAATTTTCGTAAATCTTCAAATAAATATTTATTTGATTTCATAGTTGTGAGAAATGATAATGATTTTCTTTTAAAAATTTTTCCAAATCATTTTGGAACATGAAAAGAAAAACTGATGGACTGGTGTATTGAAATGAAAGAAATGAAGAAAAAATCATAATGATGATTTAGATGAAAAGTAAAATTTTGAAACAAATTGAAAATGTTTAAATTTCTAAGCTAGGATGGCCGAGTGGTTAAGGCGGTGGACTTAAGATCCACTGGACAATGTCCGCGTGGGTTCGAACCCCACTTCTAGCAACTTTTTCTATTTTTCATTTTTTCTTTTATTTTTGATGATAATATCTAATATTGTTGTAAAGAAAATTGTCAACAAAATTTGTTTTGCTAATATTATTGATTTACAAGTGTATGTTGTGATAGTGATTTTGATAATATTTTTTTTCATATAAATTTTCGTAAATCTTCAAATAAATATTTATTTGATTTCATAGTTGTGAGAAATGATAATGATTTTCTTTTAAAAATTTTTCCAAATCATTTTGGAACATGAAAAGAAAAACTGATGGACTGGTGTATTGAAATGAAAGAAATGAAGAAAAAATCATAATGATGATTTAGATGAAAAGTAAAATTTTGAAACAAATTGAAAATGTTTAAATTTCTAAGCTAGGATGGCCGAGTGGTTAAGGCGGTGGACTTAAGATCCACTGGACAATGTCCGCGTGGGTTCGAACCCCACTTCTAGCAACTTTTTCTATTTTTCATTTTTTCTTTTATTTTTGATGATAATATCTAATATTGTTGTAAAGAAAATTGTCAACAAAATTTGTTTTGCTAATATTATTGATTTACAAGTGTATGTTGTGATAGTGATTTTGATAATATTTTTTTTCATATAAATTTTCGTAAATCTTCAAATAAATATTTATTTGATTTCATAGTTGTGAGAAATGATAATGATTTTCTTTTAAAATTTTTCCAAATCATTTTGGAACATGAAAAGAAAAACTGATGGACTGGTGTATTGAAATGAAAGAAATGAAGAAAAAATCATAATGATGATTTAGATGAAAAGTAAAATTTTGAAACAAATTGAAAATGTTTAAATTTCTAAGCTAGGATGGCCGAGTGGTTAAGGCGGTGGACTTAAGATCCACTGGACAATGTCCGCGTGGGTTCGAACCCCACTTCTAGCAACTTTTTCTATTTTTCATTTTTTCTTTTATTTTTGATGATAATATCTAATATTGTTGTAAAGAAAATTGTCAACAAAATTTGTTTTGCTAATATTATTGATTTACAAGTGTATGTTGTGATAGTGATTTTGATAATATTTTTTTTCATATAAATTTTCGTAAATCTTCAAATAAATATTTATTTGATTTCATAGTTGTGAGAAATGATAATGATTTTCTTTTAAAAATTTTTCCAAATCATTTTGGAACATGAAAAGAAAAACTGATGGACTGGTGTATTGAAATGAAAGAAATGAAGAAAAAATCATAATGATGATTTAGATGAAAAGTAAAATTTTGAAACAAATTGAAAATGTTTAAATTTCTAAGCTAGGATGGCCGAGTGGTTAAGGCGGTGGACTTAAGATCCACTGGACAATGTCCGCGTGGGTTCGAACCCCACTTCTAGCAACTTTTTCTATTTTTCATTTTTTCTTTTATTTTTGATGATAATATCTAATATTGTTGTAAAGAAAATTGTCAACAAAATTTGTTTTGCTAATATTATTGATTTACAAGTGTATGTTGTGATAGTGATTTTGATAATATTTTTTTCATATAAATTTTCGTAAATCTTCAAATAAATATTTATTTGATTTCATAGTTGTGAGAAATGATAATGATTTTCTTTTAAAATTTTTCCAAATCATTTTGGAACATGAAAAGAAAAACTGATGGACTGGTGTATTGAAATGAAAGAAATGAAGAAAAAATCATAATGATGATTTAGATGAAAAGTAAAATTTTGAAACAAATTGAAAATGTTTAAATTTCTAAGCTAGGATGGCCGAGTGGTTAAGGCGGTGGACTTAAGATCCACTGGACAATGTCCGCGTGGGTTCGAACCCCACTTCTAGCAACTTTTTCTATTTTTCATTTTTTCTTTTATTTTTGATGATAATATCTAATATTGTTGTAAAGAAAATTGTCAACAAAATTTGTTTTGCTAATATTATTGATTTACAAGTGTATGTTGTGATAGTGATTTTGATAATATTTTTTTCATATAAATTTTCGTAAATCTTCAAATAAATATTTATTTGATTTCATAGTTGTGAGAAATGATAATGATTTTCTTTTAAAAATTTTTCCAAATCATTTTGGAACATGAAAAGAAAAACTGATGGACTGGTGTATTGAAATGAAAGAAATGAAGAAAAAATCATAATGATGATTTAGATGAAAAGTAAAATTTTGAAACAAATTGAAAATGTTTAAATTTCTAAGCTAGGATGGCCGAGTGGTTAAGGCGGTGGACTTAAGATCCACTGGACAATGTCCGCGTGGGTTCGAACCCCACTTCTAGCAACTTTTTCTATTTTTCATTTTTTCTTTTATTTTTGATGATAATATCTAATATTGTTGTAAAGAAAATTGTCAACAAAATTTGTTTTGCTAATATTATTGATTTACAAGTGTATGTTGTGATAGTGATTTTGATAATATTTTTTTTCATATAAATTTTCGTAAATCTTCAAATAAATATTTATTTGATTTCATAGTTGTGAGAAATGATAATGATTTTCTTTTAAAATTTTTCCAAATCATTTTGGAACATGAAAAGAAAAACTGATGGACTGGTGTATTGAAATGAAAGAAATGAAGAAAAAATCATAATGATGATTTAGATGAAAAGTAAAATTTTGAAACAAATTGAAAATGTTTAAATTTCTAAGCTAGGATGGCCGAGTGGTTAAGGCGGTGGACTTAAGATCCACTGGACAATGTCCGCGTGGGTTCGAACCCCACTTCTAGCAACTTTTTCTATTTTTCATTTTTTCTTTTATTTTTGATGATAATATCTAATATTGTTGTAAAGAAAATTGTCAACAAAATTTGTTTTGCTAATATTATTGATTTACAAGTGTATGTTGTGATAGTGATTTTGATAATATTTTTTTTCATATAAATTTTCGTAAATCTTCAAATAAATATTTATTTGATTTCATAGTTGTGAGAAATGATAATGATTTTCTTTTAAAAATTTTTCCAAATCATTTTGGAACATGAAAAGAAAAACTGATGGACTGGTGTATTGAAATGAAAGAAATGAAGAAAAAATCATAATGATGATTTAGATGAAAAGTAAAATTTTGAAACAAATTGAAAATGTTTAAATTTCTAAGCTAGGATGGCCGAGTGGTTAAGGCGGTGGACTTAAGATCCACTGGACAATGTCCGCGTGGGTTCGAACCCCACTTCTAGCAACTTTTTCTATTTTTCATTTTTTCTTTTATTTTTGATGATAATATCTAATATTGTTGTAAAGAAAATTGTCAACAAAATTTGTTTTGCTAATATTATTGATTTACAAGTGTATGTTGTGATAGTGATTTTGATAATATTTTTTTTCATATAAATTTTCGTAAATCTTCAAATAAATATTTATTTGATTTCATAGTTGTGAGAAATGATAATGATTTTCTTTTAAAAATTTTTCCAAATCATTTTGGAACATGAAAAGAAAAACTGATGGACTGGTGTATTGAAATGAAAGAAATGAAGAAAAAATCATAATGATGATTTAGATGAAAAGTAAAATTTTGAAACAAATTGAAAATGTTTAAATTTCTAAGCTAGGATGGCCGAGTGGTTAAGGCGGTGGACTTAAGATCCACTGGACAATGTCCGCGTGGGTTCGAACCCCACTTCTAGCAACTTTTTCTATTTTTCATTTTTTCTTTTATTTTTGATGATAATATCTAATATTGTTGTAAAGAAAATTGTCAACAAAATTTGTTTTGCTAATATTA
>JACMZG010000994.1:13658-24533 GCA_018340805.1 Microvelia longipes
CAAAATCTAACAAGTTTGAAAAAGGTTAAATCAGTAAAATTCAATGAAGACGAATATTTTCTGATAAAATCCAAAATTTAAATTTTGAAAACACTAATTTCATTTTTTTTAAATTTAACTAGTTTTATAATTTTTAAACTCAATCAGGTTATTTGTAACGTGGAAGTTCCAAATTTTCGCTGATTTTCCATATTAGAAATTGCGCATGACTTTATAAGATTATCCACAGAACATTCAGGAATACCAATTAAAAGCAAAGTTTTACGAGTTTCAACAGGTATTGTACCGAGTGCTCCAAAAATGCAAGTGAATAAATCTACTTTATATTCTGGTTTAGATAACTTAATTTCATTCTTTAAATTATCGTATTTACTTAAATTAAGGTCATCAGCATTTTTGAAATTTTGTAATGTATCTAGTGGACATTTGATATCAACCATGAAAATTTGACGTTTCTCACAAGTGTGATGATAAGATCAACTCTTTCCCTAGAGGATTGAACTAAAGGACAAGTGTGATTCATTTCTACGATTCGATCAGGAGATAAAAGACAATCATAAACCTTTTGTAAAACTATATCATGTCTTTCTGTAACTAAAGTCATATTTGGAACACATTTTTGTAAACAATGAGATAAAGTTTCTTCAAAATTATGACAACGCCTACATAAACGCTTAGCCTTATCTTTATTCATAGCTTTTGCATTAAAAGGAAGTGTATTGGTTCTAGCTCTATGTATAAAATTCCAAGTGAAAGTCCCAATATAACCCCTGTAGATTGATTTATTAACATTTGGACAAAGCTTGATAGTATCTGCAATAGCGCTACTAACAAGACTTTTATTCCATTTATTAGAGTAAGATTCAAAAATGATGGAGTGTAATAATGATAATTGCTTTCTTTTATCAGCAGTAAAAATATCAGTAGAACGAGATGTACTCGTAATATTTAAATTAAATTCATCCTTATTATATTGAAAGCTAAGATCTATATCATGTTGTGATTTGAAATATTCAATTGCACTACGCGGTCTAGACCACCAAGTCTTTTTAGATTTTGAATTTTTAAACGCTTTTTTACCATTAATCCATTCAAGAGCCTGAGAAATTGTCGGTGTATCAATTTTAATACGAGTAGAAGCAACAGAACACAAAGTAGTTTTCATAATATTAAGAGTCATGTCACATGGTGTTGTAAGAAGTCTAAACATTTGAATAATATTTTGGATAATGTATTCGTCATGGAGACTAGTAAAACCAGCACCTCCATTAACAACAGAAGTATAAAGATGACATGTTTCAGCGTGGTTAGGAAGATTAAGGATTGCCTTGATATTATTTTTGATTTTAATATTATTATTTTTTGTACCCTTTATCCCGCATTTTTCATCAATTGTAGAAATTTTAATCTCTCTTGTCCTGAATGGAAAGACAAGGCGAGAGTGAAGAAAAATTTTATACGCTTTTAATTTTTGCCAAGAAAAAGGTCTGATTTTGTAATTTTATCAAAATTTGAAGTTATTTCGTTTAAAGTTTCATATGGAGATTGATCATTGTCAATCCCAACAGGAACTCCTAAATAATTATAAAAATCTTTATTTAAAATCTGTTTAATTTTTCACCATAAATTTTAATGAGACTTTGTTCTTTTTTGGTGTAATGTTAATATATGCACATTTTTCAGGTCTAAATTTCATTTTAATTTTCCCAGATGTAACAAATTAATCAAAGTTTGTAAATCCTGATAATTATTAGCTATTAAAGCAATATCATCAGCATAAGCTAAGATTTGAAGTGCTTCGTTACCAATCAAAAAACTGTTAACATTTAAAGAAGTAACTGACTCAAGAACCGGATTAATTGCAATTGAAAATAAGATCATCGACATTGGACAACCTTGTCTAACTCCTTTACAAAGCTTTAAACTTTCAGTAATGATAGAACCACAAGTATAGAATGAAGAGGAGTCTTTGTAAAAAAGTTGAAGTAATTTACAAAAGAATTATCCATTCCCATGTAGCTTAATAAGGACCAAAGATAATTATGAGGAACACTACCAAAAGCATCCTGAATATCTAACCAAGCAATTGAAAGCGAACAATTCTTTGTATACTTGCAATGTTCAAGCGATGTTAGAATACTATTGTGCTCAACACAGCCCTCAAATTTTGAACCACCTTTCTGACCTTTATGTAATAGATTCTCCATTTCAACCCATTGACAAATTCTAGTATTTAAAATAGAAGAAAAGACTTTACAACTGGTATTGATTAGAGCTATTGGTCTCCAAGATGAAATCAGATGATATTGACCATTTTTATTTGGTTTAGGAATTAAAGTAGTTCTGAATGATTTCCACGAATCAGGGAATTGGTTAGTGGCAATAATTTTATTAAAAAGAAGACTTAAAAGTATTCCTTCGGGATCTAATAAAACAAGGTCTTTGTAAGTAATTCCATCACAGCCAGGTGAAGTATTATGTTTTTAACATTCACTTCAGAAGGAGTAATTTCATCAAGAACGAGAACACTGTCAGCTTTTTTAGCAAAATTTAAAACATCCAAGTCAAAATCAAGATCAATATTTTCGTGAGAAAAATAATCCCTAATATCAGAGATTGAAGGTCTAATAGTTATTTCTTTTTCATGAATAATCTTATCATACGTCTTTTTCATATCAATAATAAAATTACTTCGGAGTTGTTCTTTTGATGGAGTAGATTTTGTGTTTTTATTCCTAAATATGGAAGACGTTTTTTAATAAGAACCTTTGGACACTTTGAAACAATAATATTCATAATTTCATTAGAAGAACTATTGCTCAAATCCTCTACCAAAGTACGACATGTTACGATTCTTTCTTTTAAATTAGATGTTTTCTTCTTAATCGTAATATTACTTCTTGGGTCAGTTTTAATGTTATACGAATTTGGAGTAAAAATATCTAAAAATTCAGATATGATATCGCAAGTTTCATGAAGGTTCAAATCTGTTAACTTTCTATCATGAGCAAAGTTAAGAATATATGTAGTTAGAAAGTAACCCTGAACCCTTGGTATCATAAGGACAAGAATTAAATTGGGAAATGTGATTAAATCTACCACTACATTTAAAATTTGGTCTACTAAAAGATTTCCAATTTTAATGTGATCTTTGTTCAGATCTGAACAAGTCGGATAAACATATAATGTTCTCCACATTCAATATCAATGATAGAAGAAGGTCTCGAAATTTAGGAGGAGTAAATACAGCAAATAACAGTAGCTACACTCAGTCTATGGACATCAAGAAAGCTACTAAGATATTGCCATTCATCAAAAATAGCAGTTGTAATATTATTATCTAAAAACATATTGTTTATAGGTAACTTAAGATGATCAAAAAAAGTATTGTAAATATTGCTAGTAATTTTGCTATTAATTTTGACCATATAATCTATTTTATAACGAGTTTTATTGTTAATATTTTTAATAAGATTATTAATACTGTTATGTATAGTAAGGTCGTCATCAGATTTATTATAGATTGTATTGTTTAAATTTAATGAATATGCTGCAGGTTTTTTTCAAATTTAATATGTTTCTCTAAATTCTTGGTCATTATTGTAAAAATAAATATTTTTGTCTAAAAAGAAGAGATTTAAATACCTATTTAATTCATTGCAGCATTCGATAATATATTGTGGTGTATTAAAATTAAATATATCAAACAGATAGCTACGCATATTTATAACTGAATAAATAAAAAGCATCCAAAGGTTATCAATTTGAAAGCAGCATATGACTAAATCTATAGATTTAAAAAGTTTATAATGTATGTTATCAATGACAAAACCTTTATCATTTTTAATCAGATTATAAGTTGTATTAGTTGGTAAAACAAGAACTGATTTATTATTTAAAAAATATTCACCAATAACAGTTGAGATATCAAAATTATCTTTGATATCGGAATAATCTGTGTCGCCAAAACCTTTATTTAAAGCAATTTTATCAGAGTTGGGAATATTAATAACATCTTTTCTAATTTTTAAAGCATCTATTTTAGTCGAAAGATCAACATTTTCACTAATATTAATTGCATATCCACAAACAAATGGACCACAGTCAATACTGTTCATTTGATACGATCTGTGTGGAAACATATTACAAGTAAAACGCAATTTAAGTTAAATAAGTAATTTAATTTATAATTAAGATTATTTGATAACTCTGTTGCTAATTTATAAAGATAGCCCCCATGAAGTGGATCGAGACAATAGGAAATATTTCTAATTTTATCAAATACAAAAAGAACCCAATGTTTATTGATAAGATTTAATGGGCAAAAAATAACATCAGAAATTGAATATGTTTCAGAAATACAGCAATAATCGGTTTCATCACTTGCTAAAGCTAAAACTACACATGGATTAATAAAAGAATAATTGGATTTAACAAAAACTTTGTAAGATAATTTTCAATATCAAGATCTGTGAAATACGAATTATTCTCACTAGTACTTTCAAAATGTGTGCTATCCACTTTAGTATCACTAGTGGAAATATCTATAGTGGGCACACTCCATCAGTCATTATTGATATTTCGCATCATTAGTTTTTTGTGTGGTATATTTCCTAAGCTTATTAGTGATTGGAGAAAATAAACTTTTAACAGTTGTTTCATTAATGTCCTCATTAGTCGAAACTGAGTTATTCAAACAACCCTTACAAGCAGAAATCTTACGACCTTCAAAATTAATTAAAACATCATCCCTTTTAGAACCACAAGTGGAACAAAGTTGGTTAACAAAAGATTCTCCAATTATCATACAAGTGTCATCTGAATTGTCAATATTATTAGCTGTAATAGCCTTTTTTATGCAATCAACAACATCTTTATATGACAATGGAATTGCAAATTTTGGTATTTTATTAAACCAATTATTTTTCATGAATTCAGTTAATTGATTTATTAAAATAATGACAGTTTTTGCTAAACTCTCAAATTTAACTATATTGTTTTTCTTAGGCAAGACAAAGTTAGTACTATTATTTGATAAAGATGACAATTTGATTTTCAAAATATCATTAAAAACAGTAAGTGAAGTTTGTTAACATTGCCATTTACGAATATATTTGAAGAAGTTTTTAATAAATTTTCAATTTTTCTAATTAATTTAGTTTGCTCAATAATGGACGAACAGTTACTTTCAATTAATTTAAAAAATTTATTAATTTCAGCAATAGAATCTAATTCTATCGTATCATTTAATTTTTCAATCTCATCAGTTAATTTACTCTGCTGGTATTTTATAATTTTTTTTGACAACTCTTATGATAATAGGAGTCAACAGGAATATAATCGAGAATAAGTTTACTCCAATTCATAAAATCATCGTCATCATAAAACAGAAGATCCTCAATACTATAGAATGGAGAGTTGCACAATTTTTCAGATAATTTACAGCATAATCTTTGTAGTTACGGTTAGAAACATATTTGATTTTACCAGATGATTTTAAGTAATTTATGTAAAAATAAATTCTACAAATCTATAAGGATCCTTGGATTCATATATATTGATGATATTAATATCACTATTCATCATTTCAGAAGATTAAATTGCCCAAGATCAAATAGTATATCAGAATTAAAAGAATTGTTGGTTTCCTTATCATATAGTAAATGTGGATTGGAATTTTTTAAAAGCTATTATTTGAAAAATAAATATCTGTAGGAAAGCTTTCTGAAATTTTAAGGTGGTCTATATGCTGATCAATATCTACTAGATTTAATGGATTCTTAAGAAAATGTGCGTTTAAAGATGGAAATTTTTCTAAAAGTTTAATAATTCTGATTAGATAGACTTGATTTGACAAAACTATTATTTTCATTTGTAATACAATTTACATCAAAGAGATCATAAAAGTAAAAATCATCGTTATTGTAATGAATCGATGATTTACAAAGAAAGTCGGGTAACAGATTTGATTTAATTAATTTTTTAATGATGCTATTAATTTTATCACTTTTCAATTTGGTATCAGAAATAAGAGAAGCTGACGCAAATTCTTTAGAAATTGAAAATAAATAAAGTTATAAATGAAGGTACTTAATTAATTTGCAGCTATTTTTATTTACATTTTGTAATATATTATGTCTTAGTAAAGATAGGTTCATTTTTAATAGAATTAATTTTAGGAATGTGCAACTATTTTGATTTTATCACAAGAAACCGAAGCAATAAATTCATTATTTAAAAATTTAATTTCAACTAAGTTTTTAATTTGCACACAATGTGACAAATCTTTCTTATTGAAGTTCAAGAATATTATTGATTTTCTTAAATTTATTATTCAAATACATTTTTGATTTTAAAATCTGTGAAATGTTTGGAAATGTTTTATAAATCAAAGAACATTCTTTCCTGTTAAGTTTAAAGTCAAATGAGTTACTATTATTTGATTTAAATTTGAAATATTAGTACCGGACTGTTATTTAAGTTATTTTTATTTGAAAATTAGTATTGTTAGTACTATTGTTTAAAATTTTAGATGTATTTTTTTAAATTCGATTGCTTGTTTTTATTTGACAAAAAACACATTATTCTCAAAATAGATTTTATCAGATCTGCAAATTTAAAAATCATAAACTTTTAATAGATTGTCTAAAGAAATTATTTATACTCCTAAACTTTTCTATATTATTTTTTAAATCAAATAAGTATTTAAGCTTCGGTAAACTTCTAAGTAAATGCTTTGTTCAGTTAAACTAAGCTTAAATTCAAAGTAATCCTTAACTTTCAAATCAGTATTAATATGAGAAATATTATCTTTTACTTTACTGCAATTAACATTACTATTTAAATCGGAAATTTGTAAATTACAATTACTATTATTATGAACATTTAAATTATCATTACTTTTAAAGCATTACAAGAATTAACCTGCTTATTAAAATCGCATTTAAAATTTGACAAATCTTCTCGATTGAGTTAATTTTTACATTAATTTCTGAAATTTGTTTGAGCATTTCTCCATTAATTCCTAGCTTCAACTCTTCGGAGCAAAACTTTACCTAAATTTCTGAAACTAAATGAAGATATATTTTTATTAAATTCGTCACTTGACGTAAAATCCGCAAGTGACTTTTTAATAAAATGTATTAAATTATTCTCAAAAAAACCATCACTTGCCATTTTTTCTGAATTTCTAAAATGTTTACTTTTCTTCGTTATTTTCAATGCTTATTTCTTGTTGAAAATATTTTAAACGAATTGTTGTTTTCGAAATTTGTTTACATATTCAAAATGATATCATGATATTTAATTGTAAATTATTGATTCTTGAGGTGAAATTTTCTATTTGAAAATAAATAATTTCTATTTTCTAAAACTGTTTCATGTAGTTTCGTATAAATTTCTAATTTTCATGAGTTGATGTTGAAAATTGTTGTTAGAAACGTACAATGTGATTTTGATAAGTCAGGATGGCCGAGTGGTCTAAGGCGCCAGACTCAAGCGCAAGCTTATTGCTGGGTGTTCTGGTCTCCGAATGGAGGCGTGGGTTCAAATCCCACTTCTGACAATATTTTTTTATTTATTAATTTTTATAAATAAAATGTTTACTTTTCTTCGTTATTTTCAATGCTTATTTCTTGTTGAAAATATTTTTAAACGAATTGTTGTTTTCGAAATTTGTTTACATATTCAAAATGATATCATGATATTTAATTGTAAATTATTGATTCTTGAGGTGAAATTTTCTATTTGAAAATAAATAATTTCTATTTTCTAAAACTGTTCTTCATGTAGTTTCGTATAAATTTCTAATTTTCATGAGTTGATGTTGAAAATTGTTGTTAGAAACGTACAATGTGATTTTGATAAGTCAGGATGGCCGAGTGGTCTAAGGCGCCAGACTCAAGCGCAAGCTTATTGCTGGGTGTTCTGGTCTCCGAATGGAGGCGTGGGTTCAAATCCCACTTCTGACAATATTTTTTATTTTATTAATTTTTATAAATAAAATGTTTACTTTTCTTCGTTATTTTCAATGCTTATTTCTTGTTGAAAATATTTTTAAACGAATTGTTGTTTTCGAAATTTGTTTACATATTCAAAATGATATCATGATATTTAATTGTAAATTATTGATTCTTGAGGTGAAATTTTCTATTTGAAAATAAATAATTTCTATTTTCTAAAACTGTTCTTCATGTAGTTTCGTATAAATTTCTAATTTTCATGAGTTGATGTTGAAAATTGTTGTTAGAAACGTACAATGTGATTTTGATAAGTCAGGATGGCCGAGTGGTCTAAGGCGCCAGACTCAAGCGCAAGCTTATTGCTGGGTGTTCTGGTCTCCGAATGGAGGCGTGGGTTCAAATCCCACTTCTGACAATATTTTTTTATTTATTAATTTTTATAAATAAAATGTTTACTTTTCTTCGTTATTTTCAATGCTTATTTCTTGTTGAAAATATTTTTAAACGAATTGTTGTTTTCGAAATTTGTTTACATATTCAAAATGATATCATGATATTTAATTGTAAATTATTGATTCTTGAGGTGAAATTTTCTATTTGAAAATAAATAATTTCTATTTTCTAAAACTGTTCTTCATGTAGTTTCGTATAAATTTCTAATTTTCATGAGTTGATGTTGAAAATTGTTGTTAGAAACGTACAATGTGATTTTGATAAGTCAGGATGGCCGAGTGGTCTAAGGCGCCAGACTCAAGCGCAAGCTTATTGCTGGGTGTTCTGGTCTCCGAATGGAGGCGTGGGTTCAAATCCCACTTCTGACAATATTTTTTATTTATTAATTTTTATAAATAAAATGTTTACTTTTCTTCGTTATTTTCAATGCTTATTTCTTGTTGAAAAATATTTTAAACGAATTGTTGTTTTCGAAATTTGTTTACATATTCAAAATGATATCATGATATTTAATTGTAAATTATTGATTCTTGAGGTGAAATTTTCTATTTGAAAATAAATAATTTCTATTTTCTAAAACTGTTCTTCATGTAGTTTCGTATAAATTTCTAATTTTCATGAGTTGATGTTGAAAATTGTTGTTAGAAACGTACAATGTGATTTTGATAAGTCAGGATGGCCGAGTGGTCTAAGGCGCCAGACTCAAGCGCAAGCTTATTGCTGGGTGTTCTGGTCTCCGAATGGAGGCGTGGGTTCAAATCCCACTTCTGACAAATTTTTTTTATTTATTAATTTTTATAATAAAATGTTTACTTTTCTTCGTTATTTTCAATGCTTATTTCTTGTTGAAAATATTTTTAAAACGAATTGTTGTTTTCGAAATTTGTTTACATATTCAAAATGATATCATGATATTTAATTGTAAATTATTGATTCTTGAGGTGAAATTTTCTATTTGAAAATAAATAATTTCTATTTTCTAAAACTGTTCTTCATGTAGTTTCGTATAAATTTCTAATTTTCATGAGTTGATGTTGAAAATTGTTGTTAGAAACGTACAATGTGATTTTGATAAGTTATTGATATCATGATATTTAATTGTAAATTATTGATTCTTGAGGTGAAATTTTCTATTTGAAAATAAATAATTTCTATTTTCTAAAACTGTTCTTCATGTAGTTTCGTATAAATTTCTAATTTTCATGAGTTGATGTTGAAAATTGTTGTTAGAAACGTACAATGTGATTTTGATAAGTCAGGATGGCCGAGTGGTCTAAGGCGCCAGACTCAAGCGCAAGCTTATTGCTGGGTGTTCTGGTCTCCGAATGGAGGCGTGGGTTCAAATCCCACTTCTGACAATATTTTTTATTTATTAATTTTTATAAATAAAATGTTTACTTTTCTTCGTTATTTTCAATGCTTATTTCTTGTTGAAAATATTTTTTAAACGAATTGTTGTTTTCGAAATTTGTTTACATATTCAAAATGATATCATGATATTTAATTGTAAATTATTGATTCTTGAGGTGAAATTTTCTATTTGAAAATAATAATTTCTATTTTCTAAAACTGTTCTTCATGTAGTTTCGTATAAATTTCTAATTTTCATGAGTTGATGTTGAAAATTGTTGTTAGAAACGTACAATGTGATTTTGATAAGTCAGGATGGCCGAGTGGTCTAAGGCGCCAGACTCAAGCGCAAGCTTATTGCTGGGTGTTCTGGTCTCCGAATGGAGGCGTGGGTTCAAATCCCACTTCTGACAATATTTTTTTATTTATTAATTTTTATAAATAAAATGTTTACTTTTCTTCGTTATTTTCAATGCTTATTTCTTGTTGAAAATATTTTTTAAACGAATTGTTGTTTTCGAAATTTGTTTACATATTCAAAATGATATCATGATATTTAATTGTAAATTATTGATTCTTGAGGTGAAATTTTCTATTTGAAAAAAATAATTTCTATTTTCTAAAACTGTTCTTCATGTAGTTTCGTATAAATTTCTAATTTTCATGAGTTGATGTTGAAAATTGTTGTTAGAAACGTACAATGTGATTTTGATAAGTCAGGATGGCCGAGTGGTCTAAGGCGCCAGACTCAAGCGCAAGCTTATTGCTGGGTGTTCTGGTCTCCGAATGGAGGCGTGGGTTCAAATCCCACTTCTGACAATATTTTTTTATTTATTAATTTTTATAAATAAAATGTTTACTTTTCTTCGTTATTTTCAATGCTTATTTCTTGTTGAAAATATTTTTAAACGAATTGTTGTTTTCGAAATTTGTTTACATATTCAAAATGATATCATGATATTTAATTGTAAATTATTGATTCTTGAGGTGAAATTTTCTATTTGAAAATAAATAATTTCTATTTTCTAAAACTGTTCTTCATGTAGTTTCGTATAAATTTCTAATTTTCATGAGTTGATGTTGAAAATTGTTGTTAGAAACGTACAATGTG
>JACMZG010000995.1:0-13081 GCA_018340805.1 Microvelia longipes
TCTGACTACGGATCAGAAGATTCCAGGTTCGAGTCCTGGCGTGGTCGTTTTTTTTATTGGAATTTTGAAAATATTAAAATCAGATTTTCATTTGAAAACCAGCACCAAATGATTGTCAGGTATTTGTCAGCACATGTAAATTTTCAAAATTACGTTAAATATGAAAAATAAATAACGTGGCAAATTTTATTGGGAAATCTAAACTAAAACTTTACACATGACAATATTTGATGATCATGGTGATGAGTAACAAGAATGATTTCATGAAATATCAATGAAAGTTGTATGAGAATAAGAGATTAAAAGTTGATTAAGAGGAAAATATGATATTTAAACAGAAATTTACGTCATTATGAAATAGGAAAGTTTATGATTAATAAATTTTGAAAATTTGCATAGGCCGCGTGGCGCAATGGATAACGCGTCTGACTACGGATCAGAAGATTCCAGGTTCGAGTCCTGGCGTGGTCGTTTTTTTTATTGGAATTTTGAAAATATTAAAATCAGATTTTCATTTGAAAACCAGCACCAAATGATTGTCAGGTATTTGTCAGCACATGTAAATTTTCAAAATTACGTTAAATATGAAAATAAATAACGTGGCAAATTTTATTGGGAAATCTAAACTAAAACTTTACACATGACAATATTTGATGATCATGGTGATGAGTAACAAGAATGATTTCATGAAATATCAATGAAAGTTGTATGAGAATAAGAGATTAAAAGTTGATTAAGAGGAAAATATGATATTTAAACAGAAATTTACGTCATTATGAAATAGGAAAGTTTATGATTAATAAATTTTGAAAATTTGCATAGGCCGCGTGGCGCAATGGATAACGCGTCTGACTACGGATCAGAAGATTCCAGGTTCGAGTCCTGGCGTGGTCGTTTTTTTTATTGGAATTTTGAAAATATTAAAATCAGATTTTCATTTGAAAACCAGCACCAAATGATTGTCAGGTATTTGTCAGCACATGTAAATTTTCAAAATTACGTTAAATATGAAAAATAAATAACGTGGCAAATTTTATTGGGAAATCTAAACTAAAACTTTACACATGACAATATTTGATGATCATGGTGATGAGTAACAAGAATGATTTCATGAAATATCAATGAAAGTTGTATGAGAATAAGAGATTAAAAGTTGATTAAGAGGAAAATATGATATTTAAACAGAAATTTACGTCATTATGAAATAGGAAAGTTTATGATTAATAAATTTTGAAAATTTGCATAGGCCGCGTGGCGCAATGGATAACGCGTCTGACTACGGATCAGAAGATTCCAGGTTCGAGTCCTGGCGTGGTCGTTTTTTTTATTGGAATTTTGAAAATATTAAAATCAGATTTTCATTTGAAAACCAGCACCAAATGATTGTCAGGTATTTGTCAGCACATGTAAATTTTCAAAATTACGTTAAATATGAAAAATAAATAACGTGGCAAATTTTATTGGGAAATCTAAACTAAAACTTTACACATGACAATATTTGATGATCATGGTGATGAGTAACAAGAATGATTTCATGAAATATCAATGAAAGTTGTATGAGAATAAGAGATTAAAAGTTGATTAAGAGGAAAATATGATATTTAAACAGAAATTTACGTCATTATGAAATAGGAAAGTTTATGATTAATAAATTTTGAAAATTTGCATAGGCCGCGTGGCGCAATGGATAACGCGTCTGACTACGGATCAGAAGATTCCAGGTTCGAGTCCTGGCGTGGTCGTTTTTTTTATTGGAATTTTGAAAATATTAAAATCAGATTTTCATTTGAAAACCAGCACCAAATGATTGTCAGGTATTTGTCAGCACATGTAAATTTTCAAAATTACGTTAAATATGAAAAATAAATAACGTGGCAAATTTTATTGGGAAATCTAAACTAAAACTTTACACATGACAATATTTGATGATCATGGTGATGAGTAACAAGAATGATTTCATGAAATATCAATGAAAGTTGTATGAGAATAAGAGATTAAAAGTTGATTAAGAGGAAAATATGATATTTAAACAGAAATTTACGTCATTATGAAATAGGAAAGTTTATGATTAATAAATTTTGAAAATTTGCATAGGCCGCGTGGCGCAATGGATAACGCGTCTGACTACGGATCAGAAGATTCCAGGTTCGAGTCCTGGCGTGGTCGTTTTTTTTATTGGAATTTTGAAAATATTAAAATCAGATTTTCATTTGAAAACCAGCACCAAATGATTGTCAGGTATTTGTCAGCACATGTAAATTTTCAAAATTACGTTAAATATGAAAAATAAATAACGTGGCAAATTTTATTGGGAAATCTAAACTAAAACTTTACACATGACAATATTTGATGATCATGGTGATGAGTAACAAGAATGATTTCATGAAATATCAATGAAAGTTGTATGAGAATAAGAGATTAAAAGTTGATTAAGAGGAAAATATGATATTTAAACAGAAATTTACGTCATTATGAAATAGGAAAGTTTATGATTAATAAATTTTGAAAATTTGCATAGGCCGCGTGGCGCAATGGATAACGCGTCTGACTACGGATCAGAAGATTCCAGGTTCGAGTCCTGGCGTGGTCGTTTTTTTTATTGGAATTTTGAAAATATTAAAATCAGATTTTCATTTGAAAACCAGCACCAAATGATTGTCAGGTATTTGTCAGCACATGTAAATTTTCAAAATTACGTTAAATATGAAAAATAAATAACGTGGCAAATTTTATTGGGAAATCTAAACTAAAACTTTACACATGACAATATTTGATGATCATGGTGATGAGTAACAAGAATGATTTCATGAAATATCAATGAAAGTTGTATGAGAATAAGAGATTAAAAGTTGATTAAGAGGAAAATATGATATTTAAACAGAAATTTACGTCATTATGAAATAGGAAAGTTTATGATTAATAAATTTTGAAAATTTGCATAGGCCGCGTGGCGCAATGGATAACGCGTCTGACTACGGATCAGAAGATTCCAGGTTCGAGTCCTGGCGTGGTCGTTTTTTTTATTGGAATTTTGAAAATATTAAAATCAGATTTTCATTTGAAAACCAGCACCAAATGATTGTCAGGTATTTGTCAGCACATGTAAATTTTCAAAATTACGTTAAATATGAAAAATAAATAACGTGGCAAATTTTATTGGGAAATCTAAACTAAAACTTTACACATGACAATATTGATGATCATGGTGATGAGTAACAAGAATGATTTCATGAAATATCAATGAAAGTTGTATGAGAATAAGAGATTAAAAGTTGATTAAGAGGAAAATATGATATTTAAACAGAAATTTACGTCATTATGAAATAGGAAAGTTTATGATTAATAAATTTTGAAAAGTTTGCATAGGCCGCGTGGCGCAATGGATAACGCGTCTGACTACGGATCAGAAGATTCCAGGTTCGAGTCCTGGCGTGGTCGTTTTTTTTATTGGAATTTTGAAAATATTAAAATCAGATTTTCATTTGAAAACCAGCACCAAATGATTGTCAGGTATTTGTCAGCACATGTAAATTTTCAAAATTACGTTAAATATGAAAAATAAATAACGTGGCAAATTTTATTGGGAAATCTAAACTAAAACTTTACACATGACAATATTTGATGATCATGGTGATGAGTAACAAGAATGATTTCATGAAATATCAATGAAAGTTGTATGAGAATAAGAGATTAAAAGTTGATTAAGAGGAAAATATGATATTTAAACAGAAATTTACGTCATTATGAAATAGGAAAGTTTATGATTAATAAATTTTGAAAATTTGCATAGGCCGCGTGGCGCAATGGATAACGCGTCTGACTACGGATCAGAAGATTCCAGGTTCGAGTCCTGGCGTGGTCGTTTTTTTTATTGGAATTTTGAAAATATTAAAATCAGATTTTCATTTGAAAACCAGCACCAAATGATTGTCAGGTATTTGTCAGCACATGTAAATTTTCAAAATTACGTTAAATATGAAAAATAAATAACGTGGCAAATTTTATTGGGAAATCTAAACTAAAACTTTACACATGACAATATTTGATGATCATGGTGATGAGTAACAAGAATGATTTCATGAAATATCAATGAAAGTTGTATGAGAATAAGAGATTAAAAGTTGATTAAGAGGAAAATATGATATTTAAACAGAAATTTACGTCATTATGAAATAGGAAAGTTTATGATTAATAAATTTTGAAAAGTTTGCATAGGCCGCGTGGCGCAATGGATAACGCGTCTGACTACGGATCAGAAGATTCCAGGTTCGAGTCCTGGCGTGGTCGTTTTTTTATTGGAATTTTGAAAATATTAAAATCAGATTTTCATTTGAAAACCAGCACCAAATGATTGTCAGGTATTTGTCAGCACATGTAAATTTTCAAAATTACGTTAAATATGAAAAATAAATAACGTGGCAAATTTTATTGGGAAATCTAAACTAAAACTTTACACATGACAATATTTGATGATCATGGTGATGAGTAACAAGAATGATTTCATGAAATATCAATGAAAGTTGTATGAGAATAAGAGATTAAAAGTTGATTAAGAGGAAAATATGATATTTAAACAGAAATTTACGTCATTATGAAATAGGAAAGTTTATGATTAATAAATTTTGAAAAGTTTGCATAGGCCGCGTGGCGCAATGGATAACGCGTCTGACTACGGATCAGAAGATTCCAGGTTCGAGTCCTGGCGTGGTCGTTTTTTTTATTGGAATTTTGAAAATATTAAAATCAGATTTTCATTTGAAAACCAGCACCAAATGATTGTCAGGTATTTGTCAGCACATGTAAATTTTCAAAATTACGTTAAATATGAAAAATAAATAACGTGGCAAATTTTATTGGGAAATCTAAACTAAAACTTTACACATGACAATATTTGATGATCATGGTGATGAGTAACAAGAATGATTTCATGAAATATCAATGAAAGTTGTATGAGAATAAGAGATTAAAAGTTGATTAAGAGGAAAATATGATATTTAAACAGAAATTTACGTCATTATGAAATAGGAAAGTTTATGATTAATAAATTTTGAAAATTTGCATAGGCCGCGTGGCGCAATGGATAACGCGTCTGACTACGGATCAGAAGATTCCAGGTTCGAGTCCTGGCGTGGTCGTTTTTTTTATTGGAATTTTGAAAATATTAAAATCAGATTTTCATTTGAAAACCAGCACCAAATGATTGTCAGGTATTTGTCAGCACATGTAAATTTTCAAAATTACGTTAAATATGAAAAATAAATAACGTGGCAAATTTTATTGGGAAATCTAAACTAAAACTTTACACATGACAATATTTGATGATCATGGTGATGAGTAACAAGAATGATTTCATGAAATATCAATGAAAGTTGTATGAGAATAAGAGATTAAAAGTTGATTAAGAGGAAAATATGATATTTAAACAGAAATTTACGTCATTATGAAATAGGAAAGTTTATGATTAATAAATTTTGAAAATTTGCATAGGCCGCGTGGCGCAATGGATAACGCGTCTGACTACGGATCAGAAGATTCCAGGTTCGAGTCCTGGCGTGGTCGTTTTTTTTATTGGAATTTTGAAAATATTAAAATCAGATTTTCATTTGAAAACCAGCACCAAATGATTGTCAGGTATTTGTCAGCACATGTAAATTTTCAAAATTACGTTAAATATGAAAAATAAATAACGTGGCAAATTTTATTGGGAAATCTAAACTAAAACTTTACACATGACAATATTTGATGATCATGGTGATGAGTAACAAGAATGATTTCATGAAATATCAATGAAAGTTGTATGAGAATAAGAGATTAAAAGTTGATTAAGAGGAAAATATGATATTTAAACAGAAATTTACGTCATTATGAAATAGGAAAGTTTATGATTAATAAATTTTGAAAAGTTTGCATAGGCCGCGTGGCGCAATGGATAACGCGTCTGACTACGGATCAGAAGATTCCAGGTTCGAGTCCTGGCGTGGTCGTTTTTTTTATTGGAATTTTGAAAATATTAAAATCAGATTTTCATTTGAAAACCAGCACCAAATGATTGTCAGGTATTTGTCAGCACATGTAAATTTTCAAAATTACGTTAAATATGAAAAATAAATAACGTGGCAAATTTTATTGGGAAATCTAAACTAAAACTTTACACATGACAATATTGATGATCATGGTGATGAGTAACAAGAATGATTTCATGAAATATCAATGAAAGTTGTATGAGAATAAGAGATTAAAAGTTGATTAAGAGGAAAATATGATATTTAAACAGAAATTTACGTCATTATGAAATAGGAAAGTTTATGATTAATAAATTTTGAAAAGTTTGCATAGGCCGCGTGGCGCAATGGATAACGCGTCTGACTACGGATCAGAAGATTCCAGGTTCGAGTCCTGGCGTGGTCGTTTTTTTTATTGGAATTTTGAAAATATTAAAATCAGATTTTCATTTGAAAACCAGCACCAAATGATTGTCAGGTATTTGTCAGCACATGTAAATTTTCAAAATTACGTTAAATATGAAAAATAAATAACGTGGCAAATTTTATTGGGAAATCTAAACTAAAAACTTTACACATGACAATATTTGATGATCATGGTGATGAGTAACAAGAATGATTTCATGAAATATCAATGAAAGTTGTATGAGAATAAGAGATTAAAAGTTGATTAAGAGGAAAATATGATATTTAAACAGAAATTTACGTCATTATGAAATAGGAAAGTTTATGATTAATAAATTTTGAAAAGTTTGCATAGGCCGCGTGGCGCAATGGATAACGCGTCTGACTACGGATCAGAAGATTCCAGGTTCGAGTCCTGGCGTGGTCGTTTTTTTTTTGGAATTTTGAAAATATTAAAATCAGATTTTCATTTGAAAACCAGCACCAAATGATTGTCAGGTATTTGTCAGCACATGTAAATTTTCAAAATTACGTTAAATATGAAAAATAAATAACGTGGCAAATTTTATTGGGAAATCTAAACTAAAACTTTACACATGACAATATTTGATGATCATGGTGATGAGTAACAAGAATGATTTCATGAAATATCAATGAAAGTTGTATGAGAATAAGAGATTAAAAGTTGATTAAGAGGAAAATATGATATTTAAACAGAAATTTACGTCATTATGAAATAGGAAAGTTTATGATTAATAAATTTTGAAAAGTTTGCATAGGCCGCGTGGCGCAATGGATAACGCGTCTGACTACGGATCAGAAGATTCCAGGTTCGAGTCCTGGCGTGGTCGTTTTTTTTTATTGGAATTTTGAAAATATTAAAATCAGATTTTCATTTGAAAACCAGCACCAAATGATTGTCAGGTATTTGTCAGCACATGTAAATTTTCAAAATTACGTTAAATATGAAAAATAAATAACGTGGCAAATTTTATTGGGAAATCTAAACTAAAACTTTACACATGACAATATTTGATGATCATGGTGATGAGTAACAAGAATGATTTCATGAAATATCAATGAAAGTTGTATGAGAATAAGAGATTAAAAGTTGATTAAGAGGAAAATATGATATTTAAACAGAAATTTACGTCATTATGAAATAGGAAAGTTTATGATTAATAAATTTTGAAAAGTTTGCATAGGCCGCGTGGCGCAATGGATAACGCGTCTGACTACGGATCAGAAGATTCCAGGTTCGAGTCCTGGCGTGGTCGTTTTTTTTATTGGAATTTTGAAAATATTAAAATCAGATTTTCATTTGAAAACCAGCACCAAATGATTGTCAGGTATTTGTCAGCACATGTAAATTTTCAAAATTACGTTAAATATGAAAAATAAATAACGTGGCAAATTTTATTGGGAAATCTAAACTAAAACTTTACACATGACAATATTTGATGATCATGGTGATGAGTAACAAGAATGATTTCATGAAATATCAATGAAAGTTGTATGAGAATAAGAGATTAAAAGTTGATTAAGAGGAAAATATGATATTTAAACAGAAATTTACGTCATTATGAAATAGGAAAGTTTATGATTAATAAATTTTGAAAAGTTTGCATAGGCCGCGTGGCGCAATGGATAACGCGTCTGACTACGGATCAGAAGATTCCAGGTTCGAGTCCTGGCGTGGTCGTTTTTTTTATTGGAATTTTGAAAATATTAAAATCAGATTTTCATTTGAAAACCAGCACCAAATGATTGTCAGGTATTTGTCAGCACATGTAAATTTTCAAAATTACGTTAAATATGAAAAATAAATAACGTGGCAAATTTTATTGGGAAATCTAAACTAAAACTTTACACATGACAATATTTGATGATCATGGTGATGAGTAACAAGAATGATTTCATGAAATATCAATGAAAGTTGTATGAGAATAAGAGATTAAAAGTTGATTAAGAGGAAAATATGATATTTAAACAGAAATTTACGTCATTATGAAATAGGAAAGTTTATGATTAATAAATTTTGAAAATTTGCATAGGCCGCGTGGCGCAATGGATAACGCGTCTGACTACGGATCAGAAGATTCCAGGTTCGAGTCCTGGCGTGGTCGTTTTTTTTATTGGAATTTTGAAAATATTAAAATCAGATTTTCATTTGAAAACCAGCACCAAATGATTGTCAGGTATTTGTCAGCACATGTAAATTTTCAAAATTACGTTAAATATGAAAAATAAATAACGTGGCAAATTTTATTGGGAAATCTAAACTAAAACTTTACACATGACAATATTTGATGATCATGGTGATGAGTAACAAGAATGATTTCATGAAATATCAATGAAAGTTGTATGAGAATAAGAGATTAAAAGTTGATTAAGAGGAAAATATGATATTTAAACAGAAATTTACGTCATTATGAAATAGGAAAGTTTATGATTAATAAATTTTGAAAATTTGCATAGGCCGCGTGGCGCAATGGATAACGCGTCTGACTACGGATCAGAAGATTCCAGGTTCGAGTCCTGGCGTGGTCGTTTTTTTTTTGGAATTTTGAAAATATTAAAATCAGATTTTCATTTGAAAACCAGCACCAAATGATTGTCAGGTATTTGTCAGCACATGTAAATTTTCAAAATTACGTTAAATATGAAAAATAAATAACGTGGCAAATTTTATTGGGAAATCTAAACTAAAACTTTACACATGACAATATTTGATGATCATGGTGATGAGTAACAAGAATGATTTCATGAAATATCAATGAAAGTTGTATGAGAATAAGAGATTAAAAGTTGATTAAGAGGAAAATATGATATTTAAACAGAAATTTACGTCATTATGAAATAGGAAAGTTTATGATTAATAAATTTTGAAAATTTGCATAGGCCGCGTGGCGCAATGGATAACGTCTGACTACGGATCAGAAGATTCCAGGTTCGAGTCCTGGCGTGGTCGTTTTTTTTTATTGGAATTTTGAAAATATTAAAATCAGATTTTCATTTGAAAACCAGCACCAAATGATTGTCAGGTATTTGTCAGCACATGTAAATTTTCAAAATTACGTTAAATATGAAAAATAAATAACGTGGCAAATTTTATTGGGAAATCTAAACTAAAACTTTACACATGACAATATTTGATGATCATGGTGATGAGTAACAAGAATGATTTCATGAAATATCAATGAAAGTTGTATGAGAATAAGAGATTAAAAGTTGATTAAGAGGAAAATATGATATTTAAACAGAAATTTACGTCATTATGAAATAGGAAAGTTTATGATTAATAAATTTTGAAAATTTGCATAGGCCGCGTGGCGCAATGGATAACGCGTCTGACTACGGATCAGAAGATTCCAGGTTCGAGTCCTGGCGTGGTCGTTTTTTTTATTGGAATTTTGAAAATATTAAAATCAGATTTTCATTTGAAAACCAGCACCAAATGATTGTCAGGTATTTGTCAGCACATGTAAATTTTCAAAATTACGTTAAATATGAAAAATAAATAACGTGGCAAATTTTATTGGGAAATCTAAACTAAAACTTTACACATGACAATATTTGATGATCATGGTGATGAGTAACAAGAATGATTTCATGAAATATCAATGAAAGTTGTATGAGAATAAGAGATTAAAAGTTGATTAAGAGGAAAATATGATTTTTAAACAGAAATTTACGTCATTATGAAATAGGAAAGTTTATGATTAATAAATTTTGAAAATTTGCATAGGCCGCGTGGCGCAATGGATAACGCGTCTGACTACGGATCAGAAGATTCCAGGTTCGAGTCCTGGCGTGGTCGTTTTTTTTATTGGAATTTTGAAAATATTAAAATCAGATTTTCATTTGAAAACCAGCACCAAATGATTGTCAGGTATTTGTCAGCACATGTAAATTTTCAAAATTACGTTAAATATGAAAAATAAATAACGTGGCAAATTTTATTGGGAAATCTAAACTAAAACTTTACACATGACAATATTTGATGATCATGGTGATGAGTAACAAGAATGATTTCATGAAATATCAATGAAAGTTGTATGAGAATAAGAGATTAAAAGTTGATTAAGAGGAAAATATGATATTTAAACAGAAATTTACGTCATTATGAATAGGAAAGTTTATGATTAATAAATTTTGAAAATTTGCATAGGCCGCGTGGCGCAATGGATAACGCGTCTGACTACGGATCAGAAGATTCCAGGTTCGAGTCCTGGCGTGGTCGTTTTTTTTTATTGGAATTTTGAAAATATTAAAATCAGATTTTCATTTGAAAACCAGCACCAAATGATTGTCAGGTATTTCAGCACATGTAAATTTTCAAAATTACGTTAAATATGAAAAATAAATAACGTGGCAAATTTTATTGGGAAATCTAAACTAAAACTTTACACATGACAATATTTGATGATCATGGTGATGAGTAACAAGAATGATTTCATGAAATATCAATGAAAGTTGTATGAGATAAGAGATTAAAAGTTGATTAAGAGGAAAATATGATATTTAAACAGAAATTTACGTCATTATGAAATAGGAAAGTTTATGATTAATAAATTTTGAAAAGTTTGCATAGGCCGCGTGGCGCAATGGATAACGCGTCTGACTACGGATCAGAAGATTCCAGGTTCGAGTCCTGGCGTGGTCGTTTTTTTTATTGGAATTTTGAAAATATTAAAATCAGATTTTCATTTGAAAACCAGCACCAAATGATTGTCAGGTATTTGTCAGCACATGTAAATTTTCAAAATTACGTTAAATATGAAAAATAAATAACGTGGCAAATTTTATTGGGAAATCTAAACTAAAACTTTACACATGACAATATTTGATGATCATGGTGATGAGTAACAAGAATGATTTCATGAAATATCAATGAAGTTGTATGAGAATAAGATTAAAAGTTGATTAAGAGGAAAATATGATATTTAAACAGAAATTTACGTCATTATGAAATAGGAAAGTTTATGATTAATAAATTTTGAAAAGTTTGCATAGGCCGCGTGGCGCAATGGATAACGCGTCTGACTACGGATCAGAAGATTCCAGGTTCGAGTCCTGGCGTGGTCGTTTTTTTTATTGGAATTTTGAAAATATTAAAATCAGATTTTCATTTGAAAACCAGCACCAAATGATTGTCAGGTATTTGTCAGCACATGTAAATTTTCAAAATTACGTTAAATATGAAAAATAAATAACGTGGCAAATTTTATTGGGAAATCTAAACTAAAACTTTACACATGACAATATTTGATGATCATGGTGATGAGTAACAAGAATGATTTCATGAAATATCAATGAAAGTTGTATGAGAATAAGAGATTAAAAGTTGATTAAGAGGAAATATGATATTTAAACAGAAATTTACGTCATTATGAAATAGGAAAGTTTATGATTAATAAATTTTGAAAATTTGCATAGGCCGCGTGGCGCAATGGATAACGCGTCTGACTACGGATCAGAAGATTCCAGGTTCGAGTCCTGGCGTGGTCGTTTTTTTTATTGGAATTTTGAAAATATTAAAATCAGATTTTCATTTGAAAACCAGCACCAAATGATTGTCAGGTATTTGTCAGCACATGTAAATTTTCAAAATTACGTTAAATATGAAAAATAAATAACGTGGCAAATTTTATTGGGAAATCTAAACTAAAACTTTACACATGACAATATTTGATGATCATGGTGATGAGTAACAAGATGATTTCATGAAATATCAATGAAAGTTGTATGAGAATAAGAGATTAAAAGTTGATTAAGAGGAAAATATGATATTTAAACAGAAATTTACGTCATTATGAAATAGGAAAGTTTATGATTAATAAATTTTGAAAATTTTGCATAGGCCGCGTGGCGCAATGGATAACGCGTCTGACTACGGATCAGAAGATTCCAGGTTCGAGTCCTGGCGTGGTCGTTTTTTTTATTGGAATTTTGAAAATATTAAAATCAGATTTTCATTTGAAAACCAGCACCAAATGATTGTCAGGTATTTGTCAGCACATGTAAATTTTCAAAATTACGTTAAATATGAAAAATAAATAACGTGGCAAATTTTATTGGGAAATCTAAACTAAAACTTTACACATGACAATATTTGATGATCATGGTGATGAGTAACAAGAATGATTTCATGAAATATCAATGAAAGTTGTATGAGAATAAGAGATTAAAAGTTGATTAAGAGGAAAATATGATATTTAAACAGAAATTTACGTCATTATGAAATAGGAAAGTTTATGATTAATAAATTTTGAAAATTTGCATAGGCCGCGTGGCGCAATGGATAACGCGTCTGACTACGGATCAGAAGATTCCAGGTTCGAGTCCTGGCGTGGTCGTTTTTTTTATTGGAATTTTGAAAATATTAAAATCAGATTTTCATTTGAAAACCAGCACCAAATGATTGTCAGGTATTTGTCAGCACATGTAAATTTTCAAAATTACGTTAAATATGAAAAATAAATAACGTGGCAAATTTTATTGGGAAATCTAAACTAAAACTTTACACATGACAATATTTGATGATCATGGTGATGAGTAACAAGAATGATTTCATGAAATATCAATGAAAGTTGTATGAGAATAAGAGATTAAAAGTTGATTAAGAGGAAAATATGATATTTAAACAAAATTTACGTCATTATGAAATAGGA
>JACMZG010000996.1:0-13057 GCA_018340805.1 Microvelia longipes
CAAAAGTTATGCAAAATAGTTGATAGTTGAGAATTGCTTTCTTCTCTGATTGAACTTCTAAGATTGCATCGTAGTAATATTCATGAGTTATTTCGTTTGCCGTTTCTTAATACAATAATTCCAGCAACAGGGTACATATACATCTTGTGTTGGACCATATTATTGGGATATTTTCCTAATATTTTGTTGGAGGAATTGTGGATGGTTCCTTTTTCCTTTTAATTTTTCTCAATATTTATTATTAGACAGTAAATCAAAAGTTATGCAAAATAGTTGATAGTTGAGAATTGCTTTCTTCTCTGATTGTACTTCTAAGATTGCATCGTAGTAATATTCATGAGTTATTTCATTTGCTCAGTTCTTAATGCAATAATTCTAGCAACATGGTACATATACCTCTTGTGTTGGACCATATTATTGGGATATTTTCCTAATATTTTGTTTGGAAGGAATTGTGGATGGTTCCTTCTTCCTTTTAATTTTTCTTAATATTTATTATTAGACAGAAAATCAAAAGTTATGCAAAATAGTTGATAGTTGAGAATTGCTTTCTTCTCTGATTGAACTTCTAAGATTGCATCGTAGTAATATTCATGAGTTATTTCGTTTGCTCCGTTTCTTAATACAATAATTCCAGCAACAGGGTACATATACATCTTGTGTTGGACCATATTATTGGATATTTTCCTAATATTTTGTTTGGAAGGAATTGTGGATGGTCTTTTTTCCTTTTAATTTTTCTCAATATTTATTATAGACAGTAAATCAAAAGTTATGCAAAATAGTTGATAGTTGAGAATTGCTTTCTTCTCTGATTGTACTTCTAAGATTGCATCGTAGTAATAATTCATGAGTTATTTCATTTGCTCAGTTTCTTAATGCAATAATTCTAGCAACATGGTACATATACCTCTTGTGTTGGACCATATTATTGGGATATTTTCCTAATATTTGGTTTGGAAGGAATTGTGGATGGTTCCTTCTTCCTTTTAATTTTTCTTAATATTTATATTAGACAGAAAATCAAAAGTTATGCAAAATAGTTGATAGTTGAGAATTGCTTTCTTCTCTGATTGAACTTCTAAGATTGCATCGTAGTAATATTCATGAGTTATTTCGTTTGCTCCGTTTTTAATACAATAATTCAGCAACAGGTACATATACATCTTGTGTTGGACCATATTATTGGGATATTTTCCTAATATTTTGGTTGGCAGGAAATTGTGGATGGTTCCTTTTCCTTTTAATTTTTCTCAATATTTATTATTAGACAGTAAATCAAAAGTTATGCAAAATAGTTGATAGTTGAGAATTGCTTTCTTCTCTGATTGTACTTCTAAGATTGCATCGTAGTAATAATTCATGAGTTATTTCATTTGCTCAGTTTCTTAATGCAATAATTCTAGCAACATGGTACATATACCTCTTGTGTTGGACCATATTATTGGGATATTTTCCTAATATTTTTTTGGAAGGAATTGTGGATGGTTCCTTCTTCCTTTTAATTTTTCTTAATATTTATTATTAGACAGAAAATCAAAAGTTATGCAAAATAGTTGATAGTTGAGAATTGCTTTCTTCTCTGATTGAACTTCTAAGATTGCATCGTAGTAATATTCATGAGTTATTTCGTTTGCTCAGTTTCTTAATACAATAATTCCAGCAACAGGTACATATACATCTTGTGTTGGACCATATTATTGGGATATTTTCCTAATATTTTGGTTTGGAATTGTGGATGGTTCCTTTTTTCCTTTTAATTTTTCTCAATATTTATTATTAGACAGTAAATCAAAAGTTATGCAAAATAGTTGATAGTTGAGAATTGCTTTCTTCTCTGATTGTACTTCTAAGATTGCATCGTAGTAATATTCATGAGTTATTTCATTTGCTCAGTTTCTTAATGCAATAATTCTAGCAACATGGTACATATACCTCTTGTGTTGGACCATATTATTGGGATATTTTCCTAATATTTTGTTTGGAAGGAATTGTGGATGGTTCCTTCTTCCTTTTAATTTTTCTTATTATTATTAGACAGAAAATCAAAAGTTATGCAAAATAGTTGATAGTTGAGAATTGCTTTCTTCTCTGATTGAACTTCTAAGATTGCATCGTAGTAATATCATGAGTTATTTCGTTTGCTCCGTTTCTTAATACAATAATTCAGCAACAGGGTACATATACATCTTGTGTTGGACCATATTATTGGATATTTTCCTAATATTTTGTTTGGAAGGAATTGTGGATGGTTCTTTTTTTCCTTTTAATTTTTCAATATTTATTATTAGACAGTAAATCAAAAGTTATGCAAAATAGTTGATAGTTGAGAATTGCTTTCTTCTCTGATTGTACTTCTAAGATTGCATCGTAGTAATATTCATGAGTTATTTCATTTGCTCCGTTTCTTAATGCAATAATTCTAGCAACATGGTACATATACCTCTTGTGTTGGACCATATTATTGGGATATTTTCCTAATATTTTGTTTGGAAGGAATTGTGGATGGTTCCTTCTTCCTTTTAATTTTTCTTAATATTTATTATTAGACAGAAATCAAAAGTTATGCAAAATAGTTGATAGTTGAGAATTGCTTTCTTCTCTGATTGAACTTCTAAGATTGCATCGTAGTAATATTCATGAGTTATTTCGTTTGCTCCGTTTCTTAATGCAATAATTCTAGCAACATGGTACATATACTCTTGTGTTGGACCATATTATTGGGATATTTCCTAATATTTTGGTTGGAAGGAATTGTGGATGGTTCCTTTTTTTCCTTTTAATTTTTCTTAATATTTATTATTAGACAAATCAAAAGTTATGCAAAATAGTTGATAGTTGAGAATTGCTTTCTTCTCTGATTGAACTTCTAAGATTGCATCGTAGTAATAATTCATGAGTTATTTCATTTGCTCCGTTTCTTAATGCAATAATTCTAGCAACATGGTACATATACCTCTTGTTGGACCATATTATTGGGATATTTTCCTAATATTTTGTTTGGAAGGAATTGTGGATGGTTCCTTCTTCCTTTTAATTTTTCTTAATATTTTATTATTAGACAGAAAATCAAAAGTTATGCAAAATAGTTGATAGTTGAGAATTGCTTTCTTCTCTGATTGAACTTCTAAGATTGCATCGTAGTAATATTCATGAGTTATTTCGTTTGCTCCGTTTCTTAATACAATAATTCCAGCAACAGGGTACATATACATCTTGTGTTGGACCATATTATTGGGATATTTTCCTAATATTTTGTTGGCAGGAATTGTGGATGGTTCCTTTTCCTTTTAATTTTCTCAATATTTATTATTAGACAGTAAATCAAAAGTTATGCAAAATAGTTGATAGTTGAGAATTGCTTTCTTCTCTGATTGACTTCTAAGATTGCATCGTAGTAATATTCATGAGTTATTTCATTTGCTCAGTTTCTTAATGCAATAATTCTAGCAACATGGTACATATACTCTTGTGTTGGACCATATTATTGGGATATTTTCCTAATATTTTGTTTGGAAGGAATTGTGGATGGTTCCTTCTTCCTTTTAATTTTTCTTAATATTTATTATTAGACAGAAAATCAAAAGTTATGCAAAATAGTTGATAGTTGAGAATTGCTTTCTTCTCTGATTGAACTTCTAAGATTGCATCGTAGTAATATTCATGATTATTTTTGCTCCGTTTCTTAATGCAATAATTCCAGCAACAGGGTACATACATCTTGTGTTGGACCATATTATTGGATATTTTCCTAATATTTTGTTTGGAAGGAATTGTGGATGGTTCCTTTTCCTTTTAATTTTTCTTAATATTTATTATTAGACAGAAATCAAAAGTTATGCAAAATAGTTGATAGTTGAGAATTGCTTTCTTCTCTGATTGAACTTCTAAGATTGCATCGTAGTAATATTCATGAGTTATTTCGTTTGCTCGTTTCTTAATACAATAATTCCAGCAACAGGGTACATATACATCTTGTGTTGGACCATATTATTGGGATATTTTCCTAATATTTTGGTTGGAAGGAATTGTGGATGGTTCCTTTTTCCTTTTAATTTTTCTCAATATTTATTATTAGACAGTAAATCAAAAGTTATGCAAAATAGTTGATAGTTGAGAATTGCTTTCTTCTCTGATTGTACTTCTAAGATTGCATCGTAGTAATATTCATGAGTTATTTCATTTGCTCAGTTTCTTAATGCAATAATTCTAGCAACATGGTACATATACCTCTTGTGTTGGACCATATTATTGGGATATTTTCCTAATATTTTGTTTGGAAGGAATTGTGGATGGTTCCTTCTTCCTTTTAATTTTTCTTATATATTATTAGACAGAAAATCAAAAGTTATGCAAAATAGTTGATAGTTGAGAATTGCTTTCTTCTCTGATTGAACTTCTAAGATTGCATCGTAGTAATATTCATGAGTTATTTCGTTTGCTCCGTTTCTTAATACAATAATTCCAGCAACAGGGTACATATACATCTTGTGTTGGACCATATTATTGGGATATTTCCTAATATTTTGGTTGGAAGGAATTGTGGATGTTCCTTTTTCCTTTTAATTTTTCTCAATATTTATTATTAGACAGTAAATCAAAAGTTATGCAAAATAGTTGATAGTTGAGAATTGCTTTCTTCTCTGATTGTACTTCTAAGATTGCATCGTAGTAATATTCATGAGTTATTTCATTTGCTCAGTTTCTTAATGCAATAATTCTAGCAACATGGTACATATACCTCTTGTGTTGGACCATTATTGGGATATTTTCCTAATATTTTGTTTGGAAGGAATTGTGGATGGTTCCTTCTTCCTTTTAATTTTTCTTAATATTTATTATTAGACAGAAAATCAAAAGTTATGCAAAATAGTTGATAGTTGAGAATTGCTTTCTTCTCTGATTGAACTTCTAAGATTGCATCGTAGTAATATTCATGAGTTATTTCGTTTGCTCCGTTTCTTAATACAATAATTCCAGCAACAGGGTACATATACATCTTGTGTTGGACCATATTATTGGGATATTTTCCTAATATTTTGGTTGGAGGAATTGTGGATGGTTCCTTTTTCCTTTTAATTTTTCTCAATATTTATTATTAGACAGTAAATCAAAAGTTATGCAAAATAGTTGATAGTTGAGAATTGCTTTCTTCTCTGATTGAACTTCTAAGATTGCATCGTAGTAATATTCATGAGTTATTTCATTTGCTCCGTTTCTTAATGCAATAATTCTAGCAACATGGTACATATACCTTTGTGTTGGACCATATTATGGGATATTTTCCTAATATTTTGTTTGGAAGGAATTGTGGATGGTTCCTTCTTCCTTTTAATTTTTCTTAATATTATTATTTGACAGAAAATCAAAAGTTATGCAAAATAGTTGATAGTTGAGAATTGCTTTCTTCTCTGATTGAACTTCTAAGATTGCATCGTAGTAATATTCATGAGTTATTTCGTTTGCTCCGTTTCTTAATAAATAATTCCAGCACAGGGTACATATACATCTTGTGTTGGACCATATTATTGGGATATTTTTCCTAATATTTTGTTGGAAGGAATTGTGGATGGTTCCTTTTTCCTTTTAATTTTTCTCAATATTTATTATTAGACAGTAAATCAAAAGTTATGCAAAATAGTTGATAGTTGAGAATTGCTTTCTTCTCTGATTGTACTTCTAAGATTGCATCGTAGTAATATTCATGAGTTATTTCATTTGCTCAGTTTCTTAATGCAATAATTCTAGCAACATGGTACATATACCTCTTGTGTTGGACCATATTATTGGGATATTTTCCTAATATTTTGTTTGGAAGGAATTGTGGATGGTTCCTTTCCTTTTAATTTTTCTTAATATTTATTATTAGACAGAAAATCAAAAGTTATGCAAAATAGTTGATAGTTGAGAATTGCTTTCTTCTCTGATTGAACTTCTAAGATTGCATCGTAGTAATATTCATGAGTTATTTCGTTTGCTCCGTTTCTTAATACAATAATTCTAGCAACAGGTACATATACATCTTGTGTTGGACCATATTATTGGGATATTTTCCTAATATTTTGGTTTGGAAGGAATTGTGGATGGTTCCTTTTTCCTTTTAATTTTTCTCAATATTTATTATTAGACAGTAAATCAAAAGTTATGCAAAATAGTTGATAGTTGAGAATTGCTTTCTTCTCTGATTGAACTTCTAAGATTGCATCGTAGTAATATTCATGAGTTATTTCGTTTGCTCCGTTTCTTAATGCAATAATTCTAGCAACATGGTACATATACATCTTGTGTTGGACCATATTATTGGGATATTTTCCTAATATTTTGTTTGGAAGGAATTGTGGATGGTTCCTTTCCTTTTAATTTTTCTTAATATTTATTATTAGACAGAAATCAAAAGTTATGCAAAATAGTTGATAGTTGAGAATTGCTTTCTTCTCTGATTGAACTTCTAAGATTGCATCGTAGTAATATTCATGAGTTATTTCGTTTGCTCCGTTTCTTAATGCAATAATTCTAGCAACATGGTACATATACCTCTTGTGTTGGACCATATTATTGGGATATTTTCCTAATATTTTGTTTGGAAGGAATTGTGGATGGTTCCTTTTCCTTTTAATTTTTCTCAATATTTATTATTAGACAGTAAATCAAAAGTTATGCAAAATAGTTGATAGTTGAGAATTGCTTTCTTCTCTGATTGAACTTCTAAGATTGCATCGTAGTAATATTCATGAGTTATTTCATTTGCTCCGTTTCTTAATGCAATAATTCTAGCAACATGGTACATATACCTCTTGTGTTGGACCATATTATTGGGATATTTTTCCTAATATTTTGTTTGGAAGGAATTGTGGATGGTTCCTTCTTCCTTTTAATTTTTCTTAATATTTATTATTAGACAGAAAATCAAAAGTTATGCAAAATAGTTGATAGTTGAGAATTGCTTTCTTCTCTGATTGAACTTCTAAGATTGCATCGTAGTAATATTCATGAGTTATTTCGTTTGCTCCGTTTCTTAATGCAATAATTCCAGCAACAGGGTACATATACATCTTGTGTTGGACCATATTATTGGGATATTTTCCTAATATTTTGTTTGGAAGGAATTGTGGATGGTTCCTTTTCCTTTTAATTTTTTCTAATATTTATTATTAGACAGTAAATCAAAAGTTATGCAAAATAGTTGATAGTTGAGAATTGCTTTCTTCTCTGATTGAACTTCTAAGATTGCATCGTAGTAATATTCATGAGTTATTTCGTTTGCTCCGTTTCTTAATGCAATAATTCTAGCAACATGGTACATATACATCTTGTGTTGGACCATATTATTGGGATATTTTCCTAATATTTTGTTGGAAGGAATTGTGGATGGTTCTTTTTTTCCTTTTAATTTTTCTCAATATTTATTATTAGACAGTAAATCAAAAGTTATGCAAAATAGTTGATAGTTGAGAATTGCTTTCTTCTCTGATTGACTTCTAAGATTGCATCGTAGTAATATCATGAGTTATTTCATTTGCTCCGTTTCTTAATGCAATAATTCTAGCAACATGGTACATATACCTCTTGTGTTGGACCATATTATTGGGATATTTTCCTAATATTTTGTTTGGAAGGAATTGTGGATGGTTCCTTCTTCCTTTTAATTTTTCTTAATATTTATTATTAGACAGAAAATCAAAAGTTATGCAAAATAGTTGATAGTTGAGAATTGCTTTCTTCTCTGATTGAACTTCTAAGATTGCATCGTAGTAATATTCATGAGTTATTTCGTTTTGCTCCGTTTCTTAATGCAATAATTCTAGCAACATGGTACATATACCTCTTGTGTTGGACCATATTATTGGGATATTTTCCTAATATTTTGTTGGAGGAATTGTGGATGGTTCCTTTTTTCCTTTTAATTTTTCTCTATTTATTATTAGACAGTAAATCAAAAGTTATGCAAAATAGTTGATAGTTGAGAATTGCTTTCTTCTCTGATTGAACTTCTAAGATTGCATCGTAGTAATATTCATGAGTTATTTCATTTGCTCAGTTTCTTAATGCAATAATTCTAGCAACATGGTACATATACCTCTTGTGTTGGACCATATTATTGGGATATTTTCCTAATATTTTGTTTGGAAGGAATTGTGGATGGTTCCTTCTTCCTTTTAATTTTTCTTAATATTTATTATTAGACAGAAAATCAAAAGTTATGCAAAATAGTTGATAGTTGAGAATTGCTTTCTTCTCTGATTGAACTTCTAAGATGCATCGTAGTAATATTCATGAGTTATTTCGTTTGCTCCGTTTCTTAATGCAATAATTCCAGCAACAGGTACATATACATCTTGTGTTGGACCATATTATTGGGATATTTTCCTAATATTTTGTTTGGAAGGAATTGTGGATGGTTCCTTCTTCCTTTTAATTTTTCTCAATATTTATTATTAGACAGTAAATCAAAAGTTATGCAAAATAGTTGATAGTTGAGAATTGCTTTCTTCTCTGATTGAACTTCTAAGATTGCATCGTAGTAATATTCATGAGTTATTTCATTTGCTCCGTTTCTTAATGCAATAATTCTAGCAACATGGTACATATACCTCTTGTGTTGGACCATATTATTGGGATATTTTCCTAATATTTTGTTTGGAAGGAATTGTGGATGGTTCCTTCTTCCTTTTAATTTTTCTTAATATTTATTATTAGACAGAAAATCAAAAGTTATGCAAAATAGTTGATAGTTGAGAATTGCTTTCTTCTCTGATTGAACTTCTAAGATTGCATCGTAGTAATATTCATGAGTTATTTCGTTTGCTCCGTTTCTTAATGCAATAATTCTAGCAACATGGTACATATCTTGTGTTGGACCATATATTGGGATATTTTCCTAATATTTTGTTTGGAAGGAATTGTGGATGGTTCCTTCTTCCTTTTAATTTTTCTTAATATTTTATTATTAGACAGTAAAATCAAAAGTTATGCAAAATAGTTGATAGTTGAGAATTGCTTTCTTCTCTGATTGAACTTCTAAGATTGCATCGTAGTAATATTCATGAGTTATTTCATTTGCTCAGTTTCTTAATGCAATAATTCTAGCAACAGGTACATATACTCTTGTGTTGGACCATATTATTGGGATATTTTCCTAATATTTTGTTTGGAAGGAATTGTGGATGGTTCCTTCTTCCTTTTAATTTTTCTTAATATTTATTATTAGACAGAAAATCAAAAGTTATGCAAAATAGTTGATAGTTGAGAATTGCTTTCTTCTCTGATTGAACTTCTAAGATTGCATCGTAGTAATATTCATGAGTTATTTCATTTGCTCAGTTTCTTAATGCAATAATTCTAGCAACATGGTACATATACCTCTTGTGTTGGACCATATTGGGATATTTTCCTAATATTTGTTTGGAAGGAATTGTGGATGGTTCCTTCTTCCTTTTAATTTTTCTTAATATTTATTATTAGACAGAAAATCAAAAGTTATGCAAAATAGTTGATAGTTGAGAATTGCTTTCTTCTCTGATTGAACTTCTAAGATTGCATCGTAGTAATATTCATGAGTTATTTCGTTTGCTCAGTTTCTTAATGCAATAATTCTAGCAACATGGTACATATACCTTGTGTTGGACCATATTATTGGGATATTTTCCTAATATTTTGTTTGGAAGGAATTGTGGATGGTTCCTTCTTCCTTTTAATTTTTCTTAATATTTATTATTAGACAGAAAATCAAAAGTTATGCAAAATAGTTGATAGTTGAGAATTGCTTTCTTCTCTGATTGAACTTCTAAGATTGCATCGTAGTAATATTCATGAGTTATTTCGTTTGCTCAGTTTCTTAATGCAATAATTCTAGCAACATGGTACATATACCTCTTGTGTTGGACCATATTATTGGATATTTTCCTAATATTTTGTTTGGAAGGAATTGTGGATGGTTCCTTTTCCTTTTAATTTTTCTTAATATTTATTATTAGACAGAAATCAAAAGTTATGCAAAAGTTGATAGTTGAGAATTGCTTTCTTCTCTGATTGAACTTCTAAGATTGCATCGTAGTAATATTCATGAGTTATTTCATTTGCTCAGTTTCTTAATGCAATAATTCTAGCAACATGGTACATATACCTCTTGTGTTGGACCATATTATTGGGATATTTTCCTAATATTTTGGTTGGAGGAATTGTGGATGGTTCCTTTTCCTTTTAATTTTTCTTAATATTTATTATTAGACAGAAAATCAAAAGTTATGCAAAATAGTTGATAGTTGAGAATTGCTTTCTTCTCTGATTGAACTTCTAAGATTGCATCGTAGTAATATTCATGAGTTATTTCGTTTGCTCCGTTTCTTAATGCAATAATTCCAGCAACAGGTACATATACCTCTTGTGTTGGACCATATTATTGGGATATTTTCCTAATATTTTGTTTGGAAGGAATTGTGGATGGTTCCTTTTCCTTTTAATTTTTCTAATATTTTTATTAGACAGAAAATCAAAAGTTATGCAAAATAGTTGATAGTTGAGAATTGCTTTCTTCTCTGATTGAACTTCTAAGATTGCATCGTAGTAATATTCATGAGTTATTTCATTTGCTCAGTTTCTTAATGCAATAATTCTAGCAACATGGTACATATACCTCTTGTGTTGGACCATATTATTGGGATATTTTCCTAATATTTTGTTTGGAAGGAATTGTGGATGGTTCCTTCTTCCTTTTAATTTTTCTTAATATTTATTATTAGACAGAAAATCAAAAGTTATGCAAAATAGTTGATAGTTGAGAATTGCTTTCTTCTCTGATTGAACTTCTAAGATTGCATCGTAGTAATATTCATGAGTTATTTCGTTTGCTCCGTTTCTTAATGCAATAATTCCAGCAACAGGTACATATACATCTTGTGTTGGACCATATTATTGGGATATTTTCCTAATATTTTGTTTGGAAGGAATTGTGGATGGTTCCTTTTCCTTTTAATTTTTCTTAATATTTATTATTAGACAGTAAATCAAAAGTTATGCAAAATAGTTGATAGTTGAGAATTGCTTTCTTCTCTGATTGAACTTCTAAGATTGCATCGTAGTAATATTCATGAGTTATTTCGTTTGCTCCGTTTCTTAATGCAATAATTCTAGCAACAGGGTACATATACATCTTGTGTTGGACCATATTATTGGGATATTTCCTAATATTTTGTTGGAAGGAATTGTGGATGGTTCCTTTTTCCTTTTAATTTTTCTAATATTTATTATTAGACAGTAAATCAAAAGTTATGCAAAATAGTTGATAGTTGAGAATTGCTTTCTTCTCTGATTGAACTTCTAAGATTGCATCGTAGTAATATTCATGAGTTATTTCATTGCTCCGTTTCTTAATGCAATAATTCTAGCAACATGGTACATATACCTCTTGTGTTGGACCATATTATTGGGATTTTTCCTAATATTTTTGTTTGGAAGGAATTGTGGATGGTTCCTTTTCCTTTTAATTTTTCTTAATATTTATTATTAGACAGAAATCAAAAGTTATGCAAATAGTTGATAGTTGAGAATTGCTTTCTTCTCTGATTGAACTTCTAAGATTGCATCGTAGTAATATTCATGAGTTATTTCGTTTGCTCCGTTTTAATGCAATAATTCAGCAACATGGTACATATACCTCTTGTGTTGGACCATATTATTGGGATATTTTCCTAATATTTTGTTTGGAAGGAATTGTGGATGGTTCCTTTTCCTTTTAATTTTTCTTAATATTTATTATTAGACAGTAAATCAAAAGTTATGCAAAATAGTTGATAGTTGAGAATTGCTTTCTTCTCTGATTGAACTTCTAAGATTGCATCGTAGTAATATTCATGAGTTATTTCATTTGCTCAGTTTCTTAATGCAATAATTCTAGCAACATGGTACATATACCTCTTGTGTGGACCATATTATTGGGATATTTTCCTAATATTTTGTTTGGGAGGAATTGTGGATGGTTCCTTTTCCTTTTAATTTTTCTTAATATTTATTATTAGACAGAAAATCAAAAGTTATGCAAAATAGTTGATAGTTGAGAATTGCTTTCTTCTCTGATTGAACTTCTAAGATTGCATCGTAGTAATATTCATGAGTTATTTCGTTTGCTCAGTTTCTTAATGCAATAATTCCAGCAACAGGGTACATATACTCTTGTGTTGGACCATATTATTGGATATTTTTCCTAATATTTTGTTTGGAAGGAATTGTGGATGGTTCCTTTTCCTTTTAATTTTTCTTAATATTTATTATTAGACAGTAAATCAAAAGTTATGCAAAATAGTTGATAGTTGAGAATTGCTTTCTTCTCTGATTGAACTTCTAAGATTGCATCGTAGTAATATTCATGAGTTATTTCGTTTGCTCCGTTTCTTAATGCAATAATTCAGCAACAGGGTACATATACATCTTGTGTTGGACCATATTATTGGGATATTTTCCTAATATTTTGTTGGAAGGAATTGTGGATGGTTCCTTTTTCCTTTTAATTTTTCTCAATATTTATTATTAGACAGTAAATCAAAAGTTATGCAAAATAGTTGATAGTTGAGAATTGCTTTCTTCTCTGATTGAACTTCTAAGATTGCATCGTAGTAATATCATGAGTTATTTCGTTTGCTCAGTTTCTTAATGCAATAATTCTAGCAACATGGTACATATACTCTTGTGTTGGACCATATTATTGGGATATTTTCCTAATTTTGTTGGGAGAATTGTGGATGGTTCCTTTCCTTTTAATTTTCTTATATTTTATTATTAGAGTAAAATCAAAAGTTATGCAAAATAGTTGATAGTTGAGAATTGCTTTCTTCTCTGATTGAACTTCTAAGATTGCATCGTAGTAATATTCATGAGTTATTTCGTTTGCTCCGTTTCTTAATGCAATAATTCTAGCAACATGGTACATATACCTCTTGTGTTGGACCATATTATTGGGATATTTTCCTAATATTTTGTTTGGAAGGAATTGTGGATGGTTCCTTTTCCTTTTAATTTTTCTTAATATTTATTATTAGACAGTAAATCAAAAGTTATGCAAAAA
>JACMZG010000997.1:5000-7500 GCA_018340805.1 Microvelia longipes
GGCGGATTTATTAGATCAAAATCAACCTGGTGAAAACCGGTTTTTTGATGACTCTGGATAATTTTACTGATCGTACGACCTTTGTGTTGACGACATATCTCTTGAAGTGGCTGACCTATCAACTTTCGATGGTAAGATCAAAGCTTACCATGGTTGTAACGGGTAACGGGGAATCAGTGTTCGATTCCGGAGAGGGAGCCTGAGAAACGGCTACCACATCCACGGAAGGCAGCAGGCGCGTAAATTACCCAATACCGGTTCGGTGAGGTAGTGACAAAAAATAACAATATGGGCCCTAGTGGTTTCATAATTGCAATGAGAACATTTTAAATACTTTATCAAGTATCAATTGGAGGGCAAGTCTGGTGCCAGCAGCCGCGGTAATTCCAGCTCCAATAGCGTATATTAAAGTTGTTGCAGTTAAAAAGCTCGTAGTTGAAATTGAGGAAAAAGATGGTTTGAAATCTTTGATTGAAAGCTATCTTGTCCTTCGACGTCGTGTATATCTTTGATGCTCTTTAATGGGTGTTGAGGATGACCGACAAGTTTACTTTGAAAAAATTAGAGTGCTTAAAGCAGGCTGATGCTTGCATATTGTTGCATGGAATAATAAAATAAGACTTCGGTTTTATTTTGTTGGTTTTCGAAACTGAAGTAATGATTAAAAGAGACTGCCGGGGGCATATGTATGCTGGTGCTAGAGGTGAAATTCTTAGATCATCAGCAGACAGTCTACTGCGAAAGCATTTGCCAAGAATGTTTTCATTAATCAAGAACGAAAGTCAGAGGATCGAAGACGATCAGATACCGTCCTAGTTCTGACCATAAACTATGCCAACTGACAGTTCGCGAAGGTAATTTAAATCTCCTTGCGAGAAGTCACCGGGAAACCTAAGTCTATGGGTTCCGGGGGAAGTATGGTTGCAAAGCTGAAACTTAAAGGAATTGACGGAAGGGCACCACCAGGAGTGGAGCCTGCGGCTTAATTTGACTCAACACGGGAAATCTCACCCGGTCCGGACACTGTGAGGATTGACAGATTGATAGCTCTTTCTTGATTCGGTGGGTGGTGGTGCATGGCCGTTCTTAGTTGGTGGAGCGATTTGTCTGGTTAATTCCGTTAACGAACGAGACTCTAACCTGCTAAATAGTACATTTGTTTTAAAATAGCAAATGCTGACTTCTTAGAGGAATAAATAGCGTTTAGCTAAATGAAAAAGAGCAATAACAGGTCTGTGATGCCCTTAGATGTCCGGGGCCGCACGCGCGCTACAATGGCAGTAACAGCGAGTTTAATTCCTAGCTAGAAATGGCTGGGTAACCTGCTTAATCACTGTCGTGTCAGGAATAGTGGATTGAAATTATTCCACTTGAACGAGGAATTCCTAGTAAGTGCAAGTCACTAGCTTGCGCTGATTACGTCCCTGCCCTTTGTACACACCGCCCGTCGCTACTACCGATTGAATGGTTTAGTGAGATCGTTGGATTCCGATTTAAGAAATGGCAACATTTCTATAGTTGGGAAAAGACAATCAAACTTGATCATTTAGAGGAAGTAAAAGTCGTAACAAGGTTTCCGTAGGTGAACCTGCGGAAGGATCATTATTAGTTCATTGAAATTAAAAGAACGATTAGAATTTACAGCTGACATGCTATAAATTAAATTAAAAAAACGATTTTGGCTCTGATAATTCATTTTAATGAATTATTAAATATAAAAAAGTGCTGATTTTAATTTACTAATTACATATTATGCTACTTGGATTGTTTTATTGCGAAGTATTCGGCTCGCTAAACAATAAATCGACTCGTTTTATAGTAGTAAATATGGTTTCAAGTGCTAGTAGTAAATTAATCAGCATTAAACCAACACATTCACGGGGTGCCTATGGTATTTTTCGAAATACCGAGTACTCATATAAACATTTTTATTGGGTGTTGTTTATATGACAGACTTATGTCCGTAGTCTCTCGTAAAAAGGAAATTACAAAACACAAGTTGTTGGCACTGATAAAAACAATATCAAAGCATTATCAGGATATTGTGCAAGGTTTAATTAGTTTAGTAATATAATATCTTTAAAAATTTAGTGTTATTTATTTGGTCAATATACGAATTCAAGTTGCAGTGATTAATAACTGGTCTAATGCTTTGTAGATAAATATCCGAATTCAGTTATTTTATTAATCATTTATTTTGGCAAAACTGCAATTGGCTAAAGAATTTGTATGTTGATTAACGATATTATATGAAAAGCTGCCCCGTGTGTTTCTATTTCTATTTAACTTTACAGTATCGTTTGGTGATCAAATGATAATGGCAATCCTCGACTTTGTAAAAGAAGTTGGGTTGATTGAAAATTAGAATATGGATCGCTGTAAAAAGCATCTGTATATTATTAACCACTTTAAGCGATGGATCACTCGGCTCGCACGTCGATGAAGAACGTAGCAAAACATGTGAATTAATGTGAACTGCACAACGCTCTGATCATTGACA
>JACMZG010000998.1:0-13048 GCA_018340805.1 Microvelia longipes
AAAATGCACTTTCATTTTTCAATAGATTCCAGCCATATTTTCTGAAATTTCTTTCGATAATTAACATGCCAATGTTACAGTTATTAATTTGATGATATTAAAATAATAGAAATACTAATAATATTTATTATGCAAATCATGATTTTTGAAATTTAGATGTCGACGCTCATACTCCATTGGGTACACCCGATCTCGTTTGATCTCGGAATGTTAAGCAACGGAAGGCCTTGTTAGTACTTGAATGCGTGAGCGTCTGGGAATACAAGGTGGTGTCGACTTTTTGCAATTTGAAGCAATTATATTTTGATTCAATTAGATTGATTTATTTGAATAATAGTAGCAAAATCAATAAGGTAATGCAAAAGAAATGTACACACATTATTGACAGGGCTTTAAAACTTTATAATTCCACAATTTCCCATAAAATCATGGATTTTCCTCCCATCAATTTAACAATTTTCCTATAATAATATTGATTTCATAGACTATCTCCACGGATGACATGTACCACCATTAGAATCCTTATTGAATTTCATCAACTTTGATATCAATTTCGCTGGAAAATAAATTCTCAAATTTTTTCCAATAAAAATCGATATTTCACAAAAATGCACTTTCATTTTTCAATAGATTCCAGCCATATTTTCTGAAATTTCTTTCGATAATTAACATGCCAATGTTACAGTTATTAATTTGATGATATTAAAATAATAGAAATACTAATAATATTTATTATGCAAATCATGATTTTTTGAAATTTAGATGTCGACGCTCATACTCCATTGGGTACACCCGATCTCGTTTGATCTCGGAATGTTAAGCAACGGAAGGCCTTGTTAGTACTTGAATGCGTGAGCGTCTGGGAATACAAGGTGGTGTCGACTTTTTGCAATTTGAAGCAATTATATTTTGATTCAATTAGATTGATTTATTTGAATAATAGTAGCAAAATCAATAAGGTAATGCAAAAGAAATGTACACACATTATTGACAGGGCTTTAAAACTTTATAATTCCACAATTTCCCATAAAATCATGGATTTTCCTCCATCAATTTAACAATTTTCCTATAATATTGATTTATAGACTATCTCCACGGATGACATGTACCACCATTAGAATCCTTATTGAATTTCATCAACTTTGATATCAATTTCGCTGGAAAATAAATTCTCAAATTTTTTCCAATAAAAATCGATATTTTCACAAAAATGCACTTTCATTTTTCAATAGATTCCAGCCATATTTTCTGAAATTTCTTTCGATAATTAACATGCCAATGTTACAGTTATTAATTTGATGATATTAAAATAATAGAAATACTAATAATATTTATTATGCAAATCATGATTTTTTGAAATTTAGATGTCGACGCTCATACTCCATTGGGTACACCCGATCTCGTTTGATCTCGGAATGTTAAGCAACGGAAGGCCTTGTTAGTACTTGAATGCGTGAGCGTCTGGGAATACAAGGTGGTGTCGACTTTTTGCAATTTGAAGCAATTATATTTTGATTCAATTAGATTGATTTATTTGAATAATAGTAGCAAAATCAATAAGGTAATGCAAAAGAATGTACACACATTATTGACAGGGCTTTAAAACTTTATAATTCCACAATTTCCCATAAAATCATGGATTTTCCTCCCATCAATTTAACAATTTTCCTATAATATTGATTTATCGATCGGTCCGTTCATAGACTATCTCCACGGATGACATGTACCACCATTAGAATCCTTATTGAATTTCATCAACTTTGATATCAATTTCGCTGGAAAATAAATTCTCAAATTTTTTCCAATAAAAATCGATATTTTCACAAAAATGCACTTTCATTTTTCAATAGATTCCAGCCATATTTTCTGAAATTTCTTTCGATAATTAACATGCCAATGTTACAGTTATTAATTTGATGATATTAAAATAATAGAAATACTAATAATATTTATTATGCAAATCATGATTTTTTGAAATTTAGATGTCGACGCTCATACTCCATTGGGTACACCCGATCTCGTTTGATCTCGGAATGTTAAGCAACGGAAGGCCTTGTTAGTACTTGAATGCGTGAGCGTCTGGGAATACAAGGTGGTGTCGACTTTTTGCAATTTGAAGCAATTATATTTTGATTCAATTAGATTGATTTATTTGAATAATAGTAGCAAAATCAATAAGGTAATGCAAAAGAAATGTACACACATTATTGACAGGGCTTTAAAACTTTATAATTCCACAATTTCCCATAAAATCATGGATTTTCCTCCCATCAATTTAACAATTTTCCTATAATATTGACGATCGTCCGTCATAGACTATCTCCACGGATGACATGTACCACCATTAGAATCCTTATTGAATTTCATCAACTTTGATATCAATTTCGCTGGAAAATAAATTCTCAAATTTTTCCAATAAAAATCGATATTTTCACAAAAATGCACTTTCATTTTTCAATAGATTCCAGCCATATTTTCTGAAATTTCTTTCGATAATTAACATGCCAATGTTACAGTTATTAATTTGATGATATTAAAATAATAGAAATACTAATAATATTTATTATGCAAATCATGATTTTTTGAAATTTAGATGTCGACGCTCATACTCCATTGGGTACACCCGATCTCGTTTGATCTCGGAATGTTAAGCAACGGAAGGCCTTGTTAGTACTTGAATGCGTGAGCGTCTGGGAATACAAGGTGGTGTCGACTTTTTGCAATTTGAAGCAATTATATTTTGATTCAATTAGATTGATTTATTTGAATAATAGTAGCAAAATCAATAAGGTAATGCAAAAGAAATGTACACACATTATTGACAGGGCTTTAAAACTTTATAATTCCACAATTTCCCATAAAATCATGGATTTTCCTCCCATCAATTTAACAATTTTCCTATAATATTGATTTCATAGACTATCTCCACGGATGACATGTACCACCATTAGAATCCTTATTGAATTTCATCAACTTTGATATCAATTTCGCTGGAAAATAAATTCTCAAATTTTTTCCAATAAAAATCGATATTTTCACAAAAATGCACTTTCATTTTTCAATAGATTCCAGCCATATTTTCTGAAATTTCTTTCGATAATTAACATGCCAATGTTACAGTTATTAATTTGATGATATTAAAATAATAGAAATACTAATAATATTTATTATGCAAATCATGATTTTTTGAAATTTAGATGTCGACGCTCATACTCCATTGGGTACACCCGATCTCGTTTGATCTCGGAATGTTAAGCAACGGAAGGCCTTGTTAGTACTTGAATGCGTGAGCGTCTGGGAATACAAGGTGGTGTCGACTTTTTGCAATTTGAAGCAATTATATTTTGATTCAATTAGATTGATTTATTTGAATAATAGTAGCAAAATCAATAAGGTAATGCAAAAGAAATGTACACACATTATTGACAGGGCTTTAAAACTTTATAATTCCACAATTTCCCATAAAATCATGGATTTTCCTCCCATCAATTTAACAATTTTCCTATAATATTGATTTATCGATCGGTCCGTTCATAGACTATCTCCACGGATGACATGTACCACCATTAGAATCCTTATTGAATTTCATCAACTTTGATATCAATTTCGCTGGAAAATAAATTCTCAAATTTTTTCCAATAAAAATCGATATTTTCACAAAATGCACTTTCATTTTTCAATAGATTCCAGCCATATTTTCTGAAATTTCTTTCGATAATTAACATGCCAATGTTACAGTTATTAATTTGATGATATTAAAATAATAGAAATACTAATAATATTTATTATGCAAATCATGATTTTTTGAAATTTAGATGTCGACGCTCATACTCCATTGGGTACACCCGATCTCGTTTGATCTCGGAATGTTAAGCAACGGAAGGCCTTGTTAGTACTTGAATGCGTGAGCGTCTGGGAATACAAGGTGGTGTCGACTTTTTGCAATTTGAAGCAATTATATTTTGATTCAATTAGATTGATTTATTTGAATAATAGTAGCAAAATCAATAAGGTAATGCAAAAGAAATGTACACACATTATTGACAGGGCTTTAAAACTTTATAATTCCACAATTTCCCATAAAATCATGGATTTTCCTCCCATCAATTTAACAATTTTCCTATAATATTGATTTCATAGACTATCTCCACGGATGACATGTACCACCATTAGAATCCTTATTGAATTTCATCAACTTTGATATCAATTTCGCTGGAAAATAAATTCTCAAATTTTTTCCAATAAAAATCGATATTTTCACAAAAATGCACTTTCATTTTTCAATAGATTCCAGCCATATTTTCTGAAATTTCTTTCGATAATTAACATGCCAATGTTACAGTTATTAATTTGATGATATTAAAATAATAGAAATACTAATAATATTTATTATGCAAATCATGATTTTTTGAAATTTAGATGTCGACGCTCATACTCCATTGGGTACACCCGATCTCGTTTGATCTCGGAATGTTAAGCAACGGAAGGCCTTGTTAGTACTTGAATGCGTGAGCGTCTGGGAATACAAGGTGGTGTCGACTTTTTGCAATTTGAAGCAATTATATTTTGATTCAATTAGATTGATTTATTTGAATAATAGTAGCAAAATCAATAAGGTAATGCAAAAGAAATGTACACACATTATTGACAGGGCTTTAAAACTTTATAATTCCACAATTCCCATAAAATCATGGATTTTCCTCCCATCAATTTAACAATTTTCCTATAATATTGATTTATCGATCGGTCCGTTCATAGACTATCTCCACGGATGACATGTACCACCATTAGAATCCTTATTGAATTTCATCAACTTTGATATCAATTTCGCTGGAAAATAAATTCTCAAATTTTTTCCAATAAAAATCGATATTTTCACAAAAATGCACTTTCATTTTTCAATAGATTCCAGCCATATTTTCTGAAATTTCTTTCGATAATTAACATGCCAATGTTACAGTTATTAATTTGATGATATTAAAATAATAGAAATACTAATAATATTTATTATGCAAATCATGATTTTTTGAAATTTAGATGTCGACGCTCATACTCCATTGGGTACACCCGATCTCGTTTGATCTCGGAATGTTAAGCAACGGAAGGCCTTGTTAGTACTTGAATGCGTGAGCGTCTGGGAATACAAGGTGGTGTCGACTTTTTGCAATTTGAAGCAATTATATTTTGATTCAATTAGATTGATTTATTTGAATAATAGTAGCAAAATCAATAAGGTAATGCAAAAGAAATGTACACACATTATTGACAGGGCTTTAAAACTTTATAATTCCACAATTTCCCATAAAATCATGGATTTTCCTCCCATCAATTTAACAATTTTCCTATAATATTGATTGATCGGTCCGTTCATAGACTATCTCCACGGATGACATGTACCACCATTAGAATCCTTATTGAATTTCATCAACTTTGATATCAATTTCGCTGGAAAATAAATTCTCAAATTTTTTCCAATAAAAATCGATATTTTCACAAAAATGCACTTTCATTTTTCAATAGATTCCAGCCATATTTTCTGAAATTTCTTTCGATAATTAACATGCCAATGTTACAGTTATTAATTTGATGATATTAAAATAATAGAAATACTAATAATATTTATTATGCAAATCATGATTTTTTGAAATTTAGATGTCGACGCTCATACTCCATTGGGTACACCGATCTCGTTTGATCTCGGAATGTTAAGCAACGGAAGGCCTTGTTAGTACTTGAATGCGTGAGCGTCTGGGAATACAAGGTGGTGTCGACTTTTTGCAATTTGAAGCAATTATATTTTGATTCAATTAGATTGATTTATTTGAATAATAGTAGCAAAATCAATAAGGTAATGCAAAAGAAATGTACACACATTATTGACAGGGCTTTAAAACTTTATAATTCCACAATTTCCCATAAAATCATGGATTTTCCTCCCATCAATTTAACAATTTTCCTATAATATTGATTTCGATAGACTATCTCCACGGATGACATGTACCACCATTAGAATCCTTATTGAATTTCATCAACTTTGATATCAATTTCGCTGGAAAATAAATTCTCAAATTTTTTCCAATAAAAATCGATATTTTCACAAAAATGCACTTTCATTTTTCAATAGATTCCAGCCATATTTTCTGAAATTTCTTTCGATAATTAACATGCCAATGTTACAGTTATTAATTTGATGATATTAAAATAATAGAAATACTAATAATATTTATTATGCAAATCATGATTTTTTGAAATTTAGATGTCGACGCTCATACTCCATTGGGTACACCCGATCTCGTTTGATCTCGGAATGTTAAGCAACGGAAGGCCTTGTTAGTACTTGAATGCGTGAGCGTCTGGGAATACAAGGTGGTGTCGACTTTTTGCAATTTGAAGCAATTATATTTTGATTCAATTAGATTGATTTATTTGAATAATAGTAGCAAAATCAATAAGGTAATGCAAAAGAAATGTACACACATTATTGACAGGGCTTTAAAACTTTATAATTCCACAATTTCCCATAAAATCATGGATTTTCCTCCCATCAATTTAACAATTTTCCTATAATATTGATTTCATAGACTATCTCCACGGATGACATGTACCACCATTAGAATCCTTATTGAATTTCATCAACTTTGATATCAATTTCGCTGGAAAATAAATTCTCAAATTTTTTCCAATAAAAATCGATATTTTCACAAAAATGCACTTTCATTTTTCAATAGATTCCAGCCATATTTTCTGAAATTTCTTTCGATAATTAACATGCCAATGTTACAGTTATTAATTTGATGATATTAAAATAATAGAAATACTAATAATATTTATTATGCAAATCATGATTTTTTGAAATTTAGATGTCGACGCTCATACTCCATTGGGTACACCCGATCTCGTTTGATCTCGGAATGTTAAGCAACGGAAGGCCTTGTTAGTACTTGAATGCGTGAGCGTCTGGGAATACAAGGGTGTCGACTTTTTGCAATTTGAAGCAATTATATTTTGATTCAATTAGATTGATTTATTTGAATAATAGTAGCAAAATCAATAAGGTAATGCAAAAGAAATGTACACACATTATTGACAGGGCTTTAAAACTTTATAATTCCACAATTTCCCATAAAATCATGGATTTTCCTCCCATCAATTTAACAATTTTCCTATAATATTGATCGGTCCGTTCATAGACTATCTCCACGGATGACATGTACCACCATTAGAATCCTTATTGAATTTCATCAACTTTGATATCAATTTCGCTGGAAAATAAATTCTCAAATTTTTTCCAATAAAAATCGATATTTTCACAAAAATGCACTTTCATTTTTCAATAGATTCCAGCCATATTTTCTGAAATTTCTTTCGATAATTAACATGCCAATGTTACAGTTATTAATTTGATGATATTAAAATAATAGAAATACTAATAATATTTATTATGCAAATCATGATTTTTTGAAATTTAGATGTCGACGCTCATACTCCATTGGGTACACCCGATCTCGTTTGATCTCGGAATGTTAAGCAACGGAAGGCCTTGTTAGTACTTGAATGCGTGAGCGTCTGGGAATACAAGGTGGTGTCGACTTTTTGCAATTTGAAGCAATTATATTTTGATTCAATTAGATTGATTTATTTGAATAATAGTAGCAAAATCAATAAGGTAATGCAAAAGAAATGTACACACATTATTGACAGGGCTTTAAAACTTTATAATTCCACAATTTCCCATAAAATCATGGATTTTCCTCCCATCAATTTAACAATTTTCCTATAATATTGATTTATCGATCGATAGACTATCTCCACGGATGACATGTACCACCATTAGAATCCTTATTGAATTTCATCAACTTTGATATCAATTTCGCTGGAAAATAAATTCTCAAATTTTTTCCAATAAAAATCGATATTTTCACAAAAATGCACTTTCATTTTTCAATAGATTCCAGCCATATTTTCTGAAATTTCTTTCGATAATTAACATGCCAATGTTACAGTTATTAATTTGATGATATTAAAATAATAGAAATACTAATAATATTTATTATGCAAATCATGATTTTTTGAAATTTAGATGTCGACGCTCATACTCCATTGGGTACACCCGATCTCGTTTGATCTCGGAATGTTAAGCAACGGAAGGCCTTGTTAGTACTTGAATGCGTGAGCGTCTGGGAATACAAGGTGGTGTCGACTTTTTGCAATTTGAAGCAATTATATTTTGATTCAATTAGATTGATTTATTTGAATAATAGTAGCAAAATCAATAAGGTAATGCAAAAGAAATGTACACACATTATTGACAGGGCTTTAAAACTTTATAATTCCACAATTTCCCATAAAATCATGGATTTTCCTCCCATCAATTTAACAATTTTCCTATAATATTGATTTCATAGACTATCTCCACGGATGACATGTACCACCATTAGAATCCTTATTGAATTTCATCAACTTTGATATCAATTTCGCTGGAAAATAAATTCTCAAATTTTTTCCAATAAAAATCGATATTTTCACAAAAATGCACTTTCATTTTTCAATAGATTCCAGCCATATTTTCTGAAATTTCTTTCGATAATTAACATGCCAATGTTACAGTTATTAATTTGATGATATTAAAATAATAGAAATACTAATAATATTTATTATGCAAATCATGATTTTTTGAAATTTAGATGTCGACGCTCATACTCCATTGGGTACACCCGATCTCGTTTGATCTCGGAATGTTAAGCAACGGAAGGCCTTGTTAGTACTTGAATGCGTGAGCGTCTGGGAATACAAGGTGGTGTCGACTTTTTGCAATTTGAAGCAATTATATTTTGATTCAATTAGATTGATTTATTTGAATAATAGTAGCAAAATCAATAAGGTAATGCAAAAGAAATGTACACACATTATTGACAGGGCTTTAAAACTTTATAATTCCACAATTTCCCATAAAATCATGGATTTTCCTCCCATCAATTTAACAATTTTCCTATAATATTGATTTCATAGACTATCTCCACGGATGACATGTACCACCATTAGAATCCTTATTGAATTTCATCAACTTTGATATCAATTTCGCTGGAAAATAAATTCTCAAATTTTTTCCAATAAAAATCGATATTTTCACAAAAATGCACTTTCATTTTTCAATAGATTCCAGCCATATTTTCTGAAATTTTTTCGATAATTAACATGCCAATGTTACAGTTATTAATTTGATGATATTAAAATAATAGAAATACTAATAATATTTATTATGCAAATCATGATTTTTTGAAATTTAGATGTCGACGCTCATACTCCATTGGGTACACCGATCTCGTTTGATCTCGGAATGTTAAGCAACGGAAGGCCTTGTTAGTACTTGAATGCGTGAGCGTCTGGGAATACAAGGTGGTGTCGACTTTTTGCAATTTGAAGCAATTATTTTTGATTCAATTAGATTGATTTATTTGAATAATAGTAGCAAAATCAATAAGGTAATGCAAAAGAAATGTACACACATTATTGACAGGGCTTTAAAACTTTATAATTCCACAATTTCCCATAAAATCATGGATTTTCCTCCCATCAATTTAACAATTTTCCTATAATATTGATTTCATAGACTATCTCCACGGATGACATGTACCACCATTAGAATCCTTATTGAATTTCATCAACTTTGATATCAATTTCGCTGGAAAATAAATTCTCAAATTTTTTCCAATAAAAATCGATATTTTCACAAAAATGCACTTTCATTTTTCAATAGATTCCAGCCATATTTTCTGAAATTTCTTTCGATAATTAACATGCCAATGTTACAGTTATTAATTTGATGATATTAAAATAATAAAATACTAATAATATTTATTATGCAAATCATGATTTTTTGAAATTTAGATGTCGACGCTCATACTCCATTGGGTACACCCGATCTCGTTTGATCTCGGAATGTTAAGCAACGGAAGGCCTTGTTAGTACTTGAATGCGTGAGCGTCTGGGAATACAAGGTGGTGTCGACTTTTTGCAATTTGAAGCAATTATATTTTGATTCAATTAGATTGATTTATTTGAATAATAGTAGCAAAATCAATAAGGTAATGCAAAAGAAATGTACACACATTATTGACAGGGCTTTAAAACTTTATAATTCCACAATTTCCCATAAAATCATGGATTTTCCTCCCATCAATTTAACAATTTTCCTATAATATTGATTTCGATCGACTATCTCCACGGATGACATGTACCACCATTAGAATCCTTATTGAATTTCATCAACTTTGATATCAATTTCGCTGGAAAATAAATTCTCAAATTTTTTCCAATAAAAATCGATATTTTCACAAAAATGCACTTTCATTTTCAATAGATTCCAGCCATATTTTCTGAAATTTCTTTCGATAATTAACATGCCAATGTTACAGTTATTAATTTGATGATATTAAAATAATAGAAATACTAATAATATTTATTATGCAAATCATGATTTTTTGAAATTTAGATGTCGACGCTCATACTCCATTGGGTACACCCGATCTCGTTTGATCTCGGAATGTTAAGCAACGGAAGGCCTTGTTAGTACTTGAATGCGTGAGCGTCTGGGAATACAAGGTGGTGTCGACTTTTTGCAATTTGAAGCAATTATATTTTGATTCAATTAGATTGATTTATTTGAATAATAGTAGCAAAATCAATAAGGTAATGCAAAAGAAATGTACACACATTATTGACAGGGCTTTAAAACTTTATAATTCCACAATTTCCCATAAAATCATGGATTTTCCTCCCATCAATTTAACAATTTTCCTATATATTGATTTCATAGACTATCTCCACGGATGACATGTACCACCATTAGAATCCTTATTGAATTTCATCAACTTTGATATCAATTTCGCTGGAAAATAAATTCTCAAATTTTTTCCAATAAAAATCGATATTTTCACAAAAATGCACTTTCATTTTTCAATAGATTCCAGCCATATTTTCTGAAATTTCTTTCGATAATTAACATGCCAATGTTACAGTTATTAATTTGATGATATTAAAATAATAGAAATACTAATAATATTTATTATGCAAATCATGATTTTTTGAAATTTAGATGTCGACGCTCATACTCCATTGGGTACACCCGATCTCGTTTGATCTCGGAATGTTAAGCAACGGAAGGCCTTGTTAGTACTTGAATGCGTGAGCGTCTGGGAATACAAGGTGGTGTCGACTTTTTGCAATTTGAAGCAATTATATTTGATTCAATTAGATTGATTTATTTGAATAATAGTAGCAAAATCAATAAGGTAATGCAAAAGAAATGTACACACATTATTGACAGGGCTTTTAAAACTTTATAATTCCACAATTTCCCATAAAATCATGGATTTTCCTCCCATCAATTTAACAATTTTCCTATATATTGATATTGATTCATAGACTATCTCCACGGATGACATGTACCACCATTAGAATCCTTATTGAATTTCATCAACTTTGATATCAATTTCGCTGGAAAATAAATTCTCAAATTTTTCCAATAAAAATCGATATTTTCACAAAAATGCACTTTCATTTTTCAATAGATTCCAGCCATATTTTCTGAAATTTCTTTCGATAATTAACATGCCAATGTTACAGTTATTAATTTGATGATATTAAAATAATAGAAATACTAATAATATTTATTATGCAAATCATGATTTTTTGAAATTTAGATGTCGACGCTCATACTCCATTGGGTACACCCGATCTCGTTTGATCTCGGAATGTTAAGCAACGGAAGGCCTTGTTAGTACTTGAATGCGTGAGCGTCTGGGAATACAAGGTGGTGTCGACTTTTTGCAATTTGAAGCAATTATATTTTGATTCAATTAGATTGATTTATTTGAATAATAGTAGCAAAATCAATAAGGTAATGCAAAAGAAATGTACACACATTATTGACAGGGCTTTAAAACTTTATAATTCCACAATTTCCCATAAAATCATGGATTTTCCTCCCATCAATTTAACAATTTTCCTATAATATTGATTTATCGATAGACTATCTCCACGGATGACATGTACCACCATTAGAATCCTTATTGAATTTCATCAACTTTGATATCAATTTCGCTGGAAAATAAATTCTCAAATTTTTTCCAATAAAAATCGATATTTTCACAAAAATGCACTTTCATTTTTCAATAGATTCCAGCATATTTTCTGAAATTTTTTCGATAATTAACATGCCAATGTTACAGTTATTAATTTGATGATATTAAAATAATAGAAATACTAATAATATTTATTATGCAAATCATGATTTTTTGAAATTTAGATGTCGACGCTCATACTCCATTGGGTACACCCGATCTCGTTTGATCTCGGAATGTTAAGCAACGGAAGGCCTTGTTAGTACTTGAATGCGTGAGCGTCTGGGAATACAAGGTGGTGTCGACTTTTTGCAATTTGAAGCAATTATATTTTGATTCAATTAGATTGATTTATTTGAATAATAGTAGCAAAATCAATAAGGTAATGCAAAAGAAATGTACACACATTATTGACAGGGCTTTAAAACTTTATAATTCCACAATTTCCCATAAAATCATGGATTTTCCTCCCATCAATTTAACAATTTCCTATAATATTGATTTCATAGACTATCTCCACGGATGACATGTACCACCATTAGAATCCTTATTGAATTTCATCAACTTTGATATCAATTTCGCTGGAAAATAAATTCTCAAATTTTTTCCAATAAAAATCGATATTTTCACAAAAATGCACTTTCATTTTCAATAGATTCCAGCCATATTTTCTGAAATTTCTTTCGATAATTAACATGCCAATGTTACAGTTATTAATTTGATGATATTAAAATAATAGAAATACTAATAATATTTATTATGCAAATCATGATTTTTTGAAATTTAGATGTCGACGCTCATACTCCATTGGGTACACCCGATCTCGTTTGATCTCGGAATGTTAAGCAACGGAAGGCCTTGTTAGTACTTGAATGCGTGAGCGTCTGGGAATACAAGGTGGTGTCGACTTTTTGCAATTTGAAGCA
>JACMZG010000099.1:0-5000 GCA_018340805.1 Microvelia longipes
AGGAAACCGCAGATTCGGACTCACCTGGGTAAGTGTGCTTGATCGAAACACGGTCAGTGGCACCGACAGCTACCATCACGACGAGGATTAACGACCTGACACGCTCATAACGTCTGAACTCTCGCCTACGAACGTTGATAAACTTGTGCCCACCTCGTAAAGACGGCAAAACTATTACGTTCACTGACTGAAGTCGGTGACACTGTGGCCTTAGCCAACTTTACCTCCGACCCTTTTCTACTGACACACATAGAAGGGAGTTTGAACTCACATTTATAATGGTTTACGTGTGGGTCATTAACACTCGTTTGTACGACGACTTACCTTTCCGGCGGTAGCGTAACGACATTCGAGCGGTTTAACTGCGAGATTTTGAACCTAATCCCCATTTGACGCGCATGATTTGGACCTTTTAGAGTTCATTCAATTGTGGCGGTCGGCCAATATTAACTATACTTTTAATTAACCATCTAGTTTGATAATTATTAGGCTGTTTTATTGCTGTTTTATAGTGCTTTTATAGTGCTGTTTAATAGTGGCTGTTTATGACATAGTGGGAGGCAATTGCCGCTTTTATTAATTTTGTACTTTTGAAAATCGTAGCCGGGAAATTAATAAAACGGATTTTTTTTTTTCCTGGCCGGATTATTTTTCTCAAAATTTTCTGAAAAAATCATAAAAAATTACAAGAAAATGTTTCCAATGCTTTTTTAGTCCGGGATTTGAAAATTTTACGAATTATTTTCAATGTTTAGCACATATATAAGCCACGAAAAATCTATTAAATTTCCTACATTTTTTTAAAAAAAATGGAATTTTTTCACAAATTTTCCAGAAATTTTTCGAAAAAATTTTTTTTGTTCAAAAAAAGTTAAATTTTTCAAAATTTTCCCAAAATTTTCCGAAAAAGATTTTTTTGGTCAAAAAAAATTAATATTTTTCAAAATTTTCCAGAAATTTTCCGAAAAATTTTTTTGGTGCAAAAATAAATTAATATTTCAAAATTTTCCAGAAATTTTTTGACAAAGATTTTTGGGTCAAAAAAAAATAATAAATAATAATAATAATTTTTTGACAAAAATTTTTTTGGTCAATAAAAATAAATAAAATAATAATAATAATTATTTTAACTAAAATAAAATAATAATAAAAATAATTAATAATAATAATTAATAATAAAATTAATAATAATAATAAAATAATAATAATAATAATAATAATAATAATAATAATAATAATAATAATAATTAAAAAATAATAAAAATAATATAATAATAATATAATAATAATTTTTGACAAAAATTTTTTTGGTGTCAATAAAAATAATAATAAATAATAATAATAAAAATTTTTACAATTCATTATTATTATTGTTAATAATTTTCTGTAAATTATTTTTAAAAAAATTGATAAATTTTGATTTATTTGATGACAACATTAAAAAATTTCCCAAAAAGTTTCCAAAAATTTTGGGATTAAATATTACATAATTTCTTTACTAACTGTTAAATGAAATTTAATTAATTAACTTTTAATTAATATAACTTTGTTTCCATAATTAAATAAGGCCAAATAAACTGTCCCGCCTTATTATATATTTTTTTGTTCTTTCTAATGATTATATAAATCATATTATCGAACCTAAAATAAAGAAGAACAACACATTTTATTAAAAAAATTATTGCATAAAATTTATGAAAAGATATTTTTGCAAGTATTACATCATTGCATTAATAATTCTTAAGTAAAATTTATTTAATTAATTTTCAAATTAATATAACTTTTTTAATCTGAGACATATACGAAAAGTAAGGAATGGATCTGATTCCTTTCTTTGCTCTTTCTAATAATATGTAATCATATTAATACACCTTAATTAAAGAAAATAATAATTATTTTAAGAAAAATTATAAATTAAGGAAAACTCCCAGCCTCCGATAAACTTAAACCTCGAATAACTTTGTGAATAATAAAGTTTTTTGGTATATTTAACTGATTCCTACTCAACTTTTTTACGCTCTTTCATTAGATAGTATAATTCAATTCAGTACAATGTGTATTTCTTCAACTCCCAGCGGCAAATCCAAAATTAAGGAAAACCTCTCATAAACTTAAATTTAGTCATAACTTTAGTAAAAATTGAGATATATAAGAGATTTTTAGTATGATTCGATGTAGAATTTTTTTCTCTAACTGATAATGTATATAAACCATTTAATAAATATCAGCAAAAAGTGTAATTATGTTTAATACGTGTATTTTTTATGAACCAACATAAATGTCTAAACTATTGCTAAAAGATTTTAAATTTGAAATAAAAATTAGTACATGTTAACAGAGAATTAAAAATTTACTAGAAAAAGCAATTTGAAGCTTAATAAAATAATAAATACAAACAAAAAGATAAAAAAAATTTTAAAATTTTTACACAAATTTTCAAAGAGAAAATGCCTAAATTTCTTATTTTAACCGTTTTTTGAATAAATTTTTTTCGTAACCATATTAAGAAAAACAGTTTTACATCTAAATAAATATATTTTGGAAACAATAAAATTAATTACTAAAGTCGCCGGTTTCAGGAATGCTACCCAAGGTATATATCCACAGTTATATATGTGAGCTGACTATTTAATTATAGTTGATTGTTGAAATATACTGATTGATTATTTGTTGGCTCATATAAAATCTATCAATTGTTAATACAATTGTGGATCAGTACAGAATTTTTGTTAGTAGCCCTACAGCCAACGCAGCGATAATCCTTAAATAATCTTTATGATTGTTTACGTTATACATATTCGTCCGGGTTGAATATAGCAGCAGCATTGTAGCAGTTGCAATTTTTTTCGTCTTGTCCAGGCTGTATCTGTCAGATTTAATTGATTAATTCAATTAATTACCTATCATTTATGAGGGTTTAACGAATAAGAAATAGTTGCTTTGCAATTTAACGAATGACCCTAATGTAGCTGTGTTTAAATATGCAGTTATGCGATTGAATTTAATTGAAATGACGCTTTAGGCTACGTAAAATAAATAATCTGGTTGATCCTGCCAGTAGTCATATGCTTATCTCAAAGATTAAGCCATGCATGTCCTTAAGTACAAGTCTCGTACACTTAAACCGCGGATGGCTCATTATAACAGCTATATTTGAGAGATTCTATCATTTGCCATGGATAACTGTGGTAATTCTAGAGCTAATATCTAACAGAATGCCGTGACTCACGAAGCGGCGGATTTATTAGATCAAAATCAACCTGGTGAAAACCGGTTTTTTGATGACTCTGGATAATTTTACTGATCGTACGACCTTTGTGTTGACGACATATCTCTTGAAGTGGCTGACCTATCAACTTTCGATGGTAAGATCAAAGCTTACCATGGTTGTAACGGGTAACGGGGAATCAGTGTTCGATTCCGGAGAGGGAGCCTGAGAAACGGCTACCACATCCACGGAAGGCAGCAGGCGCGTAAATTACCCAATACCGGTTCGGTGAGGTAGTGACAAAAATAACAATATGGGCCCTAGTGGTTTCATAATTGCAATGAGAATATTTTTAAATACTTTATCAGGTATCAATTAAGTTTCAGCTTTGCAACCATAACTTCCCCCGGACCCAAAGACATTGGTTTCCCGGTGACTTCTAGCAAGATGATAAATTATCATCGCTAACTGTCAGTTGGCATAGTTTATGGTCAGAACTAGGACGGTATCTGATCGTCTTCGATCCTCTGACTTTCGTTCTTGATTAATGAAAACATTCTTGGCAAATGCTTTCGCAGTAGATTGTCTGCTGATGGTCTCAGAATTTCACCTCTAGCACCAGCATACATATGCCCCCGGCAGTCTCTTTTAATCATTACTTCAGTTTCGAAAACCAACAAAATAAAACCGAAGTCTTATTTCATTATTCCATGCAACAATATGCAGGCATAAGCCTGCTTTAAGCACTCTAATTTTTTCAAAGTAAACTTGTCGGTTATTGAAAAATCCCAATAAAGTGACTTAACAATATACACGACGGTGAAGGAAGATTCAACACTCGGTCATAGACCTCATAAAGAATCATTTCCTCAATTTCAACTACGAGCTTTTTAACTGCAACAACTTTAATATACGCTTTTGGAGCTGGAATTACCGCGGCTGCTGGCACCAGACTTGCCCTCCAATTGATACTTGATAAAGTATTTAAAATATTCTCATTGCAATTATGAAACCACTAGGGCCCATATTGTTATTTATTGTCACTACCTCACCGAACCGGTATTGGGTAATTTCGCGCCTGCTGCCTTCCGTGGATGTGGTAGCCGTTTCTCAGGCTCCCTCTCCGGAATCGAACACTGATTCCCCGTTACCCGTTACAACCATGGTAAGCTTTGATCTTACCATCGAAAGTTGATAGGTCAGCCATTTCAAGAGATTCGTCGTCAACACAAAGGTTGTACGATCAGTGAAGTTATCCAGAGTCATCAAAATTCTGCCTTGCGACAGGTTAGTTTTGATCTAATAAATCCGCCGCTTCGTGAGTCACGGCATTCTTTAAAATATTAGCTCTAGAATTACCACAGTTATCTTGTGGCAAATAGATTATATCTCTTAAATAATAGCTGTTATAATGAGCCATCCGCGGTTTCAGTTTATAAAACTGTGTACTTAGACATGCATGGCTTAATCTTTGAGATAAGCATATGACTACTGGCAGGATCAACCAGATATTTATATATATACGACCGCCTAAGCGAGTCATTTCGTTAATATTCAATCGCATAACTGCATATTTAAACACAGCTACATTAGGTCATTCGTTATAATTGCAAAGCAACTATTTCTTTATTCGTTAAACCCTCATAAATGATAGGTAATTAATTGAATTAATCAATTAAATCTGACAAGATACAGGCCTGGACAGAGAAAATGAAATTGCAACTGCTACAATGCTGCTGCTATATTCACCCGGACGAATATGTATAAACGTAAACAATCATAAAGATTATTT
>JACMZG010000099.1:10000-32922 GCA_018340805.1 Microvelia longipes
TCACAGTTTACCGAGGTAAACCTTTACATTAATTACGCCGTGGGGTTTCGTAAGGCCCTTTGACTCGCGATCATATAAAACTCCTTGGTCCGTGTTTCAAGACGGGACGAGTAAGTAACCTACATACACTGCAGACTTTAGATCAACACATCGATCATGAAAACATCAACAATTCACAAATAGCTATTATTAGTCATTAAAGAATCATCAACATTAAACCAATCAATTTCTGTCAATCGCAATCACCAATAAATCATTTAACCGTGTAACCAGCTATAAAACCATTCCCGAAGGAATGATCACCTTCAAAATTACGACAGAAAAAAGACGCTATCGGTCGCAGTACTGTTATACAGAAAGTGCATCAACCGCATATTAAGATCTCGATAAAAGCGATTCCTAGTGGGATTTCGCAAAATCAAGAAAACACGCAGTTAACTGAATCCCATACAACATCTTCGGCTTCACTCGTTTACCTCTAAGCGATTTCACGTACTATTTAACTCTCTCTTCAAAGTTCTTTTCAACTTTCCCTCACGGTACTTGTTTGCTATCGGACTCACACAAGTATTTAGCCTTAGATGGAGTTTACCACCCAATTTGGACTGCATTCTCAAACAATCCGACTCATAGGAAGCATCAATAATAGTTTCAAACACTCCAACGGGCCTAACACCTCTATGGACAACATCACAATCAAGTGAATTTGGAGTATCATCTTCAATTAAAAACGCAACCTTTACACCACAATTCCCAATATCAAAGATACAGGATTCGGTGCTGGGCTAATTCCCGGTCGTTCGCCACTACTGGGGAAATCCTTGTTAGTTTCTTTTCCTCCGCTTAATGATATGCTTAAGTTCAGCGGGTAATCTCGTCTGATCTGAGGTCGGGTAATAAATCAAATATGCATAATGAATGTTCCTTAAAATAATTGATTATTTACTCTTACTAACGTATCACTAGAGCACAACTCATAAAGCCGTGGCTCCAGCTAATTAAAACCGAAAGTAATTTTAATAATCCAGAACATTCCACATACTCGATTTGTTAAAAACGCAATAAATTACGAATTCAACATAAACTCTATGTTTCCATAGAGGTGTACCGAAATACACTATCACCTTAAAGAGGCACTTTCGACAAAATAAACGCCAAAGTGAACCCCTCAAAACATTACTATTGAACGTAATGATAAATACAATGCCGACCCTCAGACAGCCGTGGCTAAAGGTTTACCAATAGCCGCCATTTGCGTTCAAATTGTCAATGATCAGAGCGTTGTGCATTTTACATTAATTCACGTATTTTGCTACGTTCTTCATCGACGTGTGAGCCGAGTGATCCATCGCTTAAAGTGGTTATTAATACAGATGCTATTAGGCGATCCATACTCTATTTTGATCAACTCAATAATGAAATCGAGGACCCGTATTGCTTTTGCAATACTATTATAAAATTAAATTATAGACGTTCTCAGGGCTCTCTTTCAATTTTGTAAACATATTTATAGCCAATCCAAGATTTATCGCAACAATTTCGGTATTAACCTACAAAGCATCAGGTAGTCGCGACTCGGACAAATACGTAAACAATCTTTACTGAAATATTTAAGCCTTGCACAATATCTTGATCACGCTTTGATATTGTTTAGATCAGTGCCAGATAATGAATAAATTCAAAATCCGTATTGCATACGCCAATTTAAAGTATGCACTGTACTTGCCACGCAAATATTTCTATTCACACGACATAGGCACCCTGAGAAAGAGTTTAATGCTAAGCCAAGTTGTATCCTGAACCTATTGCAAAATAGAATTGACCCGAAAAATCAATTCACATTTGCTTACAACTCAAAATAGCATTGATGCATCAGTCATGATACACTAATTTTAGTTACGAGTTAAACTGTTATGAACTAATAATGATCCTTCCGCAGGTTCACCTACGGAAACCTTGTTACGACTTTTACTTCCTCTAAATGATCAAGTTTGAGTGTCTTTTCCCATTCATAGAAATGTTGCCATTTCTTAGACCAGAATCCAACAATCTCACTAAACCATTCAATCGGTAGTAGCGACGGGCGGTGTACAAAGGGCAGGGACGTAATCAGCGCAAGCTAGTGACTTGCGCTTACTAGGAATTCCTCGTTCATGCGAAATAATTACAATTCGCAATCCCTGATACGACAGTGTTTCACAAGATTGCCCAACTATTTCTAGTAAGGGATACTTGTTGGAACTGCCATTGTAGCGCGCGTGCGGCCCCGGACATCTAAGGGCATCACAGACCTGTTATTGCTCTTTTTCATTTAGCTAGACGCTATTTATTCTTCTAAGAAGTGATCATTTACGAGTTAAAATAAATACACTATTTAGCAAGTTAGAGTCTCGTTCGTTATCGGAATTAACCTGACAAATCGCTCCACCAACTAAGAACGGCCATGCACCACCACCCACCGAATCAAGAAAGAGCTATCAATCTGTCAATCCTCACAGTGTCCGGACCGGGTGAGATTTCCCGTGTTGAGTCAAATTAAGCCGCAGGCTCCACTCCTGGTGGTGCCCTTCCGTCAATTCCTTTAAGTTTCAGCTTTGCAACCATACTTCCCCCGGAACCCAAAGACTTTGGTTTCCCGGTGACTTCTAGCAAGATGATAAATTATCATCGCTAACTGTCAGTTGGCATAGTTTATGGTCAGAACTAGGACGGTATCTGATCGTCTTCGATCCTCTGACTTTCGTTCTTGATTAATGAAAACATTCTTGGCAAATGCTTTCGCAGTAGATTGTCTGCTGATGGTCTCAGAATTTCACCTCTAGCACCAGCATACATATGCCCCCGGCAGTCTCTTTTAATCATTACTTCAGTTTCGAAAACCAACAAAATAAAACCGAAGTCTTATTTCATTATTCCATGCAACAATATGCAGGCATAAGCCTGCTTTAAGCACTCTAATTTTTTCAAAGTAAACTTGTCGGTTATTGAAAAATCCCAATAAAGTGACTTAACAATATACACGACGGTGAAGGAAGATTCAACACTCGGTCATAGACCTCATAAAGAATCATTTCCTCAATTTCAACTACGAGCTTTTTAACTGCAACAACTTTAATATACGCTTTTGGAGCTGGAATTACCGCGGCTGCTGGCACCAGACTTGCCCTCCAATTGATACTTGATAAAGTATTTAAAATATTCTCATTGCAATTATGAAACCACTAGGGCCCATATTGTTATTTATTGTCACTACCTCACCGAACCGTATTGGGTAATTTTCGCGCGCCTGCTGCCTTCCGTGGATGTGGTAGCCGTTTCTCAGGCTCCCTCTCCGGAATCGAACACTGATTCCCCGTTACCCGTTACAACCATGGTAAGCTTTGATCTTACCATCGAAAGTTGATAGGTCAGCCATTTCAAGAGATTCGTCGTCAACACAAAGGTTGTACGATCAGTGAAGTTATCCAGAGTCATCAAAATTCTGCCTTGCGACAGGTTAGTTTTGATCTAATAAATCCGCCGCTTCGTGAGTCACGGCATTCTTTAAAATATTAGCTCTAGAATTACCACAGTTATCTTGTGGCAAATAGATTATATCTCTTAAATAATAGCTGTTATAATGAGCCATCCGCGGTTTCAGTTTATAAAACTGTGTACTTAGACATGCATGGCTTAATCTTTGAGATAAGCATATGACTACTGGCAGGATCAACCAGATATTTATATATACGACCGCCTAAGCGAGTCATTTCGTTAATATTCAATCGCATAACTGCATATTTAAACACAGCTACATTAGGTCATTCGTTATAATTGCAAAGCAACTATTTCTTTATTCGTTAAACCCTCATAAATGATAGGTAATTAATTGAATTAATCAATTAAATCTGACAAGATACAGGCCTGGACAGAGAAAATGAAATTGCAACTGCTACAATGCTGCTGCTATATTCACCCGGACGAATATGTATAAACGTAAACAATCATAAAGATTATTTAAGGATTATCGCTGCGTTGGCTGTAGGGCTACTAACAAAATATTCTGTACTGATCCACATTGTATTAACAATTGATAGATTTTATATGAGCCAACAAATAATCAATCAGTATATTTCAACTAATCAACTATAATTAAATAGTCAGCTCACATATATACTGTGGATATATACCTTGGGTAGCATTCCTGAAACCGGCGACTTTAGTATTAATTTATTGTTTCCAAAATATATTTATTTAGATGTAAAACTGTTTTCTTAATATGGTTAGCGAAAAATTTATCAAAAACGGTTAAAAATAAGAAATTTAGGGCATTTCTCTTTGAAAATTTGTGTAAAAATTTTAAAATTTTTTTATCTTTTTGTTTGTATTTATTATGTTTATTAAGCTCAAATTGCTTTTTCTAGTATAATTTTTAATTCTCTGTTAAATGTACTAATTTTTATTTCAAATTTAAAATTTTTTAGCAATAGTTTAGACATTTATGTTGGTTCATTAAAAATACACGTGATTAAACATAATTATCACTTTTTGCTGATATTATTAAATGTTTATATAATTATCAGTTAGAGAAAAAAATTCTACATCGAATCATACTAAAATCTCTTATATATCTCAATTTTTACTAAAGTTATGACTAAATTTAAGTTTATGAGAGGTTTCCTTAATTTTTGGATTTGGCCGCTGGGAGTTTGAAGAAATACACATTGTACTGAATTGAATTATATATCTAATGAAAGAGCGTAAAAAGTTGAGTAGGAATCAGTTTAAATATACCAAAAAACTTTATTATTCACAAAGTTATTCGAGGTTTAAGTTTATCGGAGGCTGGGAGTTTTCCTTAATTTATAATTTTTCTTAAAATAATTATTATTTTCTTTAATTTAAGGTGTATTAATATGATTTACATATTATTAGAAAGAGCAAAGAAAGGGAAATCAGATCCATTCCTTACTTTTCGTATATGTCTCAGATGAAAAAAGTTATATAATTTGAAAATTAATTAATTAAATTTTACTTAAGAATTATTATGCAATGATGTAATACTTGCAAAAATATCTTTGTCATAAATTTTAGTGCAATAATTTTTTTAATAAAATGTGTTTCGGTTTCTTTATTTTAGGTTCGATAATATGATTTATATATCATTAGAAAGAACAAAAAATATATAATAAGGCGGACAGTTTATTTGCCTTATTTAATTATTGGAAACAAAGTTATATTAATTTAAAAGTTAATTAATTAAATTTCATTTAACAGTTAGTAAGAAATTATGTAATATTTAATCCCAAAATTTTTTTGGAAACTTTTTGGGGAAATTTTTAAATCTTGTCATCAAATAAATCAAAATTTATCAATTTTTTAAAAATAATTTACAGAAAATTATTAACAATAATAATAATGAATTGTAAAATTATTATTATTATTATTATTATTATTATTTTTTATTGAACCAAAAAATTTTTGTCAAAAAATTATTTATTATTATTATATTATTTTTATTAAAAAATTTTGTCAAAAAATTATTATTATTATTATTATTATTATTATTATTTTATTGACCCAAAAATTTTTGTCAAAAAATTATTATTATTATTTATATTATTATTATTATTATTGACCCAAAAAATTTTTGTCAAAAAATTATTATTATTATTATTATTTTTATTGACCCAAAAAATTTTTGTCAAAAAATTATTATTATTATTATTATTATTATTTTATTGACCCAAAAAATTTTTGTCAAAAAATTTCTGGAAAATTTTGAAATATTAATTTTTTTGACCAAAAAAATTTTTTCGGAAAATTTCTGGAAAATTTTGAAAAATATTAATTTTTTTGACCAAAAAAATTTTTTCGGAAAATTTTTGGAAAATTTTGAAAAATTTACATTTTTTTAAAAAAATTTGGTATTTTATAATTTTCTGGTTATATATGCTTAAAATTGAAAATAATTCGGTAAAATTTCAAATTCTCGACTAAAAAGCAGAGAAATTTTTGTAATTTTTTATAATTTTCAGAAATATTGAGAAAAATTAATCGAGCCAAAAAACTATAATTCGGTAACATTTTCAAAATACAAATAATAAAAGCGGAATTGCATCAATGCAATTCCACAATAAAAAGTACTATTAAACAGCACTATTAAACAGCACTATAAAAAGCACTATAAAACAGCACTATTAAACAGCACTAATAATTATCAAACTAGATAATTAAAAGTATAGTTAATATTGCCCGACCGCCACAATGAATGAACTCTAAAAGTCCAAATCATCGCGTCAAATGGGGATATAGTTCAAAATCTCGCAGTTTAAACCGCTCGAATTCTTACGCTACCCCGACCGGAAAGTAAGTCGTCTACAAACGATTTAATGCCCACACGTAAACCATAAAATGATTCAAACATCCCTTCTATTTTCATAGAAAGGTCCGAGTTTAAATGTATGGCTAAGCCACATTCACCGACTTGCGTCAGTGAATAATATTATTGCCTCTTACGAGGTGGGCACAATTTATCATGACTTCTAGGCGAGATTCAGACTTAGAGGCGTTCAGTCTTAATCTCTCGGATGGTAGCTTCGTGCCACTGACCTTTCGATCAAGCACACTTACCAGTGATCCGAATCTGCGGTTCCTCTCGTACTGAGCAGAATTACTATTATCATGACACTTTATATAGTAGGGTAAAACTAACCTGTCTCACGACGGTCTAAACCCAGCTCACGTTCCCTATTAGTGGGTGAACAATCCAACGCTTTGCGAATTCTGCTTCGCAATGATAGGAAGAGCCGACATCGAAGGATCAAAAAGCGACGTCGCTATGAACGCTTGGCCGCCACAAGCCAGTTATCCTGTGGTAACTTTTCTGACACCTCTTGCTTTAAACTCTAAATTAATCAAAAGGATCGATAGGCCGCGCTTTCACGGTCTGTATTCGTACTGAAAATCAAAATCAAGAGAGCTTTTCCCCTTTTAGTCAACACCAGGTTTCTGTCCTGGTTGAGCTCCCCTTGGGACATCTGCGTTACCATTTGACAGATGTACCGCCCCAGTCAAACTCCCCACCTGACACTGTCCTCAGAACAGTTCGACGGCATCCGAAGATTACCATCTTATCTCGACAAATTAATTAACCTAAGTTAATTGCACTGCATTACTGAGTAAGTAAAGAAACAATCAGAGTAGTGGTATTTCACTGGCGACTTGCGTCTCCCACTTATGCTACACCTCTAATGTTTCCCTACAAAGTCGGACTAGAGTCAAGCTCAACAGGGTCTTCTTTCCCCGCTATATTTCCAAGCCCGTTCCCTTGGCTGTAGTTTCGCTAGATAGTAGATAGGGACAGTAGGAATCTCGTTAATCCATTCATGCACGTCACTAATTAGATGACGAGGCATTTGGCTACCTGAAGAGAGTCATAGTTACTCCCGCCGTTAACCAGCGCTTAATTGAATTTCTTCACGTTGACATTCATGGCACTGGGCAGAAATCACATTGCGTCAAAGCCGTTCACCAGCCATCGCAATGCTTTGTTTTAATTAGACAGTCGGATTCCTCTAGTCCATGCCAGTTCTAGGTTGATCGTTTAGTGCACAGCGACTATTACAAGTCCCGAAAGACTCATAATATAGCAATACCCGCCAATCAATCGAATCAAAAATGTGCCGTAGTCAATCAAACTCAAGTTGCCCTAAGCTCAATCAATAACAACCCACTCTCGTTTCAATCGACTTCTTGATAAAGCCCACCATGCCCGATCCCTAGAGCCAATCCTTTTACCGAAGGTACGGATCTAATTTGCCGACTTCCCTTACCTACATTGTTCTAAGACTATAGGCTGCTCACCTAGGAGACCTGCTGCGGATATCGGTACGGATTGATATGAAATTTATAACTGCTCCCTCAGATTTTCAAGGGCCATCAAGAGCGCTTCGGACATCACGTGAAACGTGATGCTTTTAACATTTCACATCCCTTTCTCCAGATAACCTGATTCTAGGGACATGTTTATGTATACAAAGAAAAGAGAACTCTTCCCAAAACACCTGATGACGTCTCTGAGATCGCTTGTGTTACCACCTTGTGTTGCCGAAACAACCAAATTTCCATATTCAAGTTCAGTAATATTAAACTGATTCCCTTTCGCTTCAAGAGGCTAAAATCAATTATAAACACTATTGCTAATGTCTATCACCTCTTTCTGATAACTGAATTACCAGATCGCTTAGGACCGACTAACCCATGTTCAAATGCTGTTGACATGGAACCCTCTCCACTTCAGTCTTCAAGGATCTCACTTGAATAATTGCTACTACTACCAAGATCTGTACCCGTGACCGCTCCACTCTGACTTACGCCAGTAGCTTCTTAGCAACCACGGCACCCTCCTACACGATATCGTTTACTCGTTTTGTAAACTTACGATATCGATCCGGTATAGGTCCAACGCTACAGCGCCATCCATTTTCAGGGCTGGTTGATTCGGCAGGTGAGTTGTTACACACTCCTTAGCGGATGACGACTTCCATGTCCACCGTCCTGCTGTCTTTATCAAACAACACCTTTGTGGGTTCTCATGAGCGTTATGTTAGGCACCTTAACCAGATGTTTGGTTCATCCCACATCGCCAGTTCTGCTTACCAAAAATGGCCCACTAGACACTTGTATTCGATGCACATTTCAATGAAGAAAGACGCACTTCGAACCCATTTAAAGTTTGAGAATAAGTTGAGGACATTTCGTCCCCAATACTTCTAATCATTCGCTTTACCAGGTAAAACTACAATAACAAATGTCAGCTATCCTGAGGGAAACTTCGGAGGGAACCAGCTACTAGATGGTTCGATTAGTCTTTCGCCCCTATACTCATGTCCGACGATCGATTTGCACGTCAGAACCGCGGCGGTCCTCCACCAGAGTTTCCTCTGGCTTCAACCTGCACAAGCATAGTTCACCATCTTTCGGGTCTCTACATGATCGCTCAAACTCCGCCCAGATGCGAACATCTTTAGACGGGTCGATGTTGCACTCAGTGTTGCCACGAGGTCACATCACAGTTTACCGAGGTAAACCTTTACATTAATTACGCCGTGGGGTTTCGTAAGGCCCTTTGACTCGCGATCATATAAAACTCCTTGGTCCGTGTTTCAAGACGGGACGTAAGTAACCTACATACACTGCAGACTTTAGATCAACACATCGATCATGAAAAACATCAACAATTCAAAATAGCCTATTATTAGTCTATTAAAGAATCATCAACATTAAACCAATCAATTTCTGTCAATCGCAATCACCAATAAATCATTTAACCGTGTAACCAGCTATAAAACCATTCCCGAAGGAATGATCACCTTCAAATTACGACAGAAAAAAGACGCTATCGGTCGCAGTACTGTTATACAGAAAGTGCATCAACCGCATATTAAGATCTCGATAAAAGCGATTCCTAGTGGATTTCGCAAAAATCAAGAAAACGCAGTTAACTGAATCCCATACACATCTTCGGCTTCACTCGTTTACCTCTAAGCGATTTCACGTACTATTTAACTCTCTTCAAAGTTCTTTTCAACTTTCCCTCACGGTACTTGTTTGCTATCGGACTCACACAAGTATTTAGCCTTAGATGGAGTTTACCACCCAATTTGGACTGCATTCTCAAACAATCCGACTCATAGGAAGCATCAATAATAGTTTCAAACACTCCAACGGGCCTAACACCCTCTATGGACAACATCACAATCAAGTGAATTTGGAGTATCATCTTCAATTAAAAACGCAACCTTTACACCACAATTCCCAATATCAAAGATACAGGATTCGGTGCTGGGCTAATTCCCGGTCGTTCGCCACTACTGGGGAAATCCTTGTTAGTTTCTTTTCCTCCGCTTAATGATATGCTTAAGTTCAGCGGGTAATCTCGTCTGATCTGAGGTCGGGTAATAAATCAAATATGCATAATGAATGTTCCTTAAAAAATTTGATTATTTACTCTTACTAACGTATCACTAGAGCACAACTCATAAAGCCGTGGCTCCAGCTAATTAAAACCGAAAGTAATTTTAATAATCCAGAACATTCCACATACTCGATTTGTTAAAAACGCAATAAATTACGAATTCAACATAAACTCTATGTTTCCATAGAGGTGTACCGAAATACACTACCTTAAAGAGGCACTTTCGACAAATAAACCCAAAAGTGAACCCCTCAAAACATTACTATTGAACGTAATGATAAATACAATGCCGACCCTCAGACAGCCGTGGCTAAAGGTTTACCAATAGCCGCCATTTGCGTTCAAATTGTCAATGATCAGAGCGTTGTGCATTTTACATTAATTCACGTATTTGCTACGTTCTTCATCGACGTGTGAGCCGAGTGATCCATCGCTTAAAGTGGTTATTAATACAGATGCTATTAGGCGATCCATACTCTATTTTGATCAACTCAATAATGAAATCGAGGACCCGTATTGCTTTTGCAATACTATTATAAAATTAAATTATAGACGTTCTCAGGGCTCTCTTTTCAATTTTGTAAACATATTTATAGCCAATCCAAGATTTATCGCAACAATTTCGGTATTAACCTACAAAGCATCAGGTAGTCGCGACTCGGACAAATACGTAAACAATCTTTACTGAAATATTTAAGCCTTGCACAATATCTTGATCACGCTTTGATATTGTTTAGATCAGTGCCAGATAATGAATAAATTCAAAATCCGTATTGCATACGCCAATTTAAAGTATGCACTGTACTTGCCACGCAAATATTTCTATTCACACGACATAGGCACCCTGAGAAAGAGTTTAATGCTAAGCCAAGTTGTATCCTGAACCTATTGCAAAATAGAATTGACCCGAAAAATCAATTCACATTTGCTTACAACTCAAAATAGCATTGATGCATCAGTATCATGATACACTAATTTAGTTACGAGTTAAACTGTTATGAACTAATAATGATCCTCCGCAGGTTCACCTACGGAAACCTTGTTACGACTTTTACTTCCTCTAAATGATCAAGTTTGAGTGTCTTTTCCCATTCATAGAAATGTTGCCATTTCTTAGACCAGAATCCAACAATCTCACTAAACCATTCAATCGGTAGTAGCGACGGGCGGTGTGTACAAAGGGCAGGGACGTAATCAGCGCAAGCTAGTGACTTGCGCTTACTAGGAATTCCTCGTTCATGCGAAATAATTACAATTCGCAATCCCTGATACGACAGTGTTTCACAAGATTGCCCAACTATTTCTAGTAAGGGATACTTGTTGGAACTGCCATTGTAGCGCGCGTGCGGCCCCGGACATCTAAGGGCATCACAGACCTGTTATTGCTCTTTTTCATTTAGCTAGACGCTATTTATTCTTCTAAGAAGTGATCATTTACGAGTTAAAATAAATACACTATTTAGCAAGTTAGAGTCTCGTTCGTTATCGGAATTAACCTGACAAATCGCTCCACCAACTAAGAACGGCCATGCACCACCACCCACCGAATCAAAGAAAGAGCTATCAATCTGTCAATCCTCACAGTGTCCGGACCGGGTGAGATTTCCCGTGTTGAGTCAATTAAGCCGCAGGCTCCACTCCTGGTGGTGCCCTTCCGTCAATTCCTTTAAGTTTCAGCTTTGCAACCATACTTCCCCCGGAACCCAAAGACTTTGGTTTCCCGGTGACTTCTAGCAAGATGATAAATTATCATCGCTAACTGTCAGTTGGCATAGTTTATGGTCAGAACTAGGACGGTATCTGATCGTCTTCGATCCTCTGACTTTCGTTCTTGATTAATGAAAACATTCTTGGCAAATGCTTTCGCAGTAGATTGTCTGCTGATGGTCTCAGAATTTCACCTCTAGCACCAGCATACATATGCCCCGGCAGTCTCTTTTAATCATTACTTCAGTTTCGAAAACCAACAAAAAAAACCGAAGTCTTATTTCATTATTCCATGCAACAATATGCAGCATAAGCCTGCTTTAAGCACTCTAATTTTTTCAAAGTAAACTTGTCGGTTATTGAAAAATCCCAATAAAGTGACTTAACAATATACACGACGGTGAAGGAAGATTCAACACGGTCATAGACCTCATAAAGAATCATTTCCTCAATTTCAACTACGAGCTTTTTAACTGCAACAACTTTAATATACGCTTTTGGAGCTGGAATTACCGCGGCTGCTGGCACCAGACTTGCCCTCCAATTGATACTTGATAAAGTATTTAAAATATTCTCATTGCAATTATGAAACCACTAGGGCCCATATTGTTATTTATTGTCACTACCTCACCGAACCGGTATTGGGTAATTTTCGCGCCTGCTGCCTTCCGTGGATGTGGTAGCCGTTTCTCAGGCTCCCTCTCGGAATCGAACACTGATTCCCCGTTACCCGTTACAACCATGGTAAGCTTTGATCTTACCATCGAAAGTTGATAGGTCAGCCATTTCAAGAGATTCGTCGTCAACACAAAGGTTGTACGATCAGTGAAGTTATCCAGAGTCATCAAAATTCTGCCTTGCGACAGGTTAGTTTTTGATCTAATAAATCCGCCGCTTCGTGAGTCACGGCATTCTTTAAAATATTAGCTCTAGAATTACCACAGTTATCTTGTGGCAAATAGATTATATCTCTTAAATAATAGCTGTTATAATGAGCCATCCGCGGTTTCAGTTTATAAAACTGTGTACTTAGACATGCATGGCTTAATCTTTGAGATAAGCATATGACTACTGGCAGGATCAACCAGATATTTATATATATACGACCGCCTAAGCGAGTCATTTCGTTAATTCAATCGCATAATGCATATTTAAACACAGCTACATTAGGTCATTCGTTATAATTGCAAAGCAACTATTTCTTTATTCGTTAAACCCTCATAAATGATAGGTAATTAATTGAATTAATCAATTAAATCTGACAAGATACAGGCCTGGACAGAGAAAATGAAATTGCAACTGCTACAATGCTGCTGCTATATTCACCCGGACGAATATGTATAAACGTAAACAATCATAAAGATTATTTAAGGATTATCGCTGCGTTGGCTGTAGGGCTACTAACAAAATATTCTGTACTGATCCACAATTGTATTAACAATTGATAGATTTTATATGAGCCAACAAATAATCAATCAGTATATTTCAACTAATCAACTATAATTAAATAGTCAGCTCACATATATACTGTGGATATATACCTTGGGTAGCATTCCTGAAACCGGCGACTTTAGTATTAATTTATTGTTTCCAAAATATTTATTTAGATGTAAAACTGTTTTCTTAATATGGTTAGCGAAAAAAATTATCAAAAACGGTTAAAAATAAGAAATTTAGGGCATTTCTCTTTGAAAATTTTGTAAAAATTTTAAAATTTTTTTTATCTTTTTGTTTGTATTTATTATGTTTATTAAGCTCAAATTGCTTTTTCTAGTATAATTTTTAATTCTCTGTTAAATGTACTAATTTTTATTTCAAATTTAAAATTTTTTAGCAATAGTTTAGACATTTATGTTGGTTCATTAAAAATACACGTGATTAAACATAATTATCTTTTTGCTGATATTATTAAATGTTTATATAATTATCAGTTAGAGAAAAAAATTCTACATCGAATCATACTAAAATCTCTTATATATCTCAATTTTTACTAAAGTTATGACTAAATTTAAGTTTATGAGAGGTTTCCTTAATTTTGGATTTGGCCGCTGGGAGTTTGAAGAAATACACATTGTACTGAATTGAATTATATCTAATGAAGAGCGTAAAAAGTTGAGTAGGAATCAGTTTAAATATACCAAAAAACTTTATTATTCACAAAGTTATTCGAGGTTTAAGTTTATCGGAGGCTGGGAGTTTTCCTTAATTTATAATTTTTCTTAAAATAATTATTTTTTCTTTAATTTAAGGTGTATTAATATGATTTACATATTATTAGAAAGAGCAAAGAAAGGGAAATCAGATCCATTCTTACTTTTCTATATGTCTCAGATGAAAAAAGTTATATTAATTTGAAAATTAATTAATTAAATTTTACTTAAGAATTATTATGCAATGATGTAATACTTGCAAAAATATCTTTGTCATAAATTTTAGTGCAATAATTTTTTTAATAAAATGTGTTTCGGTTTCTTTAATTTTAGGTTCGATAATATGATTTATATATCATTAGAAAGAACAAAAAATATAATAAGGCGGACAGTTTATTTGCCTTATTTAATTATTGGAAACAAAGTTATATTAATTTAAAAGTTAATTAATTAAATTTCATTTAACAGTTAGTAAGAAATTATGTAATATTTAATCCCAAAATTTTTTGGAAACTTTTTGGGGAAATTTTTAAATCTTGTCATCAAATAAATCAAAATTTATCAATTTTTTAAAAATATTTACAGAAAATTATTAACAATAATAATAATGAATTGTAAAATTATTATTATTATTATTATTATTATTATTATTATTTTTATTGAACCAAAAAATTTTTGTCAAAAAATTATTATTATTATTATTATTATTTATTTTTATTGACCCAAAAAATTTTGTCAAAAATTATTATTATTATTTATTTATTATTATTTTTATTGACCCAAAATTTTGTCAAAAATTATTATTTATTATTATTATTATTATTTTTATTGACCAAAAAATTTTTGTCAAAAAATTATTATTATTATATTTTATTTTTGACCCAAAAAATTTTTCAAAAAATTTCTGGAAAATTTTGAAATAATTTTTTTTTGACCAAAAAATTTTTTCGGAAAATTTCTGGAAAATTTTGAAAAATATTAATTTTTTTTGACCAAAAAAATTTTTTCGGAAAATTTTTGGAAAATTTTGAAAAATTTACATTTTTTTAAAAAATTTTGGTATTTTATAATTTTCTGGTTATATATGCTTAAAAATTGAAAATAATTCGGTAAAATTTTCAAATTCTCGACTAAAAAGCAGAGAAATTTTTGTAATTTTTATAATTTTCAGAAATATTGAGAAAAATTAATCGAGCCAAAAAACTATAATTCGGTAACATTTTCAAAATACAAATAATAAAAGCGGAATTGCATCAATGCAATTCCACTATATAAAAAGTACTATTAAACAGCACTATTAAACAGCACTATAAAAAGCACTATAAAACAGCACTATTAAACAGCACTAATAATTATCAAACTAGATAATTAAAAGTATAGTTAATATTGCCCGACCGCCACAATGAATGAACTCTAAAAGTCCAAATCATCGCGTCAAATGGGATATAGTTCAAAATCTCGCAGTTTAAACCGCTCGAATTCTTACGCTACCCGACCGGAAAGTAAGTCGTCTACAAACGATTTAATGCCCACACGTAAACCATTATAAATGATTCAAACATCCCTTCTATTTTCATAGAAAGGTCCGAGTTTAAATGTATGGCTAAGCCATTCACCGACTTGCGTCAGTGAATAATTTTGCCTCTTTACGAGGTGGGCACAATTTATCATGACTTCTAGGCGAGATTCAGACTTAGAGGCGTTCAGTCTTAATCTCTCGGATGGTAGCTTCGTGCCACTGACCTTTCGATCAAGCACACTTACCAGTGATCCGAATCTGCGGTTCCTCTCGTACTGAGCAGAATTACTATTATCATGACACTTTATATAGTAGGGTAAAACTAACCTGTCTCACGACGGTCTAAACCCAGCTCACGTTCCCTATTAGTGGTGAACAATCCAACGCTTTGCGAATTCTGCTTCGCAATGATAGGAAGAGCCGACATCGAAGGATCAAAAAGCGACGTCGCTATGAACGCTTGGCCGCCACAAGCCAGTTATCCCTGTGGTAACTTTTCTGACACCTCTTGCTTTAAACTCTAAATTAATCAAAAGGATCGATAGGCCGCGCTTTCACGGTCTGTATTCGTACTGAAAATCAAAATCAAGAGAGCTTTTCCCTTTTAGTCACACCAGGTTTCTGTCCTGGTTGAGCTCCCCTTGGGACATGCGTTACCATTTGACAGATGTACCGCCCCAGTCAAACCCCACCTGACACTGTCCTCAGAACAGTTCGACGGCATCCGAAGATTACCATCTTTCTCGACAAAAATTAACCTAAGTTAATTGCACTGCATTACTGAGTAAGTAAAGAAACAATCAGAGTAGTGGTATTCACTGGCGACTTGCGTCTCCCACTTATGCTACACCTCTAATGTTTCCCTACAAAGTCGGACTAGAGTCAAGCTCAACAGGTCTTTCCCCCCCGCTATATTTTCCAAGCCCGTTCCCTTGGCTGTAGTTTCGCTAGATAGTAGATAGGGACAGTAGGAATCTCGTTAATCCATTCATGCACGTCACTAATTAGAATGACGAGGCATTTGGCTACCTGAAGAGAGTCATAGTTACTCCCGCCGTTAACCAGCGCTTAATTGAATTTCTTCACGTTGACATTCATGGCACTGGCAGAAATCACATTGCGTCAAAGCCGTTCACCAGCCATCGCAATGCTTTGTTTAATTAGACAGTCGGATTCCTCTAGTCCATGCCAGTTCTAGGTTGATCGTTAGTGCACAGCGACTATTACAAGTCCGAAAGACTCATAATATAGCAACCCGCCAATCAATCGAATCAAAAATGTTGCTAGTCAATCAAACTCAAGTTGCCCTAAGCTCAATCAATAACAACCCACTCTCGTTCAATCGACTCTTGATTAAAGCCCACCATGCCGATCCCTAGAGCCAATCCTTTAACCGAAGGTACGGATCTAATTTGCCGACTTCCCTTACCTACATGTTCTAAGACTATAGGCTGCTCACCTAGGAGACCTGCTGCGGATATCGGTACGGATTGATATGAAATTTATAACTGCTCCCTCAGATTTTCAAGGCCATCAAGAGCGCTTCGGACATCACGTGAAACGTGATTGCTTTTAACATTTCACATCCCTTTCCAGATAACCTGATCTAGGGACATGGTTTATGTATACAAAGAAAAGAGAACTCTTCCAAAACACCTGATGACGTCTCTGAGATCGCTTGTGTACCACCTTGTGTTGCCGAAACAACCAAATTTCCATATTCAAGTTCAGTAATATTAAACTGATTCCCTTTCGCTTCAAGAGGCTAAAATCAATAAAACACTATTGCTAATGTCTATCACCTCTTTCTGATAACTGAATTACCAGATCGCTTAGACCGACTAACCCATGTTCAAATGCTGTGACATGAACCCTTCTCCACTTCAGTCTTCAAGGATCTCACTTGAAAAATTGCTACTACTACCAAGATCTGTACCGTGACCGCTCCACTCTGACTTACGCCAGTAGCTTCTAGCAACCACGGCACCCCCTACACGATATCGTTTACTCGTTTGTAAACTTACGATATCGATCCGGTATAGGTCCAACGCTACAGCGCATCCATTTCAGGGCTGGTTGATTCGGCAGGTGAGTTGTTACCACTCCTTAGCGGATGACGACTTCCATGTCCACCGTCCTGCTGTCTTATCAAACAACACCTTTTGTGGGTTCTCATGAGCGTTATGTTAGGCACCTTAACCAGATGTTTGGTTCATCCCACATCGCCAGTTCTGCTTACCAAAAATGGCCCACTAGACACTTGTATTCGATGCACATCTTCAATGAAGAAAGACGCACTTCGAACCCATTTAAAGTTTGAGAATAAGTTGAGGACATTTCGTCCCAATACTTCTAATCATTCGCTTTACCAGTAAAACTACAATAACAAATGTCAGCTATCCTGAGGGAAACTTCGGAGGGAACCAGCTACTAGATGGTTCGATTAGTCTTTCGCCCCTATACTCATGTCCGACGATCGATTTGCAGTCAGAACCGCGGCGGTCCTCCACAGAGTTTCCTCTGGCTTCAACTGCACAGCATAGTTCACCATCTTTCGGTCTCTACATGATCGCTCAAACTCCGCCCAGATGCGAACATCTTAGACGGGTCGATGTTGCACTCAGTGTTGCCACGAGGTCACATCACAGTTTACCGAGGTAAACCTTTACATTAATTACGCCGTGGGGTTTCGTAAGGCCCTTTGACTCGCGATCATATAAACTCCTTGGTCCGTGTTTCAAGACGGGACGAGTAAGTAACCTACATACACTGCAGACTTTAGATCAACACATCGATCATGAAAACATCAACATTCACAAATAGCCTATTATTAGTCTATTAAAGAATCATCAACATTAAACCAATCAATCTGTCAATCGCAATCACCAATAATCAATTTAACCGTGTAACAGCTATAAAACCATTCCCGAAGGAATGATCACCTTCAAAATTACGACAGAAAAAGACGCTCGGTCGCAGTTTGTATACAGAAAGTGCATCAACCGCATATTAAGATCTCGAAAAAGCGATTCCTAGTGATTTCGCAAAAATCAAGAAAACAACACGCAGTTAAACTGAATCCCATACAACACTTCGGCTTCACTCGTTTACCTCTAAGCGATTTCACGTACTATTTAACTCTCTCTTCAAAGTTCTTTTCAACTTTCCCTCACGGTACTTGTTTGCTATCGGACTCACACAAGTATTTAGCCTTAGATGGAGTTTACCACCCAATTTGGACTGCAATTCCAAACAATCCGACTCATAGGAGCATCAATAATAGTTCAAACACTCCAACGGGCCTAACACCCTCTATGGACAACATCACAATCAAGTGAATTTGGAGTATCATCTTCAATAAAAACGCAACTTTACACCACAATTCCCAATATCAAAGATACAGGATTCGGTGCTGGGCTAATTCCCGGTCGTTCGCCACTACTGGGGAAATCCTGTTAGTTCTTTTCCTTCCGCTAATGATATGCTAAGTTCACGGGTAATCTCGTCTGATCTGAGGTCGGGTAATAAATCAAATATCACTAATGAATGTTCCTTAAAATAAATTGATTATTTACTCTTACTAAACGTATCACTAAGCACAATCATAAAGCCGTGGCTCCAGCTAATTAAACCGAAAGTAATTTTAATAATCCAGACATTCCACATACTCGATTTGTTAAAAACGCAATAAATTACGAATTCAACATAAACTCTATGTTTCCATAGAGTGTACCGAAAACACTATCACCTTAAAGAGGCACTGTCGACAAAATAAACGCCAAAAGTGAACCCCTCAAAACATTACTAGTTGAACGTATGATAAATACAATGCGACCCTCAGACAGCCGTGGCTAAAGGTTTACCAATAGCCGCCATTTGCGTTCAAATTGTCAATGATCAGAGCGTTGTGCATTTTACATTAATTCACGTATTTTGCTACGTCTTCATCGACGTGTGAGCCGAGTGATCCATCGCTAAAGTGTTATTAATACAGATGCTATTAGGCGATCCATACCTATTTTGATCAACTCAATAATGAAATCGAGGACCCGTATTGCTTTTGCAATACATTATATAAAATTAAATATAGAGCGTCTCAGGCTCTCTTTCAATTTGTAAACATACTTATAGCCAATCCAAAGATTTACGCAAAATTTCGGTATTAACCTACAAAGCATCAGGTAGTCGCGACTCGGACAAATACGTAAACAATCTTACTGAAATATTTAAGCCTTGCACAATATCTTGATCACGCTTGATATGTTTAGATCAGTGCCAGATAAATGAATAAATTCAAAATCCGTATTGCATACGCCAATTTAAGTATGCACGTACTTGCCACGCAAATATTCTATTCACACACGAACATAGGCACCCTGAGAAAGAGTTTAATGCTAGCCAAGTGTATCCTGAATCCTATTGCAAAATAAGAATTGACCCGAAAAATCAATTCACATTTGCTTACAACTCAAAATAGCATTGATGCATCAGTATCATGATACTAATTTTAGTTACGATTAAACTGTTATTGAACAATATGATCCTTCGCAGGTTCACTACGGAAACCTTGACGACTTTTACTTACCTCTAAATGATCAAGTTTGAGTGTCTTTTTCCCATTCATAGAAATGTTGCCATTTCTTAGACCAGAATCCAACAATCTCACTAAACCATTCAATCGGTAGTACGACGGGCGGTGTGTACAAAGGGCAAGGACGTAATCAGCGCAAGCTAGTGACTTGCACTTACTAGGAATTCCTCGTTCAATGGAATAATTCAATTCCACATCCCTGACACGACAGTGTTACAGATTACCCAGCCATTTCTAGTAAGGATAAACTTGTTGGACTGCCATTGTAGCGCGTGCGGCCCGGACATCTAAGGGCATCACAGACCTGTTATTGCTCTTTTTCATTAGCTAAACGCTATTTATTCTTCTAAGAAGTGACATTTGCGAGTTAAATAAACACTATTTAGCAAGTTAGAGTCCGTCTCGTTAACGGAATTAACCTACAAATCGCTCACCAACTAAGAACGGCCATGCACCACCACCACACCGAATCAAGAAGAGCTATCAATCTGTCAATCCTCACAGTGTCCGGACCGGGTTGAGATTTCCCGTGTTGAGTCAAATTAAGCCGCAGGCTCACTCCTGGTGGTGCCCTTCCGTCAATTCCTTTAAGTTTCAGCTTGCAACCATACTTCCCCCGGAACCCAAAGACTTGGTTCCCGGTGACTTCTAGCAAGATGATAAATTATCTCGCTAACTGTCAGTTGGCATAGTTTATGGTCAAACAGGACGGTATCTGATCGTCTTCGATCCTTGACTTCGTTCTTGATTAATGAAAACATTCTTGGCAAAGCTTTCGCAGTAGATGTCTGCTGATGTCTAGAATTTCACCTCTACACCAGCATACATATGCCCCGGCAGTCTCTTTTAATCATTACGTCAGTTTCGAAAACCAAAAAATAAAACCGAAGTCCTTATTTCATATTCCATGCAACATATGCAACATCACCTGCTTAAGCACTCTAATTTTTTCAAAGTAAACTTCGGTCATCTCAAAACCCATAAAGAGCATCAAAAATACACGCGTCGGAAGGACAAGATAGCTTCAATCAAAGATTTCAAACCATCATCCAATTTCAACTACGAGCTTTTTAACTGCAACAACTTAATATACGCTTTTGGAGCGGGAATTACCGCGCTGCTGGCACCAGACTTGCCCTCCAATTGATACTTGATAAAGTATTTAAAATGTTCCATTGCAATTATGAACCTAGGCCCAATGTTATTTTTGTCACTACCTCACCGAACCGGTATTGGGTAATTTCGCCGCCTGCTGCCTACCGTGATGTGGTAGCGTTTCTCCAGGCTCACCTCCCGGATCGGAACACGAATTCCCGTACCCGTTACAACCATGTAACTTTGATCTATCACGAAGTCTGATTAGTCCAGCCATTTCAAGGATCGTCGTCAACACTAAAGGTGACGATCAGTGAATATCCATAGTCAATCAAAAATTCTGCCTTGCACAGGTTAGTTTTGATCTAAAAATCCGCCCTCGTGATCACGGCATTCTTTAAATATGCTCTCAGAATTACCACAGTTTATCTTGCAATAGAATATATCCTAAATAATAGCTGTTAACATGAGCCATCGCGGTTTCAAAGTTTAAAAACTGGTAACTTAGACAATGCATGGCTTAATCTTGAGATAAGCATACTGAATAACTGGCAGAATCACCAATATTAGATATATACGACCGCCTAAGCGAGTCATCGTTAATATTCAATCGCATACACTGCAATATTAAACACAGCTACATTAGTCATTCGTTAAAATTCAAGCACTATTCTTTATCGTTAAACCCTCATAAATAAGGTAATAATTGAATTAATCAATTACATCGACAAAACAAGCCCTGGACAAGAAAATGAAATGCACGCTACATAGCTGCGCATATCACCTCCGACGAAATATGTATAAACGTAAACAACATACAAGATTATTTAAGGATTATAGCTGCGTTGGCTGTAGGGCTACTAAACAAATATCTTACTGACCACACAATTGTATAACAATTGATAGATTTATATACCAAAAAAAATCAATCAGTATATTCAACTAATCAACTATAATTAAATAGTCACTCACATATATCCTGTGGAATATATAACCTTGGTAGCAATCCTGAAAACGTGCGACTTAAAGTATTAAATTAATTGTTTCGCAAAATAATTATGTTAGATGTAAACTGTTTCTTATATGTTAGCGAACAAAATTATCAAAAAACGGTTAAAAATAAGAAATTAGGCATTTCTCTTTGAAAATTGTGTAAAAATTTAAAATTTTTATCTTTTTTGTTTGTATTTAATTATGTTTATAAGCTCAAATTGCGTTTCTAGTATAACTTTTTAAATTCTCTGTTAAATGTACTAATTTTTATTTCAAATTAAAATTTTAGCAATAGTTTAGACACTTAAATTTGGTTCATAAAAATACACGTGATAAAGCATAATTATCACTTTTGCTGATATATAAATGTATATATATACATAGAGAGAAAAAATTCTACATGAATCATACTAAAATCGTCTATATATCTCAATTTACTAAGTTTATGACTAAATTTATAAGTATGAGAGGTTCCTTAATTTTGGATTGGCCGCGGGAGTTTAAAGAAATCACATTCTACTGAATTGAATTATATACTGTAAACGAAGCGTAAAAAGTGAGTAGGAATCATTAAATATATCGCAAAACACTTATTAGTCACAAAAGTATTCGAGGTTAAGTTTATACGGAGGCGGGAATTCCTTAATTAAAATTTCTTAAAAAATATTATTTTCTTTAATTTTAAGTGTATAATAGATTACATATATTAGAAAGAGCAAAGAAAGGGAAATCAGATCCATTCCTACTTGTCGTATATGTCCAGATGAAAAAAGTTAATATGAGATTGGAAAAAATTATATTATAAATTTTACTTAAGAATTATATGCAATGATTAATACTTGCAAAAATATCTTTCATAAATTTAAGTGCCAAAATTTTTAAATAAAATGTTCGATTTCTTAATTTAGG
>JACMZG010000099.1:33734-50302 GCA_018340805.1 Microvelia longipes
TATTAAAACTCGATATTTACATTTTTGACACAATGAAAGATGATTTGAGGATTCTTTATCCTTTGCTTTTGTAATGATTCTAACACATTTCTAATGGAAGTCCACTTTGGGCTACTTTATAAATTGTAAATCATTTTCCCCAAACACCTCTGTTATATTATATCTTTTGTGGAAGGGATTTGAATTCATTTGTGAAATATTTTATAGGCACCGAGGGCCGTTGACTCTTGCCGTTTACGGACTCATGTTTGTTGGCTGAGTCTTTCGGAGTTCGAGATATCACTAGAAAAGTAGATATCAATTATTATCCGCATTAGCCTGATAAACTAAACTCTGACCCCGTTGACTTTAGTGTAAGTCAAAATTTAAACTGTACTAACATTGGCCAATAAACTATATTAGGAGCAACATATTCAAACAACTTTTAAAATTTTATTATTAAAAATTTAATTTATTAAAAAAACTCGCATTACATTTTTGACACAAATGTAAAAATATTTGAGGATTCTTAATCCTTGCATTTGTAAATGATTTAACACATTTTCTAATGGAGTCCCACTTGGGCTTACTTTATAAATTGTAATCATTTTCCCCAAAACACCTCTGTAAATTATTATACTTTGGTGGAAAGATTTGAATTCATTTGTGAATATTTATAGCACCGAGGCCGTTTGACTCTTGCCGTTTACGGACTCATTGTTTTTGGCTGAGTCTTTCGGAGTTACGAGATATCACTAGAAAAGTAGATAATCAATTATTATCCGCATTTAGCCTTATAAACTAAACTCTGAACCCCCTTGCCTTTTGGTGCACTTAAAAAAGTTAACTGTACTTAACATTGGCCAAATAAACTATATAGGAGCAACATATTCAAATAACTATTAAAATTTTTATTATTAAAAATTTAATTTATTAAAACTCGATATTTACATTTTTGACAACAATGTAATGATTTGAGGATTCTTTAATCCTTTGCTTTTGTAAATGATTCTAACACATTTTCTAATGGAGTCCACTTGGCTACTTTATAAATTGTAAATCATTTCCCCAAACACCTCTGTAAATTATTATAACTTGTGGAAGGATTTGATTCATTTGTGAAATTTTTATAGCACCGAGGCCGTTGACTCTTGCCGTTTACGGACTCATTGTTTTGTTGGCTTGAGTCTTCGGAGTTCGAGATATCACTAGAAAAGTAGATAATCAATTATTATCCGCATTAGCCTTATAAACTAAACTCTGACCCCCCGTTGCCTTTAGTGTAAGTCAAAAATTTAACTGTTACTACATTGGCCAAATAAACTATATTAGGAGCAACATATTCAAACAACTTTTAAAATTTTATTATTAAAAATTTTTTTAAAAAACTCGACATTTACATTTTTGACAACAATGTAAATGATTTGAGGATTCTTTAATCCTTTTTTTGTAAATGATTCTAACACATTTTCTAATGGAGTCCACTTTGGACTACTTTTATAAATTGTAAATCATTTTCCCCAACCACCTCTGTAAAATTATTATACTTTGTGGAAAGGATTTGAATTCATTTGTGAAATATTTTATTAGCACCGAGGCCGTTGACTCTTGCCGTTTACGGACTCATTGTTTGTTGGCTGAGTCTTCGGATTCGAGATATCACTAGAAAAGTAGATAATCAATTTATCCGCATTAAGCCTGATAAAACTAAACTCTGACCCCCCCGTTGCCTTTGGTGCCACTTAAAAGTTAACTGTACTAAACATTGGCCAAATAAATATATTAGGAGCAACATATTCAAAAACTTTTAAATTTTATTATTAAAAATTTAATTTATTAAAAACTCGATATTTACATTTTTGACAACAATGTAAATGATTTGAGGATTCTTTAATCCTTTGCTTTTGTAAATGATTCTAACACATTTTCTAATGGAGTCCACTTGGGCTACTTTATAAATTGTAAATCATTTTCCCAAAAACACCTCTGTAAATTATTATACTTGTGGAAAGGATTTGAATTCATTTGTGAAATATTTTATAGCACCGAGGCCGTTGACTTTGCCGTTTACGGACTCATTGTTTGTTGGCTGAGTCTTCGGAGTTCGAGATATCACTAGAAAAGTAGATAATCAATTATTATCCGCATTAGCCTATAACTAAACTCTGACCCCCGTTGCCTTTAGTGTAAGTCAAAAATTTAACTGTACTAACATTGGCCAAATAAACTATTTAGGAGCAACATATTAACAACTTTTAAAATTTTATTATTAAAATTTTAATTTATTAAAAACTCGAATTTACATTTTTGACACAATGTAAATGATTTGAGGATTCTTTAATCCTTTGCTTTGTAAATGATTCTAACACATTTTCTAATGGAGTCCACTTTGGACTACTTTATTAAATTTGTAATCATTTTCCCCAAACCACCTCTGTAAATTATTATATACTTTGTGGAAAGGATTTGAATTCATTTGTGAAATATTTTATAGCACCGAGGCCGTTGACTCTTGCCGTTTACGGACTCATTGTTTGTTGCTGAGTCTTCGGAGTTTCGAGATATCACTAGAAAAGTAGATAATCAATATATCCGCATTAGCCTTATAAACTAAACTCTGACCCCCCGTTGCCTTTGGTGCAACTTAAAAAGTTACTGTACTAACATGGCCAAATAAACTATATTAGGAGCAACATATTCAAATAACTTTTAAATTTTATTATTAAAAATTTAATTTATTAAAAACTCGATATTTACATTTTTGACCAATGTAAATGATTTGAGGATTCTTTAATCCTTTGCTTTTGTAAATGATTCTAACACATTTTCTAATGGAGTCCACTTTGGGCTACTTTATAAATTGTAAATCATTTTCCCCAAACCACCTCTGTAAATTATTATACTTTGTGGAAAGGATTTGAATTCATTTGTGAAATATTTTATAGCACCGAGGCCGTTGACTCTTGCCGTTTACGGACTCATTGTTTGTTGGCTGAGTCTTCGGAGTTCGAGATATCACTAAGTAGATAATCATTATTATCCGCATTAGCCTTATAAACTAAACTCTGACCCCCCGTTGCCTTTTAGTGTAAGTCAAAAATTTTAACTGTACTAACATTGGCCAAATAAACTATATTAGGAGCAACATATCAAACAACTTTTAAATTTTATTATTAAAAATTTAATTTATTAAAAAACTCGACATTTACATTTTTGACAACAATGTAAATGATTTGAGGATTCTTTAATCCTTTGCTTTTGTAAATGATTTCTAACACATTTTCTAATGGAGTCCACTTGGACTACTTTATAAATTGTAAATCATTTTCCCCCAATACCACCTCTGTAAATTATTATACTTTGTGGAAAGGATTTGAATTCATTTGTGAAATATTTTATAGCACCGAGGCCGTTGACTCTTGCCGTTTACGGACTCATTGTTTGTTGGCTGAGTCTTCGAGTTCGAGATATCACTAGAAGTAGATAATCAATTATTATCCGCATTAGCCTGATAAACTAAACTCTGACCCCCCCGTTGCCTTTAGTGTAAGTCAAAAAGTTAACTGTACTAACATTGGCCAAATATATTAGGAGCAACATATTCAAATAACTTTTAAAATTTTATTATTAAAATTTAATTTATTAAAAAACTCGATATTTACATTTTGACAACAATGTAAATGATTTGAGGATTCTTTAATCCTTTGTTGTAAATGATTCTACACATTTCTAATGGAGTCCACTTTGGACTACTATAAATTGTAAATCATTTTCCCCAAACCACCTCTGTAAATTATTATACTTGTGGAAAGGATTTGAATTCATTTGTGAAATATTTTTATAGCACCGAGGCCGTTGACTCTTGCCGTTTACGGACTCATTGTTTGTTGGCTGAGTCTTCGGAGTTCGAGATATCACTAGAAAAAAGTAGATAATCAATTATTATCCGCATTAGCCTTATAAACTAAACTCTGACCCCCCGTTTGCCTTTAGTTGTCAAAAATTTAAACTGTACTAACATTGGCCAAATAAACTATATTAGGAGCAACATATTCAAACAACTTTAAAATTTTATTATTAAAAATTTAATTTATTAAAAAACTCGATATTTACATTTTTGACAACAATGTAAATGATTTGAGGATTCTTTAATCCTTTGCTTTTGTAAATTCTAACACATTTCTAATGGAGTCCACTTTGGACTACTTATAAATTGTAAATCATTTTCCCCAAACCACCTCTGTAAATTATTATACTTTGTGGAAAGGATTTGAATTCATTTGTGAAATATTTTATAGCACCGAGGCCGTTGACTCTTGCCGTTTACGGACTCATTGTTTGTTGGCTGAGTCTTCGGAGTTCGAGATATCACTAGAAAAGTAGATAATCAATTTTATCCGCATTAGCCTGATAACTAAACTCTGACCCCCCGTTGCTTAGTGTAACTTAAAAAGTTAACTGTACTAACATTGGCCAAATAAACTATATTAGGAGCAAAATATTCAATAACTTAAAATTTTATTATTAAAAATTTTTTATTAAAAAACTCGATATTTACATTTTTGACAACAATGTAAATGATTGAGGATTCTTTAATCCTTTGCTTTTGTAAATGATTCTAACACATTTTCTAATGGAGTCCACTTTGGGCTACTTTATAAATTGTAAATCTTTTCCCCAAACCACCTCTGTAAATTATTATACTTTGTGGAAAGGATTTGAATTCATTTGTGAAATATTTTATAGCACCGAGGCCGTTGACTCTTGCCGTTTACGGGACTCATTGTTTGTTGGCTGAGTCTTCGGAGTTCGAGATATCAACTAGAAAGTAGATATCAATTATTATCCGCATTAGCCTTATAAACTAAACTCTGACCCCCCGTTGCCTTTTAGTGTAAGTCAAAAATTTAACTGTACTAACATTGGCCAAATAAACTATATTAGGAGCAACATATTCAAAATTTAAAATTTTATTATTAAAAATTTAATTTATTAAAAAACTCATTTACATTTTTGACAACAATGTAAATGATTTGAGGATTTTTAATCCTTTGCTTTTGTAAATGATTCTAACACATTTTCTAATGGAGTCCACTTTGGACTACTTTATAAATTGTAAATCATTTTCCCCAAAACCACCTCTGTAAATTATTATACTTTGTGGAAAGGATTTGAATTCATTTGTGAAATATTTTATAGCACCGAGGCCGTTGACTCTTGCCGTTTACGGACTCATTGTTTTGGCTGAGTCTTCGGAGTTCGAGATATCACTAGAAAAGTAGATAATCAATTATTATCCGCATTAGCCTTATAAACTAAAACTCTGACCCCCGTTGCCTTTAGTGTAAGTCAAAATTTAACTGTATAACATTGGCCAAATAAACTATATTAGGAGCAACATATTCAAACAACTTTTAAAATTTTATTATTAAAATTTAATTTATTAAAAAACTCGACATTTACATTTTTGACAACAATGTAAATGATTTGAGGATTCTTTAATCCTTTTTTGTAATGATTCTAACACATTTTCTAATGGAGTCCACTTTGGACTACTTTATAAATTGTAAATCATTTTCCCCAAAACCACCTCTGTAAATTATTATACTTTTGGAAAGGATTTGAATTCATTTGTGAAATATTTTATAGCACCGAGGCCGTTGACTCTTGCCGTTTACGGACTCATTGTTTGTTGGCTGAGTCTTCGGAGTTCGAGATATCACTAGAAAAGTAGATAATCAATTATTATCCGCATTAGCCTTATAAACTAAACTCTGACCCCCCGTTGCCTTTAGTGTAACTTAAAAAGTTAACTGTACTAACATTGGCCAAATAAACTATATTAGGAGCATATTCAAACAACTTTTAAAATTTTATTATTAAAATTTTTATTAAAAACTCGATATTTACATTTTTGACAACAATGTAAATGATTTGAGGATTCTTTAATCCTTTGCTTTTGTAAATGATTCTAACACATTTTCTAATGGAGTCCACTTTGGACTACTTTTAAAATTGTAAATCATTTTCCCCAAAACCACCTCTGTAAATTATTATACTTTGTGGAAAGGATTTGAATTCATTTGTGAAATATTTTATGCACCGAGGCCGTTGACTCTTGCCGTTTACGGACTCATTGTTTGTTGGCTGAGTCTTCGGAGTTCGAGATATCACTAGAAAAGTAGATAATCAATTATTATCCGCATTAGCCTTTAAACTAAACTCTGACCCCCGTTGCCTTTAGTGTTAAAAATTTAACTGTACTAACATTGGCCAAATAAACTATATTAGGAGCAACATATTCAAACAACTTTTTAAATTTATTATTAAAAATTTAATTTATTAAAAAAACTCGATATTTACATTTTTGACAACAATGTAAATGATTTGAGGATTCTTTAATCCTTTGCTTTTGTAAATGATTCTAACACATTTTCTAATGGAGTCCACTTTGGACTACTTTATAAATTGTAAATCATTTCCCCAAAACCACCTCTGTAAATTATATACTTTGTGGAAAGGATTTGAATTCATTTGTGAATATTTATAGCACCGAGGCCGTTGACTCTTGCCGTTTACGGACTCATTGTTTGTTGGCTGAGTCTTCGAGTTCGAGATATCACTAGAAAAGTAGATAATCAATTATTATCCGCATTAGCCTGATAAACTAAACTCTGACCCCCCGTTGCCTTTAGTGTAAGTCAAAAATTTAACTGTACTAACATTGGCCAAATAAACTATATTAGGAGCAACATATTCAAACAACTATTAAAATTTATTATTAAAAATTTAATTTATTAAAAAACTCGATATTTACATTTTTGACAACAATGTAAATGATTTGAGGATTCTTTAATCCTTTGCTTTTGTAAATGATTTTCTAACACATTTTCTAATGGAGTCCACTTTGGACTACTTTATAAATTGTAAATCATTTTCCCCAATACCACCTCTGTAAATTATTACTTTGTGGAAAGGATTTGAATTCATTTGTGAAATATTTTATAGCACCGAGGCCGTTGACTCTTGCCGTTTACGGACTCATTGTTTGTTGGCTGAGTCTTCGGAGTTCGAGATATCACTAGAAAAGTAGAGATAATCAATTATTATCCGCATTAGCCTATAAACTAAACTCTGACCCCCCGTTGCCTTTAGTGTAATCAAAATTTAACTGTACTAACATTGGCCAAATAAACTATATTAGGGAACATATTCAAACAACTTTTAAAATTTTATTATTAAAAATTTAATTTATTAAAAAACTCGATATTTACATTTTTTGACAACAATGTAAATGATTTGAGGATTCTTTAATCCTTTGCTTTTGTAAATGATTCTAACATTTTCTAATGGAGTCCACTTTGGACTACTTTATAAATTGTAAATCATTTTCCCCAAACCACCTCTGTAAATTATTATACTTTGTGGAAAGGATTTGAATTCATTTGTGAAATATTTTATAGCACCGAGGCCGTTGACTCTTGCCGTTTACGGACTCATTGTTTGTTGGCTGAGTCTTCGGAGTTCGAGATATCACTAGAAAGTAGATAATCAATTATTATCCGCATTAGCCTATAAACTAAACTCTGACCCCCCGTTGCCTTTAGTGTAATCAAAAATTAACTGTACTAACATTGGCCAAATAAACTATATTAGGAGCAACATATTCAAACAACTTTTAAATTTTATTATTAAAAATTTAATTTATTAAAAAACTCGACATTTACATTTTGACAACAATGTAAATGATTTGAGGATTCTTTAATCCTTTGCTTTTGTAAATGATTCTAACACATTTTCTAATGGAGTCCACTTTGGACTACTTTATAAATTGTAAATCATTTTCCCCAAACCACCTCTGTAAATTATTATACTTTGTGGAAAGGATTTGAATTCATTTGTGAAATATTTTATAGCACCGAGGCCGTTGACTCTTGCCGTTTACGGACTCATTGTTTGTTGGCTGAGTCTTCGGAGTTCGAGATATCACTAGAAAAGTAGATAATCAATTATTATCCGCATTAGCTTATAAACTAAACTCTGACCCCCCGTTGCCTTTTGTAACTTAAAAATTTAACTGTACTAACATTGGCCAAATAAACTATATTAGAGCAACATATTCAAATAACTATTAAAATTTTATTATTAAAAATTTAATTTATTAAAAAACTCGATATTTACATTTTTGACAACAATGTAAATGATTTGAGGATTCTTTAATCCTTTGCTTTTGTAAATGATTCTAACACATTTTCTAATGGAGTCCACTTTGGACTACTTTATAAATTGTAAATCATTTTCCCCAATACCACCTCTGTAAATTATTATACTTTGTGGAAAGGATTTGAATTCATTTGTGAAATATTTATAGCACCGAGGCCGTTGACTCTTGCCGTTTACGGACTCATTGTTTGTTGGCTGAGTCTTCGGAGTTCGAGATATCACTAGAAAAGTAGATAATCAATTATTATCCGCATTAGCCTGATAAACTAAACTCTGACCCCCCGTTGCCTTTAGTGCAACTTAAAAATTTAACTGTACTAACATTGGCCAAATAAACTATATTAGGAGCAACATATTCAAATAACTATTAAATTTATTATTAAAAATTTAATTTATTAAAAAACTCGATATTTACATTTTTGACAACAATGTAAATGATTTGAGGATTCTTTAATCCTTTGCTTGTAAATGATTCTAACACATTTTCTAATGGAGTCCACTTTGGACTACTTTATAAATTGTAAATCATTTTCCCCAAACCACCTCTGTAAATTATACTTTGTGGAAAGGATTTGAATTCATTTGTGAAATATTTTATTAGCACCGAGGCCGTTGACTCTTGCCGTTTACGGACTCATTGTTTGTTGGCTGAGTCTTCGGAGTTCGAGATATCACTAGAAAAGTAGATAATCAATTATTATCCGCATTAGCCTGATAAACTAAACTCTGACCCCCCGTTGCCTTTAGTGTAACTTAAAATTTAACTGTACTAACATTGGCCAAATAAACTATATTAGGAGCAACATATTCAAACAACTATTAAAATTTTATTATTAAAAATTTAATTTATTAAAAACTCGATATTTACATTTTTGACAACAATGTAAATGATTTGAGGATTCTTTAATCCTTTGCTTTTGTAAATGATTCTAACACATTTCTAATGGAGTCCACTTTGGACTACTTTATAAATTGTAAATCATTTTCCCCAATACCACCTCTGTAAATTATTATACTTTGTGGAAAGGATTTGAATTCATTTGTGAATATTTTATTGCACCGAGGCCGTTGACTCTTGCCGTTTACGGACTCATTGTTTGTTGGCTGAGTCTTCGGAGTTCGAGATATCACTAGAAAAGTAGATAATCAATTATTATCCGCATTAGCCTGATAAACTAAACTCTGACCCCCCGTTGCCTTTGTGCAACTTAAAAAGTTAACTGTACTAACATTGGCCAAAATAAACTATATTAGGAGCAACATATTCAATAACTATTAAAATTTTATTATTAAAAATTTAATTTATTAAAAAACTCGATATTTACATTTTTGACAATGTAAATGATTTTGAGGATTCTTTAATCCTTTGCTTTTGTAAATGATTCTAACACATTTTCTAATGGAGTCCACTTTGGACTACTTTATAAATTGTAAATCATTTTCCCCAAACCACCTCTGTAAATTATTATACTTTGTGGAAAGGATTTGAATTCATTTGTGAAATATTTTATAGCACCGAGGCCGTTGACTCTTGCCGTTTACGGACTCATTGTTTGTTGGCTGAGTCTTCGGAGTTCGAGATATCACTAGAAAAGTAGATAAATTATTATCCGCATTAGCCTTATAAACTAAACTCTGACCCCCCGTTGCCTTTAGTGTAAGTAAAAATTTAACTGTACTAACATTGGCCAAATAAACTATTAGGAGCAACATATTCAAACAACTTTTAAAATTATTATTAAAAATTTAATTTATTAAAAAACTCGATATTTACATTTTTGACAACAATGTAAATGATTTGAGGATTCTTTAATCCTTTGCTTTTGTAAATGATTCTAACACATTTTCTAATGGAGTCCACTTTGGACTACTTATAAATTGTAAATCATTTTCCCAATACCACCTCTGTAAATTATACTTTGTGGAAAGGATTTGAATTCATTTGTGAAATATTTTATTGCACCGAGGCCGTTGACTCTTGCCGTTTACGGACTCATTGTTTGTTGGCTGAGTCTTCGGAGTTCGAGATATCACTAGAAAAGTAGATAATCAATTATTATCCGCATTAGCCAAAACTAAACTCTGACCCCCGTTGCCTTTGTGTCAAAAATTTAACTGTACTAACATTGGCCAAATAAACTATATTAGGAGCAACATATTCAAACAACTTTTAAAATTTTATTATTAAAAATTTAATTTATTAAAAAACTCGATATTTACATTTTTGACAACAATGTAATGATTTGAGGATTCTTTAATCCTTTGCTTTTGTAAATGATTCTAAACATTTTCTAATGGAGTCCACTTTGGACTACTTTTATAAATTGTAAATCATTTTCCCCAATACCACCTCTGTAAATTATTATACTTTGTGGAAAGGATTTGAATTCATTTGTGAAATATTTTAGCACCGAGGCCGTTGACTCTTGCCGTTTACGGACTCATTGTTTGTTGGCTGAGTCTTCGGAGTTCGAGATATCACTAGAAAAGTAGATAATCAATTATTATCCGCATTAGCCTGATAAACTAAACTCTGACCCCCCGTTGCCTTTAGTGCAAGTAAAAATTTAACTGTACTAACATTGGCCAAATAAACTATATTAGGAGCAACATATTCAAAAACTTTTAAAATTTATTATTAAAAATTTAATTTATTAAAAAACTCGATATTTACATTTTTGACAAACAATGTAAATGATTTGAGGATTCTTTAATCCTTTGCTTTTTGTAAATGATTCTAACACATTTTTAATGGAGTCCACTTTGGACTACTTTATAAATTGTAAATCATTTTCCCCAATACCACCTCTGTAAATTATTATACTTTGTGGAAAGGATTTGAATTCATTTGTGAAATATTTTATTGCACCGAGGCCGTTGACTCTTGCCGTTTACGGACTCATTGTTTGTTGGCTGAGTCTTCGGAGTTCGAGATATCACTAGAAAGTAGATAATCAATTATTATCCGCATTAGCCTATAAACTAAACTCTGACCCCCCGTTGCCTTTAGTGTAAGTAAAAATTTAACTGTACTAACATTGGCCAAATAAACTATATTAGGAGCAACATATTCAAACAACTTTAAAATTTTATTATTAAAAATTTAATTTATTAAAAAACTCGATATTTACATTTTTGACAACAATGTAAATGATTTGAGGATTCTTTAATCCTTTGCTTTTGTAAATGATTCTAACACATTTTCTAATGGAGTCCACTTTGGACTACTTTATAAATTGTAAATCATTTTCCCCAATACCACCTCTGTAAATTATTATACTTTGTGGAAAGGATTTGAATTCATTTGTGAAATATTTTATTGCACCGAGGCCGTTGACTCTTGCCGTTTACGGACTCATTGTTTGTTGGCTGAGTCTTCGGAGTTCGAGATATCACTAGAAAAGTAGATAATCATTATTATCCGCATTAGCCTGATAAACTAAACTCTGACCCCCCGTTGCCTTTGTGTAAAAAGTTAACTGTACTAACATTGGCCAAATAAACTATATTAGGAGCAACATATTCAAAATAACTATTAAAATTTTATTATTAAAAATTTAATTTATTAAAAAACTCGATATTTACATTTTTGACAACAATGTAAATGATTTGAGGATTCTTTAATCCTTTGCTTTTGTAAATGATTCTAACACATTTTCTAATGGAGTCCACTTTGGACTACTTTATAAATTGTAAATCATTTTCCCCAATACCACCTCTGTAAATTATTATACTTTGTGGAAAGGATTTGAATTCATTTGTGAAATATTTTATTGCACCGAGGCCGTTGACTTGCCGTTTACGGACTCATTGTTTGTTGGCTGAGTCTTCGGAGTTCGAGATATCACTAGAAAAGTAGATAATCAATTATTATCCGCATTAGCCTGATAAACTAAACTCTGACCCCCCGTTGCCTTTAGTGTAACTTAAAAATTTAACTGTACTAACATTGGCCAAATAAACTATATTAGGAGCAACATATTCAAACAACTATTAAAATTTTATTATTAAAAATTTAATTTATTAAAAAACTCGATATTTACATTTTTGACAACAATGTAAATGATTTGAGGATTCTTTAATCCTTTGCTTTTGTAAATGATTCTAACACATTTTCTAATGGAGTCCACTTTGGACTACTTTATAAATTGTAAATCATTTTCCCAATACCACCTCTGTAAATTATTATACTTTGTGGAAAGGATTTGAATTCATTTGTGAAATATTTTTATTGCACCGAGGCCGTTGACTCTTGCCGTTTACGGACTCATTGTTTGTTGGCTGAGTCTTCGGAGTTCGAGATATCACTAGAAAAGTAGATAATCAATTATTATCCGCATTAGCCTGATAAACTAAACTCTGACCCCCGTTGCCTTTGGTGCAACTTAAAAATTTAACTGTACTAACATTGGCCAAATAAACTATATTAGGAGCAACATATTCAAATAACTATTAAAATTTTATTATTAAAAATTTAATTTATTAAAAAACTCGATATTTACATTTTTGACAACAATGTAAATGATTTGAGGATTCTTTAATCCTTTGCTTTTGTAAATGATTCTAACACATTTTCTAATGGAGTCCACTTTGGACTACTTTATAAATTGTAAATCATTTTCCCCAATACCACCTCTGTAAATTATTATACTTTGTGGAAAGGATTTGAATTCATTTGTGAAATATTTTATTGCACCGAGGCCGTTGACTCTTGCCGTTTACGGACTCATTGTTTGTTGGCTGAGTCTTCGGAGTTCGAGATATCACTAGAAAAGTAGATAATCAATTATTATCCGCATTAGCCTGATAAACTAAACTCTGACCCCCCGTTGCCTTTAGTGTAAGTCAAAAATTTAACTGTACTAACATTGGCCAAATAAACTATATTAGGAGCAACATATTCAAAAAACTATTAAAATTTTATTATTAAAAATTTAATTTATTAAAAAACTCGATATTTACATTTTTGACAACAATGTAAATGATTTGAGGATTCTTAATCCTTTGCTTTTGTAAATGATTCTAACACATTTCTAATGGAGTCCACTTTGGACTACTTTATAAATTGTAAATCATTTTCCCCAATACCACCTCTGTAAATTATTATACTTTGTGGAAAGGATTTGAATTCATTTGTGAAATATTTTATTGCACCGAGGCCGTTGACTCTTGCCGTTTACGGACTCATTGTTTGTTGGCTGAGTCTTCGGAGTTCGAGATATCACTAGAAAAGTAGATAATCAATTATTATCCGCATTAGCCTGATAAACTAAACTCTGACCCCCGTTGCCTTTGTAATAAAAATTTAACTGTACTAACATTGGCCAAATAAACTATATTAGGAGCAACATATTCAAATAACTATTAAAATTTTATTATTAAAAATTTAATTTATTAAAAAACTCGATATTTACATTTTTGACAACAATGTAAATGATTTGAGGATTCTTTAATCCTTTGCTTTTGTAAATGATTCTAACACATTTTCTAATGGAGTCCACTTTGGACTACTTTATAAATTGTAAATCATTTTCCCCAATACCACCTCTGTAAATTATTATACTTTGTGGAAAGGATTTGAATTCATTGTGAAATATTTTATTGCACCGAGGCCGTTGACTCTTGCCGTTTACGGACTCATTGTTTGTTGGCTGAGTCTTCGGAGTTCGAGATATCACTAGAAAAGTAGATAATCAATTATTATCCGCATTAGCCTGATAAACTAAACTCTGACCCCCCGTTGCCTTTAGTGTAATAAAAATTTAACTGTACTAACATTGGCCAAATAAACTATATTAGGAGCAACATATTCAAACAACTTTTAAAATTTTATTATTAAAAATTTAATTTATTAAAAACTCGATATTTACATTTTGACAACAATGTAAATGATTTGAGGATTCTTTAATCCTTTGCTTTTGTAAATGATTCTAACACATTTTCTAATGGAGTCCACTTTGGACTACTTTATAAATTGTAAATCATTTTCCCCAATACCACCTCTGTAAATTATTATACTTTGTGGAAAGGATTTGAATTCATTTGTGAAATATTTTATTGCACCGAGGCCGTTGACTCTTGCCGTTTACGGACTCATTGTTTGTTGGCTGAGTCTTCGGAGTTCGAGATATCACTAGAAAAGTAGATAATCAATTATTATCCGCATTAGCCTGATAAACTAAACTCTGACCCCCCGTTGCCTTTAGTGCAACTTAAAAAGTTAACTGTACTAACATTGGCCAAATAAACTATATTAGGAGCAACATATTCAAATAACTATTTAATTATTATTAAATTTAATTATTTAAAAAACTCGATATTTACATTTTTGACAACAATGTAAATGATTTGAGGATTCTTTAATCCTTTGCTTTTGTAAATGATTCTAACACATTTTCTAATGGAGTCCACTTTGGACTACTTTATAAATTGTAAATCATTTTCCCCAATACCACCTCTGTAAATTATTATACTTTGTGGAAAGGATTTGAATTCATTTGTGAAATATTTTATAGCACCGAGGCCGTTGACTCTTGCCGTTTACGGACTCATTGTTTGTTGGCTGAGTCTTCGGAGTTCGAGATATCACTAGAAAAGTAGATAATCAATTATTATCCGCATTAGCCTGATAAACTAAACTCTGACCCCCGTTGCCTTTAGTGTAACTTAAAAATTTAACTGTACTAACATTGGCCAAATAAACTATATTAGGAGCAACATATTCAAAAATAACTATTAAAATTTTATTATTAAAAATTTAATTTATTAAAAAACTCGATATTTACATTTTTGACAACAATGTAAATGATTTGAGGATTCTTTAATCCTTTGCTTTTGTAAATGATTCTAACACATTTTCTAATGGAGTCCACTTTGGACTACTTTATAAATTGTAAATCATTTTTCCCCAATACCACCTCTGTAAATTATTATACTTTGTGGAAAGGATTTGAATTCATTTGTGAAATATTTTATTGCACCGAGGCCGTTGACTCTTGCCGTTTACGGACTCATTGTTTGTTGGCTGAGTCTTCGGAGTTCGAGATATCACTAGAAAGTAGATAATCAATTATTATCCGCATTAGCCTGATAAACTAAACTCTGACCCCCCGTTGCCTTTAGTGCAACTTAAAATTAACTGTACTAACATTGGCCAAATAAACTATATTAGGAGCAACATATTCAAAAATAACTATTAAAATTTTATTATTTAAAATTTAATTTATTAAAAAACTCGATATTTACATTTTTTGACAACAATGTAAATGATTTGAGGATTCTTTAATCCTTTGCTTTTGTAAATGATTCTAACACATTTTCTAATGGAGTCCACTTTGGACTACTTTATAAATTGTAAATCATTTTCCCCAATACCACCTCTGTAAATTATTATACTTTGTGGAAAGGATTTGAATTCATTTGTGAAATATTTTATTGCACCGAGGCCGTTGACTCTTGCCGTTTACGGACTCATTGTTTGTTGGCTGAGTCTTCGGAGTTCGAGATATCACTAGAAAAGTAGATAATCAATTATTATCCGCATTAGCCTGATAAACTAAACTCTGACCCCCCGTTGCCTTTAGTGTAACTTAAAAATAACTGTACTAACATTGGCCAAATAAACTATATTAGGAGCAACATATTCAAAACAACTTTTAAAATTTTATTATTAAAAATTTAATTTATTAAAAACTCGATATTTACATTTTTGACAACAATGTAAATGATTTGAGGATTCTTTAATCCTTTGCTTTTGTAAATGATTCTAACACATTTTCTAATGGAGTCCACTTTGGACTACTTTATAAATTGTAAATCATTTTCCCCAAATACCACCTCTGTAAATTATATACTTTGTGGAAAGGATTTGAATTCATTTGTGAAATATTTTATAGCACCGAGGCCGTTGACTCTTGCCGTTTACGGACTCATTGTTTGTTGGCTGAGTCTTCGGAGTTCGAGATATCACTAGAAAAGTAGATAATCAATTATTATCCGCATTAGCCTGATAAACTAAACTCTGACCCCCCGTTGCCTTTAGTGCAACTTAAAAAGTTAACTGTACTAACATTGGCCAAATAAACTATATTAGGAGCAACATATTCAAATAACTATTTAAAATTTTATTATTAAAAATTTAATTTATTAAAAAACTCGATATTTACATTTTGACAACAATGTAAATGATTTGAGGATTCTTTAATCCTTTGCTTTTGTAAATGATTCTAACACATTTTCTAATGGAGTCCACTTTGGACTACTTTATAAATTGTAAATCATTTTCCCCAATACACCTCTGTAAATTATTATACTTTGTGGAAAGGATTTGAATTCATTTGTGAATATTTTATAGCACCGAGGCCGTT
>JACMZG010000009.1:0-226440 GCA_018340805.1 Microvelia longipes
GTATATATAGTCAGTATATCTATATATATATATATAATATATATATATATATATATATATATAATATATTAATATATATATATATATATAATATATTATATAATTTATTTATTTATTTATTAAATGAAACAAAGTCGCAACGGAGAAGTTCTCCCAGACACCCAATATATATATAATATATATATATATATATATATATATATATATATATATATATATATATATTATATATATATATATTAATCAAAAAATTTAACCTATAGGGCCTCTCTAGTAATACTAGTAATAATATATCTATGAATGTTAGAGATGAAATATCTTATTGGGGCTCGGTGTAACCTCATTGAAACCTCCTCTAAAAGTATTTTAAGTTTATATAAATCAATGGTCGTTTGTTTTTTACTCATTGTTTGTGTTTTTCTTCGTATTGTAAACGCCTAATATACGCTCTAATCTTATACGAGTTACTGTCATTTTTGTAAACGCTCTAATATACGAGTTACTGTCATTTTTGTAAACGCTCTAATATACGAGTTACTGTAATTTTTGTAAACCTAATATATACGAGTTACTGTGATTTTTGTAAACCTCTAATATACGAGTTTACTGTAATTTTTTGTAAACGCTCAAATATACGAGTTACTGTAATTTTTGTAAACGCTCTAATATACGAGTTACTGTAATTTTTTTAAACGCTCTAATATACGAGTTATTGTAATTTTTGTAAACGCTCTAATATACGAGTTACTGTAATTTTTGTAAACGCTCTAATATACGAGTTACTGTATTTTTGTAAACGTTTCTTTGTAAACGCTCTAATATACGAAGTTACTGTAATTTTTGTAAACGCTCTAATCTACGAGTTACTGTAATTTTTGTAAACGCTCTAATATACGAGGTTACTGTAATTTTTGTAAACGCTCTAATCTACGAGTTACTGTAATTTTTGTAAACGCTCTAATATACGAGTTACTGTAATTTTTGTAAACGCTCTAATCTACGAGTTACTGTAATTTTGTGTAACGAGGTAATTTTTGTAAACGCTCTAATATACGAGTTACTGTAAACGCTCTAATATACGAGTTTACTGTCACTTTGCCTCTAATATACGAGTTTTACTAATATGGTAATTTTTGTAAAACGCTCTAATGTACGAGTTACTGTAATTTTTGTAAACGCTCTAATATACGAGTTACTGTCATGTTTGTTAAAGCTCTAATATACGAGTTACTGTAATTTTTGTAAACGCTCTAATATACGAATAATTTTTGTAAGCTCTATATACGAGTACTACTAAACGTAATTTACTGTTGTAAACGCATTTTTGTAAACGTATAACTGTAATTTTTGTAAACGCTCTAATATACGAAGTTACTGTAATTTTTGTAAACGCTCTAATATACTACTGTAATTTTTTACGACGTACTGTATTTTGTAAACGCACCTAATATACGAGTCACTGTAATTTTTGTACTGTTTATTTGACTATGTTAAAAATTGAAGGTGCTTACGTTACTATTTCCATGTTTCAAATTTCAACCTACGACCCCTCTAGTAATAATATCTCCATGAATAAATCACAGATTTGATTGTATTTTATTTGAATATTTATGTTATATAAAATTTTAAGTGTTTTTTTAATATTAATATTAATTTAAATTAATGAATATGTATAATTAAGTCAAATATATAAAAATTATTATCTAATCATAGTTTTATTTATTTTTTAATACAAACAACCTTACCTTCTCATGGTGACAGCGAATAAAGCGGTGAGTGACATTATTTATCAGATACTCATCTATCAAGTTGCAAACATCTGATGAGTACTAGATGATGTTGAGTTTATTCATCAGATACCCATCTAATAAGTTACAAACATCTGATGAGTACTAGATGATGCAGTGTTTATTCATCAGATACTTATCTAATAAGTTACAAACATCTGATGAGTACTAGATGATGCAGTGTTTATTCATCAGATACTTATCTAATAAGTTGCAAACATCTGATGAGTACTAGATGAGGTTAGTTTATTCATCAGATATTTCTAATAAGTTGCAAACATCTGATGAGTACTAGATGAGCGTTGTGTTTATTCATCAGATACTATCTATAAGTTCATTGAATGAGTACTAGATGAGCGTTGTGTTTATTCATAGATATATATCATAAGTTGCAAAACATCTGATGAGTACTAGATGAGCGTTGTGTTTATTCATCAGATACTTATCTAATAAGGTTGCAAACATCTGATGAGTACTAGATGAGCGTTGTGTTTATTCATCAGATACTTATCTAATAAGTTGCAAACATCTGATGAGTACTAGATGAGCGTTGTGTTTTTCATCAGATACTTATCTAATAAGTTGCAAACATCTGATGAGTACTAGATGAGCGTTGTGTTTATTCATCAGATACTTATCTAATAAGTTGCAAACATCTGATGAGTACTAGATGAGCGTTGTGTTTTATTCATCAGATACTTATCTAATAATTGCAAACATCTGATGAGTACTAGATGAGCGTTGTGTTTATTCATCAGATACTTATCTAATAAGTTGCAAACATCTGATGAGTACTAGATGATGTTGAGTTTATTCATCAGATACTTATTCTAAATAAGTTTGCAAACATCTGATGAGTACTAGATGAGCGTTGTGTTTAATTCATCAGATACTTATCTAATAAGTTGCAAACATCTGATGAGTACTAGATGAGCGTTGTGTTTATTCATCAGATACTTATCTAATAAGTTGCAAACATCTGATGAGTACTAGATGAGCGTTGTGTTTATTCATCAGATACTTATCTAATAAGTTGCAAACATCTGATGAGTACTAGATGAGCGTTGTGTTTATTCATCAGATACTTATCTAATAAGTTGCAAACATCTGATGAGTACTAGATGAGGCGTTGTGTTTATTCATCAGATACTTATCTAATAAGTTGGCAAACATCTGATAGTATAGATGAGCGTTGTGTTTATTCATCAGATACTTATCTAATAAGTTGCAAACATCTGATGAGTACTAGATGAAGCGTTGTGTTTATTCATCAGATACTTATCTAATAAGTTGCAAACATCTGATGAGTACTAGATGAGCGTTGTGTTTATTCATCAGATACTTATCTAATAAGTTGCAAACATCTGATGAGTACTAGATGAGCGTTGTGTTTATTGAGTTGCAACATCTGATGAGTACTAGATAATGAGCGTTGTGTTTATTCATCAGATACTTATCTAATAAGTTGCAAACATCGAATGAGTACTAGATGAGCGTTGTGTTTATTCATCAGATACTTATCTAATAAGTTGCAACATCTGATGAGTACTAGATGAGCGTTGTGTTTATTCATCAGATACTTATCTAATAAGTTGCAACATCTGATGAGTATAGATGAGCGTTGTGTTTATTCATCAGATACTTATCTAATAAGTTGCAAACATCTGATGAGTACTAGATGAGCGTTGTTGTTTTATTCATCAGATACTTATCTATAAGTTGCAAACATCTGATGAGTACTAGATGAGCGTTGTGTTATTCATCAGATCTTTATCTAATAAGTTGCAAACATCTGATGAAGTACTAGATGAGCGTTGTTTTTATTCATCAGATACTTATCTAATAGTTGCAAAACATCTGATGAAGTATAGATGAGCGTTGTGTTTATTCATCAGATACTTATCTAATAAGTTGCAAACATCTGATGAGTACTAGATGAGTTCAGCAAACATCTGATGAGTACTAGATGAGTGTTGAGTTTATTCATCAGATACTTATCTAATAAGTTGCAAACATCTGATGAGTACTAGATGAGCGTTGATCAGATACTTATCTAATAAGTTGCAAACATCTAGATGAGCGTTGTGTTTATTCATCAGATACTTTTATCTAATAAGTTGCAAACATCTGATGAGTACTAGATGAGCGTTGTGTTTATTCATCAGATACTTATCTATAAGTTGCAAACATCTGATGAGTACTAGATGAGCGTTGTGTTTATTCATCAGATACTTATCTAATAAGTGCAAACATCTGATGAGTACTAGATGAGCGTTGTGTTTATTCATCAGATACTTATCTAATAAGTTATCTGATGAGAATGCGTTGTGTTTATTCATCAGATACTTATCTAATGCAAACATCTGATGAGTACTAGATGAGCGTTGTGTTTATTCTCAGATATCTAATAAGTTGCAACATCTGATGAGTACTAGATGAGCGTTGTGTTTATTCATCAGATACTTATCTAATAAAAACATCTGATAGTACTAGTGAGCGTTGTGCAGAGTTGTGATGAGTACTAGATGAGGGTAGATACTTAATCTAAAGTTGCATCAGATGAGCATCATCAGATTATCTAATAAGTTGCAAACCTGATGAGCTAGTTGTTGTGTATTATATCTAATAAGTTGGCCATCAGTACTAGATAGCGTTGTGTTTATTCATCAAGGCCACTTATGGCGGAAAAAGTTGCCCTGCGGTGGGAAAAGCTAACTCATCACTTCGGTAAACCACTGTGGGAACATAAAGGCAAAATTGTCGCCACCGTTTTCAAGGAAAATAGATGAGCATGGGACAACTTGTCCCATATAGAGTTTAAAAGTATTGGAGAAGCTTATAAAGTTTGTGTTTTTCACTTTTAAGACCTAACACGCTTAATATCAACAGACTTTTATTCTAGTAATTCTTTATTTCCTTAGGATTCATAACTTTATAATCTTAAACAAGGTATAATATAAGACATTAAATACACAACACTACTACACAACAACACAACAATAACTACTACTACTACTATTGTAACTACTACACAATAATAAAGAACTAAAAATTAAAAACCGTTAGTATTGTCTGACATATTAATTTATACGACATAAAAATGAAAGAAGAAGAAGAACTAAAACTTTACTCTACATGTATATAACCTGACGATAAGAAGGTAGTAGTGCTACGAGTGCCGAAGGAGTAGTGGTGGGGGTTGGCTAGTAAAATCAAATTCCTTGGTTTTATCTGATTTATCCCCCCCCCCACTCATCAGATAATATAAGAGATCCTTAGTTGTAAATGTGGTGAATCAATTGACGCAGATGATACAGCCATCGGAGAACTTGATGACTCCGAAACTCGTGACTCCTTGATTGATTAATTGCTGAAGAGCGGTTGGTACATCAGATACTTTGATGAGTTTAGCTTTACTGCTGAGAGTAAATGACGGATCTAATGTAGAGTTGTTGACTGATGTCAATCTTGCTGACTCAGTGTCGCAGCACCCTGTAAAATAATATTACATGCATTCATTGTGTGGATTTACTACCGGCCGTACTTTAGATTTTCCACTACTTTAAATTACCGTACTTTAAATTGACCACCGTATTGTTTCGACTTTCTGGTCACTCAGAATCAAAGAGACTAAGGCCCGTATTCAAAGACGTTTCCTAACATTTTCCTAACATTCTCCTATCGTGTTTTAAAAGTCTTTTAGAGGCTTCGCATGATTTTATTTAGTAAGAACCTAAGGTAGTTAAGTCAAAAAGTGATACCATTGTAAGTAACGTATATATCGCAAAATATCAATGTTATTAACTTATTACCTGGATTTACGACACACTTTGTCATAAACAACAATGCGGCCTTGCTTTGGCGAATGTTAAATATATTAGAAACTTTATTTACATACGTTTTCAGTAAACAGTAGAGTTAATACAAATACAATGTTCAATTATTGTAACAGCTTTCATAAATAAAGCAGTATCATGCGTTTCAAGTTTGAACGTGGACCAGGTTGTACGAATCCAAAGGTGTCAAAATGAAGACCTGTTAATCAGTGCAACACTGTTTTCATTTTGCTAAATCATTTACACAATTTTGTTTTTCGTATTTTGTCATCAAATTCATTTTTGTTTGTGTAAATTTTTTTTGGTATAATAATGGCTGAATTATTCACACCGGACCAACTGAATTTCCTCTTTGAATTGATAGCCCGCCACAAACAGACCATAGAAAATAAAAAATCTGATTGTGTTAAAAGAATTTCAGGGTAAACTCCCTAATTTTTTTATTTTTATCTCCTAATGGTTTTATTTTTATAATTATTATACCAACGTTTTATGTTTAATATAGTGTTAAATTGTGTATTTATCGAGTTGCTGAGGTTTTCAGACATTTTAAGGCAAAAGAGAGCTTGACAAACAAAAAAAAAAACGATTTATTACACATTCATTCGTTACACACACATTCATTACGCACAATCATAAAGGCAATGGAAACTGAGAAGCCAAATGAGGTGTCAATAGAGAAGATTCAAAGATCTAACAAGAAGATATTTGCTCATTTAAACATTTTTGACGTGCTTTATTTTTGATCATTTTAAAAAAGAAAAACTACTAGAAAATCTTATTTTTATCTAGTTTTTCCCTAATTTGGCGCGAAATAGCAAAAATAACGTAAAAAATGAGATTTGCTCCAACAAATATTTGTGACATCGCCCTTTTGCGTCATCGATCAAGTTTGACGACCTTAAAATAATTTTGCTTCAATGGCCATTTGTGACAATGAATATTTGTGACAACGTATCCCCACGTAACCATGGAAGTATGGATGGGAATAGTTTTTTTACATTGAAAATGTGTGATGCACTAATTCTAATTCATAAGTTTTTTGGTTGATTTTATACGTACCAGTTAGATCAATATGTCCTGAAGCACTTGTTGCTTTTACGATCATAGTAGGCAACGACGCGGCGCTCTTTTCATGTTTGTAGGTAATTGATTTCAGTCCTTGTGTCTGAGCTTTAGCCAGGCACCCTGGTCCACTGCTGCTAATCAGCCCTTCAGCAATGCAACTCTGAACCCATTTCGTTTCTCCGCTATCTAATGACAACAATAATAATATCATACTTACTAAAGTGTAAGTATTGTCCCTCGAAAAACCTCGGAGAATTTAATGGGAGCTATGTCCCTCGTCAAACCTCGGAAGCATTAAAGGGAGCAATGTACCACGTCAAACCTCGGAAGCTTTGATGGGAGTAATGTTTCTAGGCAAACCACGGTGGCTTAAATGGGAGTAATGTCCCTCGGCAAACCTCGGAAACTTTGATGGGAGTAATGTTTCTAGGCAAACCACGGTGGCTTAAATGGGAGTAATGTCCCTCGGCAAACCTCGGAAACTTTGATGGGAGTAATGTTTCTAGGCAAACCACGGTGGCTTAAATGGGAGTAATGTCCCTCGGCAAACCTCGGAAACTTTGATGGGAGTAATGTTTCTAGGCAAACCACGGTGGCTTAAATGGGAGTAATGTCCCTCGGCAAACCTCGGAACCTCGGTGGCAAAAACCTCGGAAACTTTGATGGGAGTAATGTTTCTAGGCAAACCACGGTGGCTTTAATGAGAGTAATGTCCCTCGTTAAACCTCGGAAGCATTAAAGGGAGCAATGTACCTCGGCAAGAAACATTACCTCGGAGTAATGTTTCTAGGCAAACCACGGTGGCTTTAATGGGAAGAATGTCCCTCGGCAAACCTCGGAAGAAAAATAAAAGGAATAATCCTCGGCAAGCCTTGGGATCTAATAAAATTCTTTGGCTTTTCCTCAGCAGGAAAAAAACTGTAAAACATTCTTTAATTTCTGCAATGACTATTGCTGAAACTAAATTTACTTTTTTTAAAAAATTACTTACTTGATTGAGTTACTATTTCAAGTTGAAGTCCGTTAAGTCCAAGATAGCTGGCTATAATTGAACCAAAGGCTTGGCATAGAGTCAACAAACCTTTATTGGATGAGCATGACATAGCGCTTAGAACATCGCTATTAACAGATCCATCCACGATAAACCTGAGCAACAAGTTTTAAGGCTTGTTAATTAACTATAAAAATGAATTATACTTAATTATACTTTAAACTTAATTATACTTTTGATACTAAGGAATTGTTTTGTTTTAGTCTTCTTTACATTGTATTGAACTGTAAGCAACTGTTGACCTTACGATATTTCTAACTAAAACTCCCATCTGTACTTTAAACGACCCAACCTTCCGTTTTCACGTGAACGTTGCGTGGGGCGAACGTTCCGTTTTTACCCCACTCTCTCACCCATTCCCCTCTCCTCTTGAGTAAATGCTTATTTTGACTATTTAAAATTAAATTAAATATTTTTTTTACAGCTTAATATATTTTTTTAAACACATTTAATCATTTTATGAGCAAAAACATTGTTTTGGAAAAATGCAAATACTCAATTCTTGGAAGGGGCGATTGTTGAGGGCTTAGTATGACTCAATTAATTTCGCATGAGGGTGCAGGTGCCTTAATGAGGGCTTAGTATAACTCAATTAATTTCGCATGAGGGTGCAGGTGCCTTAATGAGGGCTTAGTATAACTCAATTAATATCGCATGAGAGTGCAGGTGCCTTAATGAGGGCTTAGTATAACTTGAGAGAGTCATACTTAAGTAGAATCCACTAAATAAAATAAAGAGTAGCTTCCACTAAATTTTTCTTCAATGTAGTATTTTAACTCACGCCTAAAAATTGTCTACAATACTTGATCTTGTCTTCCAGGATCTTCATCAGTGAACCATTACAGATCTTTAATATTCCACAACACTTAACTTTTCAGAGGGTAAACTCCAGAGATTAAAGATCTGTAACGTTTAACTTTTCAAGATTTTCGAAGGCAAAATAAACGATATATTTATATATATATATATATATATTAATATATTTATATATATATATATATATATATAATATAATATATATAATATTTGTGGTGTGTATGATTTATCTATTTACTGACAGCCAAGCTGCCATTAAAGCTCTTGGTTCATACAAAGTCAACTCTAAGCTTGTCTGGGAGTGCTTACAAAATCTTCTGACCTTGTCACTCAACAATGATGTAGCTATCAGATGGGTGCCTGACCATAAGGGAATTAAAGGTTTTTTTTTGGCAAAAATTTTCTTGCGGGAAAAATGTTACCAAAAAAGAGTGAGAAATGCATTTACGCACGAAGACAGCGGCCTGTCAACAGTATTGGACTCAGGGTCTGCCTCATACCAACTAAAACTCACTCCTGTGGAAATTAAGGGAATTAAAGGTAATGAGCAAGCAGACATCCTTGCAAAGAAGGGGTCTGAGGCCACTCCTGTGGGGCCTGAACTCCTGAACCCACAGTAGCCATACCCAAAGGTGTAATTAAAGATTGGCTCTTAACCAATCCTACACCACTGGAACAAATCCTCTGGCATGAGGCACAGTAAACTTATGTAAAAAGGACCCAGTCCCAAAGTAACTGAGGACCTCCTCAGTCAAAGCAGAAGGGACCTTAGAACAGTAACTGGACTACTGACTGGACACTTCCGAAACACCTCCATACCATTAGTATCTTTATAGATAACCCAGTGTGTAGGCTTTGTGAATCGGAAACCGAAATTGCCTCTCACATACTTCTGAGATGTGAAGCCCTAGCCTTTCAAAGTTTCTCCAACTTTAGTAGCAGCACTCTCATTAAGTTTGACTCAACCAATGAATCACTGGTCAAAAAGATCCTAGACCTAGTCCGGGGAAAAGGATTATTCTGACCTGGACCAATTGAGGGGATTGTACAATAGACTTCCAGTCGCAGTGCAAATGGGGTCTATCCTCGACTCCAACCCTAATCATTAATAATAATAGTCAAAGCTGTTCGTTGCAGTTCTTACCCAGAGTTAGGAACAGCAAGAGCTACGAACTGTTGAGCAATTTCTTCAGCAACTCTAACCTGTGCTTCAAGCGTGCTAGCACCCAGATGAGGAGTGGCTGCCACCTTGGGGTGCTTGATCAGGTCCCACAGAAACTCAGATTTGGGGGGTTCTTCTGAAAAGACGTCCAAACCTGCTCCACCTACTTGTCCATTCTGTAAGATTAGAAGAGGGTAAAACCAAGATAAATAAAAGATGAAGGAAATTACAATGATGTGAAATGAACATTACTATTATAATCTCCATTATTATGAACAATTTTGTTCATAATAATGGTTCATAAAAGACTTAACCATTTATAATCGTTCCAATAAATGTCTTTATCAAAATGATTGAGAAAAATGGAATGAAGATTTAATGGGAGGCTAAAATAATTAAAGAGAGGTTTTTGATTCCTGGCTTCTTTACGGCCTCAACGCATCGAGCATAGGACCAAGGAGTATCAAAGAGACTTATACTACTAGAGAGAGGACTACGGCTGAACACCCAAGGGTCTGGTAGTGTGACAACAAAGAGATGTATACTATTCGCGATTCAAAGTCCGTAGCAGCGCCACGTCGCTGATAAGAAATTGATAACGAAAGGGTGATCGTTGTTAAAGTCCTTATAGGGCTATTTTGGTTTTTCTTGTTTATGACGATTATTTCTTTAAATTTTTTCTCGAAGTGCTTTAATTTAATTACTTTTAGGGCGTATGAACTCAGTGAAATCACTATTTTATTTAAAAATAGTGTTTTAATGGGTTGTAACGAGTATTTAATTTGAGAGATAAGAAGGTGAAAATCACAATATAGTGTTTTATTTATTAATTAATGTTACTTGTAATTAATTTTATTTTGTACAAACACACAAAATTACCTTCTCATTGCATTAAATTGTTTAAATTAGTTGTTACAGGTATTTAAATTAACTGATAACAAGCTGATTTTCACCGTAATGGTGTTTTAATTTATTAATCAATTTTATTTACTCACTAAAATAATTAATAACTCAATAAATTCATTTCTTTGTAAAATTTTTGTTTAAATTATTCGTTTAGGTTTAATTATTTTTGGGTTAAATCGGACAAAACCAAGTCTGTAGTGATAAGAGCCTGATTCTATATTTAAAATCCTGGAATAAACGAAGTATTTATCTATGAAATATTTGCAACTTTTTTAGCACCGATAATCGTTCTATTAATTTTTACCGCATTTATCACAAATTAACAAACAATAAAGAAATAAAAGAAGAATTTTTATCGGCTCTCATGCTAATTCTATGATAAAAAAAATTTTGATCACCCTTTCGTTTTCCCGCCATGGGTATTGCCAACCTTACAACTATCTCTTTTGTCAACTACCTTCATTTGTCACCCTACCAGATCCCTTTTCGCTGTGCTATTTAACCATAGTAGTCCTCTCTCTTGTAACTTATACTAGAGAGAGTACTATAGTTATTTGGTAATACTGTTTTGCATCCTGCGTACGTCACACACAAAGAAAATCTGAAAATTAACCAAGAATGAGGAAGATGCATAAATTTTAACCTATGGTTTATTTGTTTTGTTAGGTTAATCGAAGTAAGAAAAAATGTATATCAAAGAAATAAATACAAATATTTTTTTGTATTTAAAATTTGTATGACCAATTAAAAAAATATGTAATATTTAAAAAAGTAAGATTCGCGGCAAAAAGCTATTACGTCACTTGGGTTATACAGTTGATTGGTTCATTTCAAATCTCAAGGTCAATACTAAAACTAACAAATATTCAAAACCCAGTTTTATTTAAACCGGTTTTCATTGTATTGCGGGTTATTTTTAAGCCTGCAATCCTCAATATTATCATACAAACTTGAATCTAAGATGTTTCAGGTCAAGCCGTTCGGATATCAATGAACAAAATAAATTCTTACGTGATTGTTGTTTACCTTTTGTTTCATTCAAATTATTATATTATTGCTTAGAATCGGGGTAAATAGTTATCATTTTATTAATCACTGCACAATCTTTTGTAAAATATCACGTGAATAATTGCTAGTTTTAAATTATTTTTGTTCAAATTAAGTACATACATATATCATCTTACATTTGGGACGTGTGAATCCGATTTTGAGCAGTATTCGGCGTTGAGATTACTAAAACAAAAGCTCTATTGTTGCCTATATTAAAGTTAGTACATATTAATTAAAGAATAACTATTTCCTCAAATTCAACGTAATAATTTCATAAACTAAACGAAAAGTAGAGCGAACAACAAGCAATTGAGAATTTATCACTGATAGTTTATTATGAGCTAATAACATTTTTTTTAAATTACCACTAATATTTCCTTTTAATTACTTAAAATAGCATAAATATAATTATAACATTGTTAAAATATTATAATTAAAAAGTTAAAATACATCGATAACACATAAATTATTGTTATCACATGTGACAAGAGTAATTTCCCGCCAGAACTTAAGTTAACTAAAAAACTGTGAAGCGGTTTTGCAATAGAATAAAGCAGCTAGGAGTCTAAAAATAAAAGGTACGTTAAGCAACAAATGATAACCACGAAAAGTTCTAAATAAATCCGCTGTGGTGCGAATTATGTCTCTCCTTGAAAAACACACCCTAAAAACAGTAAATTTTAAAAATTAATTATAAATAATTGGAACAAAACTAATTGGAAATTTGCAAGTGCTATTATTCATTAAATGTAGCATACTTTTAAATAAAAATATATTTGGCAAACATGCATCTTCATTATTATCTAAACCGAAGTAGAATGACTATTTACTAAAGTTATGTAGAAATTCATACAGTAGGGGTGGGGGCGCGAGACACAGTGGTCAAACTCCCCCTGAATAAGCTGGTTTAGATGGACCTGCCTGAAGTTCACCCTTTTTCCACTAGAGGCAGGTCGGTTCACCTTGTACCCCATATATAAAATAATTATTTCTTCAATTCCAAGATTAAAATTATTTAAAAGGGTCTTGAACAATGTTAAAATTGTATTAATTATTTTAAAGGTTCAATTTTAATAAAATGTTATAATATAAACGCTGTGTTAATTTTAGTAGGCTGCAGTAGGCCTAACTTTAGTAATTGCAGTAGGCCTGATATCGTGATAACCATGATTTGTAGACAAACACCAAAATGTCTGTAAACAAAACATCAAAAATGTTTGTAAACAAATATCAAACCGGGAAATTATAAATTTAATTTACGTCTTCGTTGTCTCATTATAACACAACTTTCGTAACACACGTTATCCTATTTTCTATAAAAAATATCATATAAACAACTAAAAAAGAAAAAAAAGTTATTGAATAAGATAAAAATTGTCTTGTTTACATTTTTTATAAACATAAATAGAAGTCTTGATTTAAAACTGATAACAATAGTGATAAGCGTACAAGGTGAAAACTAGCGCTCGGTGCGGTAGTTGATGCAACTAATCCCTGTTTTTTAGGACCACCTAAAACCAGGGAGTTAGACCACTGTGTCCCCCACCCCCAACCCAACTGTATGAATTTCTACATCACTTTACTATTTACATTCAATGCTGCTAGGAGGTGTTTCTCGTTGACTATTCCTCCTCGAGCCACGTTGATAATTTTCACTCCTCTCTTGCATTTCGACATGGATACTTCGTTTAATAAATCTGTAACATAGAGTAGAATCGCTCAGTAATTGAATAGACGATCATGTTAAAAGGAAGGTTGAATAAGTCATAGAGATATATTACTAGAGAGGCTCAATTGGTTAAATTTTGAAACATCAAAAAAGTAACCTGACCACCTCGCTAATAAATACAATCAAATAATCAGTACAAACTTTCAGTAACTTATACAGTAGAGCGTTAAAAATACAAGAAATGTGCGTGAAACCGAAAACAATTGATTTTTTATAACCTTACCTCTACCTTGGAGGAGGTTTCAATGAGGTTACACAGAGCCCCTAAAAGCCCCTAAAAGCCCAAAAAAGATGCTTCAGACCTCTCAATGTAATGAGATAGGCTATGCCCCTCTAGTATATATCTCTATGAAATAAGTACTTAATCATGTATAAAGGGCAAAATATGCTAATAAGTACATAATCATATAAAAAGAGGAAATGGCTAAATTATAATATAACACACGGCTAAAGTCAATTGACAGCCTGCCAAAATCTTAATGCTTTCAACCCTCTTTTTTTAACAAAAAATCCCTTCTATTAAGTAACATAAAAATTCCCTACTCTGGCAACACTGTAAGTAAGGTTATGTTTGACATAAAGATATTATGATATAAAAAAATGATATTATTGACATAAAAAAAAAAACAATGATGTCTTTTGGTTGACAGACCACCGACCTGCGGTGTTCTCAAACAGCAAGAAATGCTCCTTGGAGCATTTCGTATTCTTCAATGGACATTGAAGAATACGTCAATGTCTATGCGTCAAATATTTACTTAATCATTCTTTTTTACTAATTTAATCAGTCATACTTTTTAACGTTTTATAATACGACACACGGCTAAAATCAATTGACAGCCCGCCAAAATCTCAATGCTTTCAATCCTCTTTTTTTAATAACAAAAATCCCTTCATTTATGTAACAAAAAAAATTCCCTACTCTGGCAACACTGAAAGTCAGGTTATGTTTTGAATTTTATAATTTGTTTTTATTTGATATCGTATTTTTTTATTTTAAAAAATTATTTATTTACTTTTTAAGAAGGAATATTGTATCTTATAAATTTCCAACTAAGTGTTGCTTTAAATTTGTTCGGGAAGTATGAATTAAGTGGAGTTAAAGTTGTTAATTACGTAATGCAATGGATCATAATAGTTCTTTGATAAAAGTTTGACGATTTAAATAAATTGTCAGCTATAATTACTTTTTTCCAAAACAAACTGCTTTTTGTGTCAAGTTTGTATAATTGAATGCGTATTGTTTCATATTATAAAAATAATATGACACAATATGCATTCAAGACTTAAAAAAAGTCAAGACTGTCATCTATTGAAAGACATGGCATTTTTTTTAAAAAACTGCTGTCTTTTGGTTGACAGAGCACAGAACCTGCGCTGTACTCAAATAGCAAGAAATGCTTGAAGAATACGTCAATGTCCAAGCTTTAAATATAGGCACTCAGATCATATTACAACTTCGAAATAATTAGATGAATTGAACAGATTGGAATGAAACGAAACGAAATCAATATGCACAATGAGGGAAATAAAAGCGACGCGAGGTTACAAATATTTACAACCAGTGTTGCCTTTTTATGATTTTATTTACGAAAAAGGTATTTTTTATACCGAGGTTGGCATGAGGTGGAGGGGGAAAGAGCGGGGTCGGTTTGAACCAATAGAATTCTTTCCCTCACAGATTTTTGGCGCGCTGTCAATTGATTTTAGCCGTGTGTCGTACTTTAATAGTATCTCTTTAAGACAACTCCTTTTAAGGTTACAAATTGATTTTTTTAATCTTACTAATGATTACTAATTTATTTTTTTTAATCATTTAACCATCATCTTATTGTGATATGTTGTAAATAGTTAAATTTCTAATTTTAATTTATTGTTTTTTTTGAAAAATTTTAAATATTGAAAATTTATTGTTATTTTTTCTTAGTTTATTACCTTAAATTTTATGTTATATACAATAATTTTAAGTTTAGTTATCTTTAAAAGCATTATGAAGATATTTTGGTTACTTGAAATTATAAATATTGTACTCCTTTTTACACTAAACCAATATCTCAAATTTAATTTATTTTATTTTTCTCTACCATTGTTTTTGTGTTTTATTACTTTTTTGTTTTTGCAGGATGGGCGGAAGAACTGATTTATTCAGAGTCCATCCTATTTTATACTATTAAGTTATGTCAAATTGTTTTATTTTAGTTGTAATTTAGTATAAATAAACGTATTATTTATTTATTTATTTATTTATTTAAATATAGGCATTCAGATCATATTACTACTCCGCAATAATTGCAATTCATCCAATTATTGCGGAGATTAGATACAACAAAACCAACTCAAACAGATCAAACTGCGATTACCTTTAGTGTGCTGATTGAGAGGGACATGTACAGTAACATAATCACATGAAGGCCACATCTTATTAAGATCAGAGTAAAGCTCTATTCCCATCTGATTTGCCTGATCGTGGTTAATAAGAGGATCAAATCCTACGATCTTCATACCATATGATCTCATTCTGTTGGCCACTTCACGACCGATCCTACCCAAACCGATCACACCTAGCACCTTACCTGAAATATCAATAGTATAGTTTAATAATCAAATAAACAGTACAAAAATTACAGTAATCGTCAACAAATTTTAAAAATTAATACAAATATATTACACTTATCCAAGACGTAGGTAAAATTTAATACACGACAGGGGTCGAAGAATTTCCGCTCTCGTATTATCTCCCTCGGCTATCCCTCGGGAGTCAATTTTAGTTATCTCACTCGGCAAAGCCTCTAGAGCTAACTTGTTTATCTTTCACGGCTAGGCCTCGGGAGTAAATTTTAGTTATCTCACTTGGCAAAGCCTCTAGAGCTAACTTGTTTATCTCCACGGCTAGGCCTCGGGAGTCAATTTTAGTAATCTCACTCGGCAAAGCCTCTAGAGCTAACTTGTTTACCCCTCTCGGCCTTACGGCCTCGGGTGATAATGAAGTTTTCACCTGGGGCTTCGCCTCATGTGAAAACTTGGCCTTGAGCTGTAAAACTTTCTCCCCCCCCCCTTGCCGTGTAAATAACTATTAGCATACCATAAAGCTCCGTTCCCATGAGTGACTTACGATCCCATCTTCCATCCTTCATGGAAACTATGCCGGATCCAACATTCCTATAAAAACATAAAGTAGAAATGGAATTAAAAAGAGTCTCTCCTCTAATGATATATATTTGACATAGCCAGCTTTCAATCTTAACAGATCATCATTAGTACCTAACTAACAAAGTATCTCCACTAATGATATATATTTGACATAGCCAGCTTTCAATCTTAACAGATCATCATCAGTGCCTCACTAACAAAGTATCTCCTCTAATGATATATATTTGACATAGCCAGCTTTCAATCTTAACAGATCATCATCAGTGTCTCACTAACAAAGTATCTCCTCTAATGATATATATTTGACATAGCCAGCTTTCAATCTTAACAGATCATCATCAGTACCTCACTAACAAAGTATCTTCACTAATGATGATTATTTGACATAGCCAGCTTTCAATCATAACAGATCATCATTAGTACCTAACTAACAAAGTATCTTCACTAATGATGATATATATTTGACATAGCCAGCTTTACTCTTAATAGATCATCATCAGTGCCAAAATAACAAAGTATCTCCACTAATGATATATATTTGACATAGCCAGCTTTCAATCTTAACAGAACATCATTAGAGCCTAACTAACAAATTATCTCCACTAATGATATATATTTGACATAGCCAGCTTTCAATCTTAACAGATCATCATTAGAGCCTAACTAACAAATTATCTCCACTAATGATATATATTTGACATAGCCAGCTTTCAATCTTAACAGAACATCATCAGTGCCTAAATAACAAAGTATCTCCACTAATGATATATATTTGACATAGCCAGCTTTCAATCTTAACAGATCATCATCAGTGCCTCACTAACAAATTATCTCCACTAATGATATATATTTGACATAGCCAGCTTTCAATCTTAACAGATCATCATTAGAGCCTAACTAACAAATTATCTCCACTAATGATATATATTTGACATAGCCAGCTTTCAATCTTAACAGATCATCATAAGTGCCTAACTAACAAATTATCTCCACTAATGATATATATTTGACATAGCCAGCTTTCAATCTTAACAGAACATCATTATACCTAACTAACAATTATCTCCTAATGATATATATTTGACATAGCCAGCTTTCAATCTTAACAGATCATCATTAGAGCCTAACTAACAAATTATCTCCACTAATGATATATATTTGACATAGCCAGCTTCTCAATCTTAAACAGATCATCATCAGTGCCTAACTAACAAATTATCTCCACTAATGATATATATTTGACATAGCCAGCTTTCAATCTTAACAGAACATCATTAGTACCTAACTAACAAATTATCTCCACTAATGATATATATTTGACATAGCCAGCTTTCAATCTTAACAGATCATCATTAGAGCCTAACTAACAAATTATCTCCACTAATAATATATTTGAATAGCCAGCTTTCAATCTTAACAGAACATCATTAGTACCTAACTAACAAATTATCTCCACTAATGATATATATTTGACATAGCCAAGCTTTCAATCTTAACAGATCATCATTAGAGCCTAACTAACAATTATCTCCACTAATGATATATATTTGACATAGCCAGCTTTCAATCTTAACAGATCATCATCAGTGCCTAACTAACAAATTATCTCCACTAATGATATATATTTGACATAGCCAGCTTTCAATCTTAACAGAACATCATTAGTACCTAACTAACAAATTATCTCCACTAATGATATATATTTGACATAGCCAGCTTTCAATCTTAACAGATCATCATTAGAGCCTAACTAACAAATTATCTCCACTAATGATATATATTGACATAGCCAGCTTTCAATCTTAACAGATCATCATTAGAGCCTAACTAACAAATTATCTCCACTAATGATATATATTTGACATAGCCAGCTTTCAATCTTAACAGATCATCATCAGTACCTCACTAACAAAGTATCTCCACTAATGATATATATTTGACATAGTCAGCTTTCAATCTTAACAGATCATCATCAGTGCCTAACTAACAAAGTATATCCACTAATGATATATATTTGACATAGCCAGCTTTCAATCTTAACAGAACATCATTAGAGCCTAACTAACAAATTATCTCCACTAATGATATATATTTGACATAGCCAGCTTTCAATCTTAACAGATCATCATCAGTGCCTAAATAACAAAGTATCTCCACTAATGATATATATTTGACATAGCCAGCTTTCAATCTTAACAGATCATCATCAGTACCTAACTAACAAAGTATCACTAATGATGATTATTTGACATAGCCAGCTTTCAATCTTAACAGATCATCATTAGTACCTAACTAACAAAGTATCTTCACTAATGATGATATATATTTGACATAGCCAGCTTTACTCTTAATAGATCATCATCAGTGCCTAAATAACAAAGTATCTCCACTAATGATATATATTTGACATAGCCAGCTTTCAATCTTAACAGATCATCATCAGTGCCTAAATAACAAAGTATCTCCACTAATGATATATATTGACATAGCCAGCTTTCAATCTTAACAGAACATCATTAGAGCCTAACTAACAAATTATCTCCACTAATGATATATATTTGACATAGCCAGCTTTCAATCTTAACAGATCATCATTAGAGCCTAACTAACAAATTATCTCCACTAATGATATATATTTGACATAGCCAGCTTTCAATCTTAACAGATCATCATCAGTACCTCACTAACAAAGTATCTCCACTAATGATATATATTTGACATAGTCAGCTTTCAATCTTAACAGATCATCATCAGTGCCTAACTAACAAAGTATATCCACTAATGATATATATTTGACATAGCCAGCTTTCAATCTTAACAGAACATCATTAGAGCCTAACTAACAAATTATCTCCACTAATGATATATATTTGACATAGCCAGCTTTCAATCTTAACAGATCATCATCAGTGCCTAAATAACAAAGTATCTCCACTAATGATATATATTTGACATAGCCAGCTTTCAATCTTAACAGATCATCATCAGTACCTCACTAACAAAGTATCTTCACTAATGATGATTATTTGACATAGCCAGCTTTCAATCTTAACAGATCATCATTAGTACCTAACTAACAAAGTATCTTCACTAATGATGATATATATTTGACATAGCCAGCTTTACTCTTAATAGATCATCATTAGTGCCTAAATAACAAAGTATCTCCACTAATGATATATATTTGACATAGCCAGCTTTCAATCTTAACAGAACATCATTAGAGCCTAACTAACAAAGTATCTCCTCTAATGATATATATTTGACATAGCCAGCTTTCAATCTTAACAGATCACCATCATCAGTGCCGACAAGCAGCGAAGAAAAGAGGCAGGAGACAGCGGTTACAGTTTTATCTAGAGGTTTGTTGCTGACTCAAACCTTTGTCAATTAATTTATAACAGATTAAGCTGAACAGATTATTTTTTTTAATCTGAACGTTAAGAACCAAATTAAGAACCTTGGTATGATATAATAATAATAATGCCCGATTTAGGGACTTTCGGCCCTTCAGGGTATTTGCCCTGCGGGAACCACCTCGGGTGGGTCACACCTACTATGCTCAAAGTGAAGCTAAAGTTAGCGAAAGTTATTTTTAGAACAAATTCTATTCATAATAAACTGAGAGTATAGCCCGGGATGTGAACCCCAGACCTCCGGTGCCGAAGTCTAGTACTAAACGACCACGGCTACGGAGGCAGATTATACCTTGGTATGATAATCAACCTTAAGGAGGCCACAAATCATATTTGAACCCTACTTCTTGTGACGGCATCCTATGACACCCCAGATAACCATTTAGTTACAATACTTGCCCGATAGGTAGCATTCTTGCGCATACAGAATAAAACGCGCAGTAGATAAATAAGTAAATAACTCTAAAAGTTATCTAGTGAAAGATAAATTACCTGGCGACAGCTGAAATAAGGGCGCATGTCAGTTCGCAAGCGCTTAGAGAGTTTCCTCCGGGTGTACTGGAACAAAACAGAATTACAATTTGCTTGGTTTAGGTGTTTATATATATATATATATATATATATATATATATATATATATATATATATATATTATATATATATATATATATATATATATATATAATATATATATATACCACTACACAACAAATGAGTCTACTTATTTAAAAACAAACTCCTAGATGAGTAGCTATTAGCACATCGATAAAATCTACTACCCAGCGAGGATCGAACCTATTAACTTTAGTTCGAAAGCAAAGTATAATAACCACTACACCACTGATTAGTTTACTTACTTAAGAACGTAAACTTCTAGTTGAGTGGCTGCTGTTATTATATCAATATGATCTACTTCAGAGCCGTCAATACTTACCCCCGAAGGATCGAACCAATAACCTATAATTTGATATGCAATTACTCTAACCCCTACACCACAAATGAATCTACTCACTTAAGAACATTAACTTTTATGTAGTTTTCCAACAATTTGTTGTTGATAGTACATAAATATAATCTACTACCTAGCAAGGGATCGAACCTATAAATCTTCAGTTCTAAAGTCAACTACAGTAACCACTACACCCCAAATGAATCTACTCACTTAAGAACATTAACTCCTTAAACTTTTTTGTAGTTTTCCAACAATTTGTAGTTGATAGTACATAAATATAATCTACTACCCAGCAAGGGATCGAACCTATAATCTTCAGTTCTAAAGTCAACTACAGTAACCACTACACCACAAATGAATCTACTTACTTTAGAACATAGACTCCTAGTTGAGTTGCAGTTGGTATATCGATATTATCCACTCCAGTACCAGCTCGTCCTACTAGTTTCAGCTTGCCTGCACCAGCTTGCAACACTTCCTTAGTTACTTTAGTCTCAGACCGAACTATAAGTCCGTCGTATTCCTGAAACAAACGTGGGATAAATTAGTGAAAGTCCAACACCCAATCATCTTTGTAACATCCTGGCTTTATTGAAAGACGTTCAGAGTGAGCAATAAAGGAAAGTACCCATAAATAATTTCCTACGATGAGATTATGACCGTATACTAGTAGTAATATGGGGGGAGTGGTAGTAAATACCAGGCAAGTAGGCCACGTTGTTGGGCCCTATTTGCCAGCTCCCTAAGATAGTGTTATACTCCTTTTAATTTCAAGTCTAGGTATATTTCATCTAATCTAGACAGAAGAGCTGTGGATTTCTATGGTTACCCTCACTCATGCTTTTTTCAAGCAATCACATATTTTCTCTGACTCATATACTCTAGTGAAAACTAGGAATAACACGTGCCCTCGCTGTAAAACCAAACCTCCACACACTTTAAACTACAAGGCAAACACACTATAGTATTATAATGAATCTACAATGAGGGTCCTAAATTTTGCCTATACCTAGTTTCATTTAGGGTAAGGGATCATTATCGAAGTAAAGGTATACAGTTGTACCAAATTAAACTGAATTAAATATTTTTTTGATTTTTTACTATGTTTTAAAAAACGTACACAACCACAAGTCATTTAGTAAAATTTGAACTAATTTTGATAATGAGGTGAAACTTGGCAGTCTTATACCACATGAGCGCCAAATCTTAATCCGATTGCATCATTTTTCCACGTTTTATGTTTTTTTTTATTTTTGCTGAGTCATTTTTGCGGGTTAATGACGTACATAAAAAAATATTTTCCGAATAGCACAAATAAAGCGATAGATTGATTTTTGTACTAAGTTTCAACTCTCTAGCATAAATACACTGGGAGATATGATGATAACAGACACACACACACACATACAGACAGACAGACAACTTTGAGAAAACTGCTTAGGAGGCCTTAAAACGCCTGAAACGGATAATTCCGGTTTCATCCCGGTTTCGGATTTTTTTGCAAACACAATACTTTTCCTATATACCTACGGTATAAATGAGGAAAAGTAAAAGCGTCGAGGAATCCGTGCAAAAATACATATTAATCATAAGCTATATTAGTTGCTTGCTTAGCAAACAATTACTACGTACACACAGCGTATTTAACAGGCTATCGTATTGGATACGTATGCAATACGATCAACTAACTTCACGGTTCTTACAGCGTATTTGTTTAGTCAATCGATTGAAATTACGTGATAACTGATCCCGCCAAAACATCGCGTCTTGTATAGTGAAGGTTCACTTTTGGTTATAAGAAAGTTTAAAACAAAAAAATTTATTCAATTAAATTGTGATTTCTTGCATAATAATAAAGTTACACTAAAAAAATATTCCAAAAGTTATTTGATCAAAAACAGTTATATAGAAGTGAAATAAAAGTTGGACGAGAAGGTTATCCGTTAAATACGATCGTCTCTGAAGGTACACACACAAAAAGACAGCGTATCGGGGGATCCATTTAGATTCCATCTCCCTAGTTCTAGCGTATGCGATCGGATCCCCTCCGCATGGTTCGTACAGCTTAAATTACCGTATTGAGAGATCGTACTCTATACGATACGCGGATCTAAAGTGTGTGTGAACGTACTACGAAAAAATTACGTGAAATTACGTAATAACTGATCCCGCCAAAACATCGCGTCTTTTATTATTATTAATTAATTGTGAGGGTAGGTGTAAAACCTTTTGCACTGCGACTTTGAGTCTTTTGTACAAAAAAAAGTCACACTTTTTTTAGTGTACAAAAAGTACACGCACTGCGTCTTTTATAGTGAAGGTTCACTTTTGGTTATAAGGAAGTTTAAAACAAAAAATATTAAATTGTGATTTATTTGCGTAATAATAAAGTTACACTAAAAAAAATAATATTCCAAAAGTTATTTGATCAAAAACGGTTATATGGAAGTGAAATAAAAGTTCGACAAGAAGGTTATCCGTTAAATACGATCGTCTCTAAAGATACAGCGTATCGGGGGATCCATTTAGATTCCATCTCCCTAGTTCTAGCGTATATGCGATCGGATCCCCTCCGCATGGTTCATACAGCTAATATTACCGTATTGAGAGATCGTATCCAATACGATCCGCGGATCTAAAAGTGTGTGTGAACGTACTAAATTTTTTATGCTTACCTTAATCTGTTGACAAAGCTCTTGAGGAGTCAATTTCACTCCATGGGTCACTTGAATCCCATGTTTCTGCAAGATTTCGATACAATTTTGGTGTACTGGGTCGGAAACTAATACTTTTTTTATTTGGAGCGTCATTTTTCAGCGGCAAAATAATATTGGCGTAAGGCAAAACAGATATCGAATGAATGCCGGAACAAAAATGTCTTAATTTAAGTAAAAAGAAAAAAAAATAATGAAGCCAAAACAATTTGGTCTAGTTAAATCTATGCCGATTAAAAATATTTTATTTGAATCAAAATTTATCACTAAATAAAAAGATTCAGTGGCGAAACCAAAAGTGAGCGGCGAAACAACAAATTGACAATAAAAATACAAAATTTTAATAGAAACAAATCATTTGCGGGACTAAATATTTTTTTTGGACAATCATTAATCAGAGGTAAAATTAAATGAGTGGCGTCTAACACAAAAGTTTAAAAATGAAAATGCATTTTCACTGTGAGAAAATATTTAGTGGCGTTAGTCGAAAAATGAAATTCAATACTAAATACTTAAGAACCGGTACTTGCAGTAGTGCATTCATTCACCGACTGAGTAAAAGGATTTATCAAAAAAGTTTTTAAAAAATCAGTAGCGATAGTTTTTTTTTTATCGTGGGTCAGCTTTTTTTGAGTGGCGTCTTACGCAAGGGTATTAAAAGTAATGGTTGTCTTTCTGTTGTGATGACGTATTTTCATTTTAGTGAATAGCATAATATGTTTATCTATATCAATAGTACGACACACAGCTAAAATCAATTGACAGCGTGGGAAAATATTTTGAGGAACCAATACAGTTGGCCTGATTTGAAATTGAGGGCGTGGTTTGACATCCAGGACTAACCTCATTGGCTCCCTCGCATTATTTTCCCACGCTGTCAATTGATTTTAACCGTGTGTCGTATTATAGCCGTGCTGTATAGATTGCTTGAAATTAAGTTCCTTGTTTTAATAAGTTTAGTATCAAAAATCAGGTACGGGGTACCTCGGAAATTTTTTCCTCATTACATCGGATTCGCTACGCTCATCCTCCCTGCTTCGAACTCGCTTCGCTCGTCCTCAGACAGTTCGCCAAATTTATACTCCAACATACCTTCTAATTGGCTTTGCTCGTCTTTAGATATTAAATTCATCCGTTTCCTTCTCAGCGGTCACCCATATAGCACTAACCACGCTCAATGTTCCTTAATTTTTATGATCTAACAAAAATCATAGATATACTTGTTGCATTGAAACGAAACTTAGTGTACTTATTTATAACGTAAATGTGATCACCTAAACCAAATTTCTAGTCAATTGGATAATTGTCTGATTTCATACAATTTTTTTTAAAAAACGTACACAAGTCATTCAATAAAAATATAACTACTGCTGATAATGAGATAAAACTCGTCACATATGTTAGTCTTATACATGCGTGCCAAATCTCAATATGATCGCATAATTTTTCTGTGTTTTATGATTTTTTTAGAATTTTCGCTGAGTCATTATTGCGGGTTAATGACGTCATAAAAAAATTTCCGAATAGCACAACTACAGCGGTAGACTGATGTTTGTACGAAATTTCAACTCTCTAGCATAAATACAGTAGGCGCTACGATGATAACAGACACACACACACATACCGACAAACAACTTTGCGAAAACCACTCATGAGGTCTTAAAAACGCCTGAAACGCATAATTCCATAATAATTCTAATAATACCATAATAAACGCATAATTCCATAATAATTCTAATAATTCCATAATAAACGCATAATAATTCGCATAATTAAAGAGAAATAGGAGCAAACTTACCTTCCAATGGTTATAATGGAAGAAAAGGCACCAACGCAGGTTATGTACAAGGATGTTGAATAAACGGGATGACGCATTAAGGAACATTTCTGACCCCATGGAAGTTGTATGAGATAGAGAAATAGGAGAAAACTTACCTTCCCTTAGGTTATAATTAAAAAAGGCGCCAAACATACAATTCTTGGTTGTCGAGTTTGCTTCTCAACTGTCTTCAGTGCTTTCGTTATTGTTACATTTGGTGCTTGTCAAGTCATGTGTGCTTATATTTTACATTTTGGACTCTAGGTAGCCACTTTAGTGAGAGTAATTGAAGCTTTACCGTTTACTTTTCGTAGAGAGTAAATTAAATGTGTTAATATTTTGTCTTTTTTTAGCCTAGTAAAATGTTTTGCTAGTGTTCAAGATTCAATTTTGGTTGTAATGTTCTTAATTTTCTTTAATGTTGTTAATTTTAAGCAATATTAACAAAAATACAGTAAAAAAGTATGAACTTTTTTCTATTTGTTTATAACCTTCGCAAGCAAAACAATGGGAAACCCATTGAGAGTTAAGTTTGCCTCTAAATTTTAAGACCTGCGCTGTTATAAGGATCATAAGCATGCGCAGTTCGTACCAAGCATGTGCAGTTGGTTTTTGACGTGTGTTTCGTGTTGAATTCTCTCTATGTTTTGATTTTCGATGGGGTCACTTTGTTGAATGGCAATTCGACTTAGTGCGTCATCCCCTTTATTCAAAATCCTTGGTTATGTAACAAGGTTTTCGCGTTTGCTTTTCAACTTTCTTCCGTGCTTCTCGTGATTGTTACATTTGTGGTGCTTGTTAAGTCATTTGTGCTTATTTAATTTTAAATTTTGGACTATACTTCGCCACTTCAGTGAGTGATAATTTAAGCGTGTTTATAACCTTCTCATGCAATAAACAATGGGAAACCATTGAGAGGTAAGTTTGCCTTTAAAATTTAAGACCTGCGCTGTTATAAGAATTGTAAGCATGCGCAGTTTGTACTAAGCATGTGCAGTTAGTTTTTGACGTGTGTTTCGTGTTGAATTCTCTCTAATTTTTGGTTCTCGATGTAGTCACTTTTTTGTACGGAAAATCGACTCAGTGCGTCATCCCCTTTATTCAAGATCCTTGGTAATATCACGGCATTATTGTTGGGCCTTATCACAGCTCTTATCAGTCAGTCCTACCAACTTCAACAATTTTTGCAGCCTATTCGCGATTCAAAGAGATAGTTGTAAGGTTGGCAATACCAATGGCGGGAAAACGAAAGGGTGATCAAAATTTTTTTTATCATAGGATTAGCATGGGAGCCGATAAAAATTCTTCTTTTATTTATTTATTGTTTGTTAATTTGTGATAAATGTGATGAAAATTATTAGAACGACCATCGGTGCTAAAAAAATTGCAAATATTTCATAGATAAATATTTCGATAATTCCAGGATTTTAAATATAGAATCAGGCTCTTATCACTACAGACTTTGATTCGTCCGATTTAACCCAGAAATAATAAAACCTAAACGGATAATTTAAACAAACATTTTACAAAAAGTGAATTTATTGAGTTATTAATTATTTTAGTACGTAAATAAAATTGATTAATAAATTAAAACACCATTACAGTGAAAATCGGCAACAGTGAAAAAGGTATTAATTTAAATACCTGTTACAACTAATTTAAACAATTTAATGCAATTAAATGGTAATTTTGTGTGTTTGTGCAAACTCAATTAACAATAAATAAAATAAAACACTATATTATGATCTTCATCTTCTTATCACTCAATTTAAATACTCGTGACAACCCATTAAAACGCTATTTTTCAATAAAATTGTGATTCTACTGAGTTTATACGCCCTAAAATTAGTTAAATTAAAGCACTTTGATAAAAAATTTAAAGAAATAATCGTCACAAATAAGAAAAACCATAAAATCCCTATAAGGACTTTAACAGCGATCACCCTTTCGTTATCAATTTCTTATCAGCGACGGTGGCGCTGCTACGGACTTTGAATCGCGAATTGATTCACACTGGAAACTACTGCTCTGATGTAAAAAGATTAAACTAAATCAGGACTGGTAAACCTTTGGTTATACATCGTTAGACGCCCCACCAGTGATCGCCTCTGACAGGTCGAGACGGACCCTACGACACTGTACACTGTAATCATCCATCATTATCTCATTCCAATCCTCATAGATAATTAATACGGAATATTCCGTCCGGTCCGAAACTATATTAGTTAAACATTTTTATGAGAGAAGATGCAGAAGTGATGACTCCACGTAGAATCAGTTTTTAAGCATGGTTTCTTACCGATGTTATTTATTTATGTACGGCAAACACCATTTTTTTTTTAAATTAGTATGAGGAATTAAGTAAAAGTAAGAAACATTGTGCAAGAAATTAAAAAATTCAGATACGGGGTACCTTACAACTTTTCCTCGTCACATCGGATTCGCTACGCTCATCCTTTCTACTTCGGACTCGCTTCGCTCGTCGTCAGATATTAATTACATTCGTTTCATCCTTAGCAGTTGCCCTTACAGCACTGACCACGCTCAATGCTGTTTAACTTTTATAATCCAACAAATACATATATTATATATATATATATATATATATATATATAATATATATATATATTATATATATATATATATCTGTGTATGTAAGAGTTTCTACCATTTCGTATGGGAACAATAACTCTTGAAGGCGTTCTCAAATTGAAACGGAACTTTGCAAATCGCGAGATGTTGTGGAGGTTACGAGGCCTATTGTTTTTAAAAACTTATGAGTCATCAACGTTATGACGTCATGAAAAAAAATTTTTTTTTGAAACTTGAAATGGCTTTAAAACAAGGTATTTCGTGTTTAGGTAGACGGCTAGCTGAATCGACTAAGACCAATTTTAACCATCACAAATGTCGCAAACGGTATACATATATATATAATCTTGTATATATGTATACGTCTAAGTCAAAGACTCGTACGATATATCTTAGGTTCAGTAGTGTTAGAGAGGGGATATAGTATAAAAGAGGCTATATATTATATATATATATATATATATATATATATATAATATATATATATATATATATTATATATTATATATATATATATATATATATATATATATATTATATATATATATATATATATATGGCTATATATAAGTATGGCTTGATCGACACGGACTTATGTTAAATATAAAAAAAACAGTATACATTTGCTTTTCATTGACAGAAACAGGACAACCTACACAGACACGGAATACAATACATAACACCTCCATGATGAAACTAATAACCCGTGTAACTGTCCAAATATCAAAGAGTTGACTCGACTAAATACCTTGGAATGACAATAGATAAACTTATTACATGAAAAAACATATCGACAGACTGACAACCTCATTGAGGAAATTAAGATATATTTTTATAAAATAAGACAATTCCTTTCGCCAGAACAGCTAAGAGCAGTATATATGGTTTAGTAGATTCGATTATAAGCTATGGTATTCTTGCATGGGGCTCTGCAAACGAAACTACAAGAAACCTGTGTTGATACAGCAAAAAGCATTGATAAGGATCATTACATTTAAAACAAAATACGAACATACAGTATCACTATTTGACAAACTGACTATTCTGAAGACCGACATATGTTTCGACAGCAATGTCTAATTAGAATATACGACGGAAAACATTCTCTAAGACTTATTCATCACGATAGCATTAATACTAGAGCACAGACTAACCAACCTTATAGACTACCTCAGTATAAGACTACAACTGCACAAAGACAGTGGTTTTATCAGGCAACTTTACTTTGGAATGACTTACCTCACGACATTAAGCAGACCGATAAAAGAAATACTTTTAAGAATAAAATTAGACATATATTTACTTAAAAACAACTTGAAGACGGACAAAAACTGATCGATAACTGACACAACATAACATAAATAGGGATAAAAATAACAACACAAAAAAAGAACATTAGATAATAAGGAAAATTTAATTAATATTTTAAGAAAATAAATAATTATAATTATAAGACTTTAAAATAAATAAATGGTGATTCTAAGTACTGCAGTACCAAATACTTCTCTTCTACGACAAGGATACGTAAGTATCTTCTGTAGAGAGATAATCCTTATAAATTATATTAAAAAATATAATGTACGAAAATATTTGTAAATAAAGGATATGTTAATATAAAATAATATTAATATTATTCATATTATATATATATATATATATATTATATATATATATATATATATATTATATATATATATATATAATATATAAATGAAACTTAATGTACTTAGTACTTATTTATTACGTAAAGGTTTATACGTGTACCGAATTGGCCCTTTTTTGACTGAACCCCTCGGACCTTTTTGGCCCAGTTCGCAACTGTATGCTAGAAATTTACACCTTAGAATTTGTATTAATCTTCAGGCCTAGTTGTGCTAACTGAAAATTAATTTTTATATGACGCCATAAAACGGAAATAATGACTCAGCAAAAAGTGCATAAAACGCAGAAAAATGGTTCGATCGATTTAATAAATAAATAAATAAATAAGATTTTTATTGTATAAGAATACAAAAATATTTGCATATAACAACAAGTCATTTTTTTTTTAATTAACACAAAGTTTATAAGTTTTAAGTTATAAATTATTTATTTATTTATTTATTTAATGTGGTGCTTAATTAGACATTATTAGCTCCACGCAACAACTATGATTAACATTGATAAAGCAAGGAAAACAACGTAAAGGTAAAGATTTTTTTTTTGGGACAGTTTTTGATGGAAAGCATAAGACATATTGTTAAGTTTGATTAGTTTAATAATCAATTAATAAAGATTAAATTTGAAGGGGTTAAATTGACAATAAAACAAGAATAAATTGACAATAAATAAAGCTATAAATTAATTGGAGAATAAGCTTTTAATAATTATTGTTATATAAACATAATATACTAATTAAATATAAAAATTGAATCATTAAACAAAATTAAACAAAACTTAAGGCAAACAATTTACAAAGAAACCTAAAGCACTAAGTAATTAAACTCTACGGTATAAGGCTAAACATGGGAATGAACAAAATAATTATGGCAACAGACAAACTTGGCATTATTACTAAGCTGAAAATCACTGAGATGACTAGATAACTTATAACTTACAGACTATCAAATGACCGCAGACTTAATAGCTACTTTTTAAGTCTTATTAAAATTAAAACTTATTATTATTTATTTTATTTTTTTTTTAAATGATACATTATTTGAATTTTATTTCTTTAAATTGTGCAATGGAATATAAAGGATTTTCAAGAAGTAAATCTTTTATGCACCTCATAAATTTATATTCATCAAGAGTCCTTATATCTAGAGGCAGCAAGTTATAAAGTTGAAGACCTGATTGAATTGTATTATACTTAGCAGTCTTAGTTAATCTAAATCTGTCAATAACATACAGACTAGTCTGTCTGGTAAAGTGAGAATGAATATTCTCGATGGTCGTTAGGGATGATCTTGCTTTGTGTAAAAATGACAATAACTGATAACAGTAAAGGGAGTACAAAGTTAAAATTTCATTATTTGATTTAAAAAATGTAATATTTGCTCCCTGGTTCGTATCCTTAGAATAATACTATTATATAGAAGGAGCACAGGACCGTAAACACAATGTAATTTCACTGATAACACGAAAGCCGGTTGACTGGTGCAACTAAGTAATGCTGCCAACCTGACAACAAAACATTATTTTAAATATGTGTCGTAAATATTTATTAATGAAGAAAGATCGTAAAGAACAAATATTATAACTTAAAACACCTGCTGAGCATTTAATAAAACTGGTCTTAGATGGCAAAAGGGTGGCGGAATACAAGAATCTACATTTAGTTGACGAGGACTACTTTTTATATATAATTTTAATAAATACGTTAAACTGCAATTTAAAATGCATAAAATATTGTAATGCACCGATATTTATATTAGTATTTTATGAATAATCATTCATTAATTAATAATAGAACATAATAATTCAGCAACCGGAAGTATTGCCAACTTTTTTTAGAAAATTGTATGTTGTAAGGGTGGCAGCATTACTTAGTTGCACCAGTGAACCGGCTTTCGTGTTATCAGTAGTGCTCCTTCTATATATAGTATTATTCTAAGTTCGTATCCAACTTAACCATCCACAATGACCTCAAAATTCCGTTCGTTAAAGACATTGTTTCCTCTCGATACAATTCCTTTAATTCCAAATTAAGATTCCCACCCTAATCCTCTTGTCCAAACCCTACATTCCAGAACTATTCCTTCCAATCCTCCACAACACCTTTGACGACAGTGGCCACGTTACCTTCTGTTATAATCAATATTAATTTTAATTTAAAAAAGCAAAACATTTCATAAAATTCAACTATTCAAAAGTCAACTAATTTCTATTCCACTAATTTAGTTCAAGCCAAATTTTTATATTATAAGTAAAATATCAACATTTACCTAACCACGCCAAGGAGTATCACCACTGGGTGATTCCTCCTATCAAGACTGCCAAGTCACTTTAACCAGCATGAGCACTATGCCAAATACATTTGTTGTAGACAAATCAATAATATATATATAATATATATATATTATATTATATATATATATATATAATATAAAAATTTATTTACAAAATAAATATGTGAAGCTGGCCTTATACAAAGGGTTGCTACATACACAGCGTACTTATCAATATAAAGAAAAAATATTAAAATTAATGAAAGAAATATTTTGATAAAGGTAGATTTAAGTCATAGTATATACATAACGCTAAGAAAAATAGGTTAGTCAAAAATAAGAATAAATACAATATGAATTCAATGAAAAAAAATATGGTAAAAATAATAAGAAAAGTAGAAGAATAATAAGTAATAAGAAAGGAAGAATAAATAATAATAAAAAAGAAGGCACGCTTATAGTCTTATATAAGACCGGAAAATATTCTCATATATCGCAAAAAAATCTTGCGATTTGGCACGCGTGTAGTTATGAATATGACTTACATATGTGGCAAGTTTTACTCATTATCAGCATTAGTTCAATCTTTATCGAATGGCTTGTATGCGTCGGAAAATTGTTTACAAAATGATAAATAAAAATGTTCGGAAAAATTGCGTGAAAATTTTAATCGGAAAATAATCCATTTGAGCTGAAATTCGGTTCATGTGTATGAAAACCTCTTTACGTAATACCAGGTTTTGTTACATTACAAGTATATCAATGATTTTTGTTAAATCACTATTGTTGATCAGCAGCGAGCGTGGTCAGTGTATGGATGGGTGATCGCTGGGAATGAAATAGATGAGTAGGAATACTATCTGAGTCGAGAGTCACCCGTGGTGTAGTAGTTAAGGTGAATGGATGACACAGAATGAATGGACTTGTCATGGGTTCAATCCCAGCACAGGCCTCTAGAATTTTTATAAGAGGGATAAAAATTCTACGAACCACGTCCTTCAGAAGGGGCGTAAAGCCGGTGGTCTCGAGCCTGTGCGTTGTCAGGTACTCAATAAAGATTCCTTACCCTAAATGAAACTGGGTATAGGCAAAATTTAGGACCCTCATAGTAGATTCATTATAATACTATAGTGTGTCTGCCTTGTAGTTTAAAGTGTGTGGAGGTTTGGTTTAACAGTGAGAGCACGTGTTGTTCCCAGTTTTTCACTAGACTATTATTAGAGTCAGTGAAAATATGTATGATTGCTTGCTCTTCTGTCTAGATTAGATGAAATATACCTACACTTGAAATTAAAAGGAGTAGAACACTATCATAGGGATCTGGCAAAAAGGACCCAACAACGTGGCCTACTTGCCTGGTAGTTACTACCACTCCCCCCATATTACTACTACTACTACTATCTGAGTCCAAAAGTAGTTTTGCATTATATATTAAATAACTTGCATATTCTGAGGTCGAGCGAAGCGAGTCAAATTCAGACAAATTCAATCTCACATAAACACACACATAGACAGACAACTTAGGGATAATATTATTACAAGAGAGGCCCCATTGGTTGAATTTTGAAACATCGTAAAAGTAACCTGACCACTGCGCTTATAAATACAATAAAATAATCAGTTGAAAATTTCAGTAACTTAGTTCACACACACTCTAGATCCGCGGATCGTATAGAATACGTATGCAATACGGTCAACTAACTTCACGGTTCTTGCAGCGTATTTGTTTAGTCGATCAAGTGATAACTGATCCCGCCAAAACATGGCGTCTTGTATAGTGAACCTTCACTTTTGGTTATAAGGAAGTTTAAAACAAAAAATATATTTAATTAAATTGTGGATTTCTTTGCGTAATAATAAAGTTACACTAAAAAAATAATATTCCAAAAGTTATTTGATCAAAAACGGTTATATAGAAGTGAAATAAAAGTTCGACGAGAAGGTTATCCGTTAAATACGATCGTCTCTAAAGGTACACACACAAAAAGACAGCGTATCGGGGGGATCCATTTAGATTCCATCTCCCTAGTTCTAGCGTATGCGATCGGATCCCCTCCGCATGGTTCATACAGCTTAAATTACCGTATTGAGAGATCGTACTCTATACGATACGCGGATCTACAGTGTGTGTGAACGTACTAACTTATACACTAGAACGTTAATAGTACAATATGCTACCAGGCAGCAAAGTGGAATTTTGAAGACGAGTTTTATAAATTAGCACCCGAGCCGGAGGCGGAACCAAGTCAGGCAAATGCATGACTCGTATTACCTGCATGCGGAGTCGATGCAGGTAGTTGCTCACACGAGTCGGAAATGTTTCCTTTGCTGCATTGTAAAATATATTATTTAATCTACTTACGGCTGAAAAATAAACATAAGAATTTTATTCATTAAATGTTATGTTTATTTTGAAGATTTAGGTCTTCCGGTGGTGACCGCGTCAATGTAGATGAAGAATCCGACGTTTCGCTTCCACTGTGGGAGGCATCTTCAGGGATGTAGGACATCATAGATAGAAACACAATGCTCTACAAAACTGAACTAAAGTTTTGCCTGAGTTCAGTTTTGTAGAGCATTGTATTTCTACCCATGATGTCCTACATTCCTGAAGATGCCTCCCACAGTGGAAGCGAAACGTCGGATTCTTCATCTACATTGACGCGGTCACCACCGGAATACCTAAATCTTCATGACAATAACCGCGGAAGCCTACGCAGTTTATTATGTTTATTTTTTATCGGTTACAGTAAAATATTAAGAGAACAATGACTTATTAAATTCAGATAAGAAACTTATAACTTAAATAAATAAATAAGTAGAAAAGGATTTTTAAATACCTGCTATGAGATTGTAGAGACAGCTATGGAGACAGCAAATATTGCTTTATAGTCATAGAGATATTATTACTAGAGGAGCTCTATAGGTTAAATTTTGAAACATCGAAAAAGTAACCTGAACCCCTTCGCTTATAAATATAATCAAATAATGAGTGAAAAATTACAATAACTTATTTAGTAAAACGTTAAAAATACAATTCAAAACACAATCTATTTGCGGTAAGCCGAAATCAATTGATTTATTATAACCTTAAGTAACTCTTTGGAGGAGGTTTCAATGAGGTTACACAGAGCCCCTGAGAGCCCCAACAAGATGTTTCAGGCTTCTCAATGTATTGAGATAGGCTATGCCCCCTCTAGTATATATCTCTATGTTTATAGTTGCTGAACAATGGCTGAACACATAATTTTTCAAGTATAACAACTTAACAACATAATTTAAAACAAAGATTTAAATAAAGAGTGATTCAACAATATAATTGAATTCTAAATAAAGATATATTTTACTAAGAAGCGAAAGAAGATAAAGAAAAAGTTGACCCTATCAAATGGCGAATGATTTCTAAATTTCTTATATTTTTTCTAATTTCTTTATTAATTTAGTTAATATTTATTCTTTGTTAATTTAGTATTGAATTAATATTTTAAAGTGAGGATGGATGTGTTAGGGTCTATTTTAAGCTCGATGGAAAAGCCGCCGAGCAAAACGACCAAGGAAAGAGAGCTTATTAAAAGTGAGTGACATTTTTGAGTTTTGTTTGTTAATTTAATAATCTTTTGGGAGAGAATTATATCATGACTTGATTCAAGTAAAGCTTCTTAGGATCTTTTTATAACTTAGGTTGACGATGTCGGGAGACAGTTTATAACAGTGAGATATATTACTAAAGGGGACATAGCCTATCTCCAAAGAGACTAAAACTATTAGAGGGAGTACAGAACCCGATTAACACAATAATAAGGGGTCTGGAAGTGAGACAGTTTCCATAGGTGCCGTAACTGTACTTAACCCTAGTCAAAGAGACCAATACTATTAGAGGGAGAACAGAACCCGATTAACACAATGATAAGGGGTCTGGAAGTGAGACAGTTTCCATAGGTGCCGTAACTGTACTTAACCCTAGTCAAAGAGACCAATACTATTAGAGGGAGTACAGAACCCGATTAACACAGTAATAAGGGGTCTGGAAGTGAGACAGTTTCCATAGGTGCCATAACTGTGCTTACCCTTACTATAGTCTTCCAAGAGAGAGACTAGATACTCCTCCACTCCTCTACAACCCCTATTAAGGCACACACTCTACAAACAGCGGACATTTTTCAGTGATGCCACATTAAACCACTTTATTCTCTCCAACCACTCTTATAATGATAAGAGCTGTTGTATCCTCCCTCTAAGTATTAGTCTCTTTGAGTACCAAGCTACCAGGGAATGATAAGAGCTGTTGTCCTCCTCTAAGTATTAGTCTCTTTGTATGGTACCAAGCTACCCAGGGAATGATAAGAGCTGTTGTATCCTCCCTCTAAGTATTAGTCTCTTTGGTACCAAGCTACCCAGGGAATGATAAGAGCTGTTGTATCCTCCCTCTAAGTATAAGTCTCTTTGTATGATACCAAGCTACCCAAGGAAAGATAAGAGCTGTTGTATCTCCCTCTAAGTATAAGTCTCTTTGTAGGTACCAAGCTAAGAGCTGTTGTATCCTCACTCTAAGTATTAGTCTCTTTGTATGGTACCAAGCTACCCAAGGAAAGATAAGAGCTGTTGTATCCTCACTCTAAGTATTAGTCTCTTTGTATGGTACCAAGCTACCCAAGGAAAGATAAGAGCTGTTGTATCCTCACTCTAAGTATTAGTCTCTTTGTATGGTACCAGCTACCAAGGAAAGATAAGAGCTGTTGTATCCTCACTCTAGTATTAGTCTCTTTGTATGGTCAAGGAAAGATAAGAGCTGTTGTATCCTCACTCTAAGTATTAGTCTCTTTGTCTGTTAAATATTATATTTTGTATTTTAGAACAACAAGAGATGATGCTTGCTCGCCAAAAGGAGGAGAAGGAGCAGTTAAAGAAATTTAAAAATGATGTGAGTTTGATTAAATTTCTTATCGTTACAAAATAGTTATTTATGTTACAAGGTAGGAAAAAAATTTTTACTAACTAGTTATTAATTTAGCCCCTTAGATTTAAACATAGAGATATATTACTAGAGGGGCCCTATAGGTTAAATTTTGAAACATCGAAAAAGTTACCTGACCGTCTCGCTTAGGAATAAAATAAAATAATCAGTACAAAATCACAATAACTTAGATATTAGAACGTTTAAAATACAAATCAAAACACAAACAATGTACGGAAAGACGAAAACATTGGATTTATTATAACCTTTAATCACTCTTAGAGGAGTTTTCAATGAGGTTACACAGAGCCCCAAAGAGATGTTATAGGCCTCTTAATGTATTGATATAGGCTATGCCCCCTCTAGTATATATCTCTATGGATTTAAACCTTTAAAATAACACTATGTATAGAAGGAACAAACTGATAACAGTAAAATCACTTCGTTGGTGGTCTTAAGTAATGCTGCCACCCTAACAATATACAATTTTCTTTTAACAAAGTTGGCAATACCTCTGGTTGCTGAATTATTATGTTGTATTATTAATTAATGATTGATTATTCATAAAATACTAATATAAATATCGGTGCATTACAAATTTTTAAATTCAGTTGTTTAGCAAAAGCTGAATCTCCAACTTATCTTTCTCTTTTTCTTTTCTTATTAATACAAATGTTTCATACAGGTGGAAGAGAGGTTAAATAAATTCATGAACGACCCTGGTCAGACACGCTTGACATTCGCTGCCATGGATCAGATGTTTAGAGGTATTATAAGAGAGTTAGGTGAAGATGCGGGACTCGCAGGTCACTCATTCGGCGAGGAAGGTGTAGATAGACATTTAGTTCTGTTTAAAAAAGAATATCCTAAACTGAAAGCTCGCTCTGAGCTCTGGCTTGGCCATTCCTCAGAGACATCTTGAAGATGCTCGCAGGTCATCATTCGGCAGGACATTTAGTTCTGTTTTAGACTGAAGATTTCTGAGATTCATTTTGAAGCAAGTAAGTTTATTTTTCATCATTTAGAGGTAAATAGCAAAAGTATTGTGTTAGCTAAAAATCCGAAACTAGGATGTCACCAGAATGATCCATTTCGGGTGTTTCAAGGCCTCCCAAGTGGTTTTTACAATGTTGTCTGTCTGTATGTGTGTGTGTCTGTTATCATTGTAGTGCCCAGTGTAATTATGCTAGAGACGTTTCGCATGGCGAAGCCAGGCATCTTCAGTGTTAAACAAAACAAAACAATACCTGGCTTCGCCATGCGAAACGTCTGTCATTAATGTTTATGTAAATAAAAACTCTAAAGGACTGAAGTCTTCATTAATTAACCTAGAGTTTAATTCTTAATAGTCCAATACCCTATGTTTTAATCATTTGGTAGATAAAATGAGCTATTAATCTATTGTTGTTTTGTTGGTTAGAGAGAGACATCGGAGCGTGAGAGGGCCGAGGCCGAGTTAACAGAGCGATTACGACTTACCGCTAACGCTCACGATAAATTCAAACCCAGCACTAATTACAGAGACAAATATGAGAGACTGATCGGCAAAGATGCAGCTGTGGAAGCCGCTAGACCCACTAATGCTAATAAACAGTATGGATTCGGTAAGATAATTATTTTAAACAAATCTTAAAGATCGATTTTCAACGAGTTGGACGACTCAATCACTTCCGTTTCTTAACACTTTCTTCGCATCTCGCCGGCACTGATGATGGACTGTCAAGTCTGAAAGTTGGCTTTGTCATTATACTTAAACATCAGTGGAGAGGCTTGTTTTTTATTTTTCCTTAAATCTTAAAGAAGTTGCTAGGAGTCACCCATGGGGTAGTGGTTAAGGTTTTACGCGGCCAATACACAGAATGAATGGACTTTAAACTTCTGAGTTTATTTAGTCATGGGTTCAATCCCAGCACGGGCCTCTGGGATTTTTATGAGAGGGATAAAAATTCTGCGTACCACGTCCTTCAAAAGGGACGTTAAGCCGGTGGTATCGAGCCTGTGTGTTGTCAGGTACTCGTTAAAGATCCATTACCCTAAATAAAACTGGGTATAGGCAACATTTAGGACCCTCATAGTAGATTCATTATAATACTATAGTGTGTCTGCCTTGTAGTTTAAAGTGTATGGAGGTTTAACAGTGAGAGCACGTGTTGTTCCCAGTTTTCACTAGACAATAAAAGTCAGTGAAAATATATGTGATTGCTTGAAAAAGCATGAGAGGAACCATAGAAATTCACGGCTCTTTTGTCTAGATTAAATAAAATATACCTACACTTAAAATTAAAAGGAGTAGAACACTATATTAGGGAGCTGGCAAAAAGGGCCCAACAACGTGGCCAACTTGCCTGGTAGTTACTTCCGCTCCCCCCCATATTACTACTACTAAAGAAGTCGCTCCTTAGTATCTTTAGTAAGAAACTTCTATAGAATATTAACATTAAAACAAATATTTGAAAAAAATCAACAAATATTCAAATTGTACTTACCGAAGTATTTATAACTTTTAACTCTTTAGAAGTTCTTATTTATTTTTAGAAAAGAGGTTTTTTTTACTTTTCCTTATTTATACAGCAAGTGTATAGGAAAAGTATTGTGTTTGCAAAAATATCCAAAACCAGGATGTCACCGGAATTATCGGTTCAGGTGTTTTAAGGCCTCCTGAGTTGTTTTTCTACAAAGGTTTTAGAGGGAGGATACAACGTTCTTATCATTCATAGCTAGGTGCCGTAACAGTACATTGGTGACTAATACTATTAGAGGGAGGATACAACAGTTCTTATCATTCCTTGGGTAGCTAGGTAACGGTACATTGGTGACAAAGAGACTAATACTATAAAGGGAGGATACAACAGTTCTTATCATTCCTTGGGTAGCTAGGTGCCGTAACTGTACATTGGTGACAAAGAGACTAATACTATTAGAGGGAGGATACAACAGTTCTTATCATTCCTTGGGTAGCTAGGTGCGTAACTGTACATTGGTGACAAAGAGACTAATACTATTAGAGGGAGGATACAACAGTTCTTATCATTCCTTGGGTAGCTAGGTGCTGTAACGGTACATTGGTGACAAAGAGACTAATACTATTAGAGGGAGGATACAACAGTTCTTATCATTCCTTGGGTAGCTAGGTGCCGTAACGGTACATTGGTGACAAAGAGACTAATACTATTAGAGGGAGGATACAACAGACTTGGGTAGCTAGGTGCCGTAACTGTACATTGGTGACAAAGAGACTAATACTATTAGAGGAGGATACAACAGTTCTTATCATTCCTTGGGTTGCTAGGTGCCGTAACTGTACATTGGAGCAAAGAGACTAATACTATTAGAGGGAGGATACAACAGTTCTTATCATTCCTTGGGTAGCTAGGTGCCGTAACTGTACATTGGTGACAAAGAGACTAATACTATTAGAGGGAGGATACAACAGTTCTTATCATTCCTTGGGTAGCTAGGTGCCGTAACTGTACATTGGTGACAAAGAGACTAATACTATTAGAGAGAGGATACAACAGTTCTTATCATTCCTTGGGTAGCTAGGTGCCGTAACTGTACATTGGTGACAAAGAGACTAATACTATTAGAGGGAGGATACAACAGTTCTCAGTTCTTATCATTCCTTGGGTAGCTAGGTGCCGTAACGGTACATTGGTGACGTCATTTTTTTATTTTTCCTAATAATTACAATTTCACGTAAATATTTCATTCTTTTTCGACTTTTTTTTAAATCAAGTAAAATGAATTTAAAATAAGTTTTAATTATTATCTATTTCATGTATTCTTTAATTGTTAGTTTTGAATAAAGTGGTTTAATGTGGCACCACTGAAAAATGTCCGCCATTAGTAGAATCTATTCTTTCTCTAGGGAGACTATAGTAGGGGTAAGTACAGTTACGGCTCCTATGGAAACTGTCTCACTTTCAGACCCCTTATCACTGTGTTAATTGGGTCCTGTACTCCTTTTAATAGTTTTAATCTCTTTGTTTTTCTAAGTTTTTTTTATTAATTTTTGTCAAAAATTAATAAAAAGTATTATGTACTGTGACGACTCCAATGTTATGGTAAGAGGAACTGACGGAGAAGAAACTGAAGTAATGTTACGAGATGTAAAAATTAAAAAGGTTGTATTTACCACAAGTTGAAAAAGCAATCGAAGAATCAGCTACCGTCAATACTTGCTGTTGGATATAAATAACCCTGGACTGGTATCAGCATAAGGCCATTATCAGCAGGTGGGGCAACACTCGAGCTCTCAACTAATAAAGTTATATCAGTGATTAACTTCTAGTCTCAATGAGCACGACGAGCCCTTTGAAGATGTACTCGAATCTGCAGAGAAATGGTTTACAGTCAATTAATTAATTACAGGTTTTGCTATTAATCAAGAAAAAACTCAACTACAGTCTATCGTTTAGTTTAAAAATCCCCAAGGTCATAAGTATTTTGGGGATTGACCAATCAGAGAAGCCGCTCCCAACCTCTCACTTAAAAGAGAAAAAAAATCCCTACCACAATAACCGCTGTAGGGAAAAAACCTTCCTGGCAATCGTTCACTTTGTTTATGATTCTTCTTTTGATTACATAGTGTTAAAAACTACTTTCAAATTAATCTTAAAAATTATATTTTAAAATAAAACTACCCAAAAGAAATGTAAAAAAACACCGCCAAGAAAATATGGGTAAAATAACCTGATTTGTTTACATAGTTTTTTCCCGCTTCCTTCTTGCAGGGATTTTTTTCTTAGGAATCAGTGGTGTCTAAACTGACCTGTCAAGATTTTTAAACTAAACGATAGACTGTAATGACTTTCTTTCTTAACAAGGATGGAATTGTTACTCGAGTTAAGCTTCTAGGACTATTCATTGGTTCAAAGTTTGGTTGAAAACCACATATATTATCTTTTGAGAAGAAATTGTCTTGTCATTTATTTAAACTAATTTATTTATTTCTTCATGTGTGATGTGATGTGTTTGATAATAAAAGTTAAGCAGAGTTGAGTGTGGTCAGTGTCTGGATGGGTAACCACAAACGGGTGTATTTACTTTCTGAGGTCGAGCGAAACAAGTCAGAAGCAGGGAGGATGAGTGTAGTGAATCCGCCGTAGCCGTCTTAGAATAATACTATATATAGAAGGAGCACTACTGATAACACGAAAGGCGGTTCACTGGTGCACCTAAGGAATGCTGCCACCCTTACAATATACAATTTTCTAAAAAAAGTTGGCAATACTTCCAGTTGCTGAATTATTATGTTCTATTATTAATTAATGATTGATTATTCATAAAATACTAATATAAATATGGGTGCATTACAATATTTAAAATATTTTAAATTGTAGTTTAACTTTTTTAATTAAAATTATATTAAAAGTTGTCCTCGTCAAGTAAATGTAGATTCTTGTATTCCGCCACCCTTTTGCCATTTAAGACCGGTTTTATTAAATACTCAGCAGGTGTTTTAAGTTATAATATTTGTTCTTTACGATCTTTCTTTATTAATAGATATTTATGACAAATATTTAAAATAATGTTTTGTTGTCAGGTTGGCAGCATTACTTAAGTGCACCAGTCAACCGGCTTTCGTGTTATCAGTGGAATAACATTGTTTTTACGGTCCTGTGCTCCTTCTATATATAGTACTCAATTTTTTAATTTAAAACTGAATTTTTAGTTTAATTTTTAATTATTTTTATTATTTTTTTTTCAGTTCCCAGCGAGAATAAGAAAGATGTGAGGTCTATCGAACAAACTCTCAACGATATCAAAAACAAGAAAAGGAAATTAAATACAGGTGCATCCTCATCCGTGGATAACTCTGCGGAGCAACACTCTAAATCCTCTTGACCAATTTATTCAGATTAAAACGGCGTTTTTTGTGTAAAATTTTTGTAAAGGGACTCTCATAAGCAAGTAACAAGCTTAAGTCATGAAAAAACAATTACATTATCTGTTCTAAATATCTAGTTCGGTCTCGTAAAGTTGGCTGCATTGTGGAGTCCATCTATTAATCCAAGAGGTTTGTAATAAAATACGTCTCTCCACCAATTATTATTTTTTGATTTGTATTTCTTTTGTTAGACTGATGATGGCTAGATGCAGCCGAAAGCTTGCTCTTTAATATATAAAATAATTGGTGGAGAGACGTATTTTATTACAAACCTCTTGGATCTAGTTCGGTGGTTCTCCTAATGGAGTTGCAATCCACCAATGGATTTAAAGGGGCTTACGCCTATAGCATAGCCAAAAAAGTGTCGCCACTGTTTTCAAGGAAAATAGATGAGCATGGGACAACTTGTCCCATATAGAGTTTAAAAGGATTGGAGAAGCTTATAAAGTTTGTGTTTTTCACTTTTAAGAGCCAACTCGCTTAATGTCAACAGACTTTAATTCTTGTAATTCTTTATTTCCTTAGGAATCATAACTTGGCACTTATTTACTTGGTTCCCAACCTCAATTTATCTGAAAAAAATCTAGTGGATTTGGGTATAGGAACTACAGTGTATCGACGACTTTAAAAATCTTGACAGCTTAGTTTAGGCACCACCGATTCTAAAAAAAAAATCCCTACAAAAAGGCAGCGGGGAAAAAACTTTGTAAACAAATCAGGTTATGTTACCCGTGTTTTCTTGGCGATGTTTCTACATTTCTTTTGTGTAGTTTTATTGTTTAGGAAGTATGCAAATGTGAAAAAAAATGAATTGTGAAGGGAAATAATAAGTGAACTCATATGTTCTTACATTAAAAAAGAATTGTATGTTTATTAGTTTTGACAGCTCTTAAAAATTGCTGCATAAAAGGCAGCTTTGAAATAAAAGTTTCAGTTATGCATTTATTTACTTAAGTTATAAAAAAGAATATTTGAGTGCAATAATAATGTTAACAGTCCAACACAAACACAATTCACAGAACACACACAACACAAAAACTCACAAAACGATTTAAACACAAAAAGAACCACAAACGAAGTGAACGAATGCCGGGAAGGAGGTTATTTCCCTACAGGGGTTATGGGAGTAGGGAATTTTTTTTCTCTTTCAAGAGAGGGGTTGGCAGCGGCTTCTCTGATTGGTCGATCCCCAAAATGCTTATGACCTTGGGGATTTTTAAACTTAACGATACACTGTAGGAGGTATGTCTAAACTCCATTAAAATCCCTTAGTTTCAATTTGTAATGGAGTTAAGACTTTAAGAAATTACAAGTTTTTTGCTATGAGAACAAAAATATTTTGTTATTTTCCTGGCACTTATTTACTTGGGTCCCCATTTTATGTTGGGAACCAAAGGTACTTTCGCACTATATTATCTTATTTACTTAATTATCAATCTTTTATTTTCAACATCCCCTATTATGTTGATTATTATTATAGAATAATTTCTTTTTGTATAATTTAGTAAATATATTGTCGGTAGCCAAGTGAATAATTGACCTATATTGCCATATTTACTTGGGCCCCAACTTTATGTTGGGAACCAAGTAAATAAGTACCCATAACTTAATAATCTCAAACAAAGTAAGACTAACACATTAAATATGTACAATTACGTACTATAAAATAATAAAGAGCTATAATTTTACTCGACATGTTTATAACCTGAAGATGTAGTAGTGCTACGTTTGTTCGAGGTAGTAGAAGTGGGGGTTTGGCGACACTTTTTTTGCATTAGGATGGCCTGATATGTTCCTTCACCTTTATGTGAGTTCCTTGATTACACCAAAGATTGCTAGGTAAAATAAGAATAGAAAGGGTAGACCAAAACCATTCCTATCTCCTCTTAAATTTTGAACCATCTAAGGGTGTGTTTGCAAGTGTGACTGGTTAGATATAAATTGATCAGTGTCATAGTGGATATTTTACCCCTAACACATAAATGATCAGAGTTAAGTTGGCAAACTCTTTTTGATCCTTAGAATAATACTATATATAGAAGGAGCACTACTGATAACACGAAAGCCGGTTCACTGGTGCACTTAAGTAATGCTGCCACCCTAACAATATTCAATTTTCTAAAAAAAAGTTGGCAATACTTCCGGTTGCTGAATTATTATGTTATATTATTAATTAATTATTGATTATTCATAAAATACTAATATAAATAGTGGTGCATTACAATATTTAAAATTGTAGTTTAACTTTTTTAATTAAAATTATATTAAAAGTTGTCCTCGTCAAGTAAATGTAGATTCTTGTATTTTGCCACCCTTTTGCCATTTAAGACCGGTTTTATTAAATACTCAGCAGGTGTTTTAAGTTATAATATTTGTTCTTTACGATCTTTCTTCATTAATAGATATTTATGACACATATTTAAAATAATGTTTTGTTGTCAGGTTGGCAGCATTACTTAGTTGCACCAGTCAACCGGCTTTCGTATTATCAGTGGAATTACATTGTGTTTACGGTCCTGTGCTCCTTCTATATATATAGTATTATTCTAAGTTGAGATCAGTGATAGGTAACCTCAAGGTTTCCGGTATAACCTTTTAACAACAACGCTTGCCTTTGTTTACGCTTTGATATACTTGTCATTACTTTTATAATCTTGTTTATGTCTTGTGTTAATGTTTATTTATCCTACTCGAGCAATAAGTCTACAACTCCTGGCTTTTTATCTGTCTGTATGTGTGTGTCTGTTATCATCGTAGTTCCCAGACTATTTATGCTAGAGAGTTGAAACTTTGTACAAAAATCAGTCTAGTTTATGTTGTGCTATCCGGATAGGAATGACTCTGAAAGAATTAAGGACTCTCAATATATATATTTATATATATATATATATATATATATATTATATATATATATATATATATATATATATATATATTATATATATTAATATATATATATATATTTATATTTATATGTGTGTGTATGTATATGTATATATATATATATATATATAATATATATATATATATATATATATATATATATATATATATATAATATATATATGTTTGTGTGTGTGTTTCTGCTTTATGATTTTGAAGCCAGCTTTTCCTGCCTAATGTTTAAACATGTTAAACAACAGGTGGCAGACGTGTTGTTTCTATTTAAAGCTATAGAAACATATGCTTATGGGACAGCTCTTCTGTGTATAGACAAAAAAAATGCCAGCACTGGGACTCATAAGGTAGAAAACTGTTTATTTTCCAAGGGAGTTAGTAAAAAGGACCTAATTGCTAGCTGATCTCACCTCACCTTATTGACTATCACTCTAAGGTTCAAAAATTAAGAGGTGGAAGACTTTTGGTCCATCCAGTATATATAAACCTCAACAATAATATTAAATATACTTGAAAAGTGGGAACTACTGCCCTAGTAACTCTACGATTATAAAACTGAAGCCTGTTGCTTGTTTATACTAAACAGTGTTCCTATTGGTCTTTAATATTGTAAATAAACAGTTGATTTGATTCTTTTGGGACTGAGGAATCAATGGAGGTATTAAAATTAGAGAGGTCCTATCTGTAGAATCTTTAAACAGACACGCCCATAGAAATATTAAAATTAGAGAGGCCCTATTAATTGAACTTGAAACTTAAAAAGGTTGTATTTACCGCAAGTTGAAGAAGCAATCGAAGAATCAGCTACCGTCGATACTTGCTGTTGGATATGGATATCCCTGGACTGGTTTTGGCATAACGCCATCATCAGCAGGCGGGGCAACACTCGAGCTCTCAACTAATAAAGTTATATCAGTGATTAACTTCTAGTGTCAATGAGCACGACGAACCCTCTGAAGATGAGCCCTCGTCGTGGTCATTGAGACTAGAAGTTAATCACTGATATAACTTTATTAGTTGAGAGCTCGAGTGTTGCCCCGCCTGCTGATGATGGCATTATGCCGAAACCGGTCCAGGGATATTTATATCCAACAGCAAGTATTGACGGTAGCTGGTTCTTCGATTGAATTTTTAAACATTGAAAAAATCCTGGAACCTTTGATTATTAATATAATCTAATAAAAAGTACAAAATTATTGTAATTTTTTTAATGGCACGTTATATAAATGTGCAAACAATCTGTCAAAAACCGACATCAATTGATTTATTATAACCTGCACACACTCTTGATTATGGTTACAAGGAGGTTACACAGAGCCCTAAGAGCCTCAAAAAGACGTTTAAGCCTCCTAATTTAATGAGATTGATAAGCCCTCTCTAGAAATATATCTCTATGATTTCAAGCCTCTCAATGCATTGATGTAGGATATGTCCCCTCTAGTAATATATCTCTATAGTTTCAAGCCTCTCAATGCATTGAGGTGATATGTCCTCTCTAGTGTTTCAATCAATGCTCTATCTCTATGGTTTCAAGCCTCTCAATGCATTGAGGTGAGATATGTCCTCTCTAGTAATATATCTCTATGGTTTCAAGCCTCTCAATGCATTGAGGTAAGCTATGTCCTCTTTAGTAATATATCTCTATGGTTTCAAGCCTCTCAATGCATTGAGGTAAGATATGTCCTCTCTAGTAATATATCTCTATTGATAAGCTCTTCTTTATATGTTGTAGAAGCTCTGATGGCTTGTTTATCAGGGTTTACAATTGGACTGTCGTAATATATTTTTAATAAACTTTGTTAAATATTGGTTTTTTTTTAGTTTTTGATGGAAGTTATGGTACATATCTAGTAGTTTAGGTGGGGGTCCAGGGCCCTGTTTCACGAAACTACAACTCTTCTGGACTACAAGTTTACTAATAACTGTAAGAAATTTCTTTCACTAAAGTACAAGTGTATCCTGGTAATTACTTGCGGTTTTATACATAAAAATAACACAAGTAGGTTACAAGTTATAGTAAATCTTCGGTATACGGTGCACCCTGTTATCAATACTATATATCGATATATTTTTAGTCACGCGACACGTAAACGAGATCTGAGCACTTAAAAGATAAGCAGCGTCGTTAAGTTATTAATTATAATTAAAACATTAAAAAAATCATACAACAAATAAATGAAAACATTAACAACAAAAATATAATAAAAAACCTGAAAATAACAAACACAAAAATAAGCGTAACATAAAATTAGATGTGGTGTATCATCGATTATTCTTATAAAACATAGTTAAAACATTATAAAAACATAAAAAAAAATATGAAAATAGTTATAAACCATTTTACAACAAATAAAAAAAACACAAACAACAAAAAAACATTTAAAAAAATTATAAAATATGTTCATAAATGTAAAACGTAAAAGAAAAAGCATATATCGATTATTCCTACGTCACATCTCTAAACTAAAAATATATCGATATATAGTATTGATTACAGGGTGCACCGTATACCGAAGTTCAGCCCAAGTTATATCTTAGATCTCCTAGGAATCAAGCATATTTTATTCAAACTAATCAAATTTTATTATCTCCCCTTAAACATATATTCATCAATAAGTCCCCTCCATAACCCCAACCTCATTTTTTCTTCAAAAATTTGAAGCAAAATTGATTTATAATGTGACTTTTCAGTGTTGCTGAATTTGTAATGAGTTGGCAGTCCTGCCATTTTAACAACTCCAATACGACATAGGACGCCTAAAACTACTAGATATACTATATTGTTTTATTTTAAAATAAAGAGACACGTTGAAAAGTTTGAACAAGGGGAGGAACTTGATTGATGACATAAAATAGGTCTATCATTTGCTACTACTTGGTTTTGCCATTTATGAATTGTTGACTATATATTATACTCCCTGCGCTATATCTTTCTACATGGTCATGTGACTAAAAATCAGCAAAGAAGAAAAAAAGTCCCATCACAAGAACATTAATTTACTTATGCGGTCATCATCGGTGCTATAAAAATAAATAATTATCTCTGGAACTGATGATGGCCACATGTTAGATTTAAAAGGCTAGAAGTAAATACAAGTTATTGTGGAGAGACTGTTATAAGCTATATTTTTCTACATGGTCATGTGACTAAAAATCAGGTGGAAGGGAGAAAATGCAACACTTGTAACAAAGTAAAAGGGAAGAATAAAGTCCCTACTGCTGCAAGGGGGCAATGTGTAGGTGGGGGTGAGTCAGGTTATTTTACCCTCCCCATAGCACTTCCTATCTTATCTCTTCTATTCAAAACTAACTATTTATTAACTAGATTTTTATCACTTCTTTTTTACTTTAAACGGTGTCTCTTCTAATATTGTTATTTCATAGCATTCTTGCATACTCATTATTATTATTTATTTAATTTCCACCCGGAAAATAATATTATAAAATAAATAATTAATAAATATTAAAAAATAACAATTAATTGATTTATAGGCAGATGAGAAAGTTTGATATCAAATTTTTCGTTAATCTCAAATTCTTCATAGCAGTCACCTTCATACCTGTTCCAAGACGAAATTTATTGATCTTTGATATCAGTCTTTCTCATATTCCTCTACGCCAATACATTTATTGTTCATAATTATTATTAATTATTTATAAGACATTATGCGTACATCATAAATAATATTTATGCTATAGAAATAACGAAAGGATATAAGAGAGAGAAGTGCCGCGGGGTGGGTAAAATAACATGACTTACCCCCACCTACACATCACCCCCCTTGTAGACCAAGAGCCCAGGGGTGTTTTATTAATAAAAAGTGTAATGGCTGGAATCGGTCTCAATTTTTCGTAAATACCTTTCTGAACAAGGATCTATAATTCTGCCGACTCGTATCGGATGGGTGTCCCAGGCAGAACCTTTGACCCCTAAAGTGTGTTCAGGAAGGTATTTACGAAAAATTGAGACCGGTTCCAGCCATTACACTTTTTATTAAAAACACCCCTGGGCTCTTGGTCTATTACAGCTGTAGGGACTTTTTTCATCCCTTGTAGTAGTGTGTTATAAGTGTTGTGATTTCTCCCTTTCAGCTGATTTTTATTCATGTAACCATGCCTAAAGATATAGAGCAGCGAGTATAGTCTCTTCGATTGGTAATGATAAGTCACCTAATAGGTCTCAAATGCAGCCGCTTCGCTCGTTTCACTCCTAGGTGTCTTTTATTTTAATTAAGTCTAGAAGAAACAAAACAATACGATTGGTTCAATTCAAATCTTATGTAAGAAATCAACCAATCATATTGTTATGTTGTTGACTCATTGATGCAGTCTTTTGTTTTAATAAGCTCTAGAAGAAACAAAACAATATGATTGGTTAAATCCAAACCTCATGTAAGAAATCAACTAATCATATTGTTATGTTGTTGACTCATTGATGCAGTCTTTTGTTTTAATAAGCTCTAGAAGAACAAAACAATATGATTGGTTGAATTCAAACCTCATGTAAGAAATCAACTAATCATATTGTTATGTTGTTGACTCATTGATGCTGTCTTTTGTTTTAATAAGCTCTAGAAGAAACAAAACAATATGATTGGTTGAATTCAAACCTCATGTAAGAAATCAACTAATCATATTGTTATGTTGTTGACTCATTGATGCTGTCTTTTGTTTTAATAAGCTCTAGAAGAAACAAAACAATATGATTGGTTAAATCCAAACCTCATGTAAGAAATCAACCAATCATATTGTTATGTTGTTGACTCATTGATGCTGTCTTTTGTTTTAATAAGCTCTAGAAGAAACAAAACAATATGATTGGTTAAATCCGAACCTCATGTTAGAAATCAACCAATCATATTGTTATGTTGTTGACACATTGATGCAGTCTTTTGTTTTAATAAGCTCTAGAAGAAACAAAACAATATGATTGGTTGAATTCAAACCTTATGTAAGAAATCAACCTATCATATTGTTATGTTGTTGACACATTGATGCAGTCTTTTGTTTTAATGAGCTCTAGAAGAAACAAAACAATATGATTGGTTAAATCCAACCCCTTATGTAAGAAATCAACCAATCATATTGTTATGTTGTTAACACATTGATGCAGTCTTTTGTTTTAATGAGCTCTAGAAGAAACAAAACAATATGATTGGTTAAATCCAACCCCTTATGTAAGAAATCAACCAATCATATTGTTATGTTGTTAACACATTGATGCAGTCTTTTGTTTTAATAAGCTCTAGAAGAAACAAAACAATATGATTGGTTAAATCCGAACCTCATGTTAGAAATCAACCAATCATATTGTTATGTTGTTGACTCATTGATGCTGTCTTTTGTTTTAATGAGCTCTAGAAGAAACAAAACAATATGATTGGTTAAATCCGAACCTCATGTTAGAAATCCAATCGTATTGTTATGTTGTTGACTCATTGATGCTGTCTTTTGTTTTAATAAGCTCTAGAAGAAATAAAACAATATGATTGGTTAAATTCAATCCTTATGCAAGTTACGTTAGAAATCAACCAATCATATTTTTGTACTTTTCTTAAATAAATAAAGAAAAGATTAAGTGTATAGTTGCTAGTATTTTTTTATTGTATTAAAGCTATTTTAATTGAATTTATAATTTTTTGTCTTAGGTAAATATAATTTCTTCCATATATTTGTTTTTTATTACCTATATATCTTTGTCGTCTTAAAGTGTCAGTATTTATACTTGACCTTTGACACCACTGAGGTCTGGGTTTTTCATCCCAGTTTACTCTCTCAGTTTATATAAGACTATTGGCACCAACTTGGAGTGTCACCCGTGGTGTAGTGGTTAAGGTACACGGCCAATACACAGAATGAATGGACTTTAGTCATGGGTTCAATCCCAGCACGGGCCTCTAGGATTTTTATGAGAGGGATAAAAATTCTGCGTACCACGTCCTTCAGAAGGGAAGTTAAGCCGGTGGTCTCGAGCCTGTGCGTTGTCAGGTACTCGTTAAAGATGCCTTACCCTAAATGAAACTGGGTATAGGCAAAATTTAGGACCCTCATTGTAGATTCATTATAATACTATAGTTCTCCCTTGTAGTTTAAAGTGTGTGGAGGTTTGGTTTAACAGTGAGGGCACTTGTTGTTCCTAGTTTTCACTAGACTATAAGAGTCCGTGAAAATATGTATGATTGCTTGAAAAAGCATGAGAACCATAGAAATTCACGGCTCTTTTGTCTAGATTAGATGAAATATACCTACTCTTGAAATTAAAAGGAGTAGAACACTATCTTGGGGAGCTGGCAAAAGGAGCCCAACTACGTGGCCTACTTACCTGGTAGTTACTACCTCCCCCCCCCCATTTACTACTACTACTAGTTTTGAAGATAAAACTAGATGTGCTTTGTCTCAAACTACATGGGGCTTATCTTAAACAACGTGTCGTTTGACTCAAACCAACAAGCAGCAGAAAGGAGAAGCAGGTATAAGGTTTTCATAAAAATCTTTAAAACCACAAAAACTACAACTAATTTCAATATTAAAATTTGTTATAATAATAAAAGTTAACTATACAATATTATTTACAAAATCAACAAGATATAAAACAAAAGGGAATGAGATAGCACATTCGAGCAATACTAGTCGAGGGCTCTTATTGGTTGAGAGTCCAGAAAAATTCAGTGAAGGAAGGAATCTCATTGGTCCTAAGAAACAGTATAAGAATTATTTCATAAGGAAAGATGCTCTCTCAACCAATGATATATTGCTCTAAATTTAGCTGGTAATAATAAGCAAGGGAAATAATGCAATTACAGTCTATCGATTAGTTTAAAAATCTTGACTGACAGGTCAGTTTAGACACCACTGATTCTTAAGAAAAAAAATCCCTGCAAGAAGAGAGCGGGAAAAACTATGTAAACAAATCAGGTTATTTTACCCGTATTTTCTTGGCGATGTTTTTTTACATTTTTTGTGTTGTTTTATTTTAAAATATCATTTTTAAGATTAATTTGAAAGTAGTTTTCAAAACGATGTAATCAAAAAAAGAACCACAATTTTTTTTTGGAAGAACAAGATTTTTTTTCTCTTTTTAAGCGAGAGGTTGGCAGCGGCTTCTCTGGTCAATCCCCAAATACTTATGACCTTGGGGATTTTTAAACTAAACGATAGACTGTTGTTCATTCTGACTCCACCCCTTGGAAGAAATAGCAAACACCAATAGAATTCCTTTCTTCTCTAATTTTAGCCGGTAAAAAATTAGTGAGGGAAGGAATTCTATTGGTTTATTCTGACTCCACCTCTTAAAAAGAAAAAGCATACTCCAATAGAATCCCTTACCTCAATAATTTTAGCCAACAAAAAATAGCAAAGGAACAAATTTTATTGGTTCATTCAGACTCCATTCCTTGCAAAGAACAGCATTCATCAATAGAAATTAATCTATCTCACACCAAAAATGTTTAGGTATTATACATTCCTTAAGAGGTGTAAGGGTTGCAAAAACCTAAAGAGCTTTTAGGGCCACTAAAACCTATAGAGCTTTAAAGGCCACTAAAACCTAAAAAGCTTTAAGGGCCGCAAAAAACTAAAGAGCTTTTAGGGCCACTAAAACCTAAAGAGTTTTACGGTCATTAAAAACTAAAGAGCTTTAAAGGCCGCAAAAACCTAAAGAGTTTTACGGTCATTAAAAACTAAAGAGCTTTTAGGGCCACTAAAACCTGAAGAGCTTAAAGGGCCACTAAAACCTAAAGAGCTTTAAGCGCCACTGAAACCTAAAGAGCTTTAAGGGCCACTAAAACCTTAAAAGCTTTTAGGGCCACTAAAACCTAAAGAGCTTTTAGAGCCACTAAAATCTAAAGAGCTTTTAGGGCCACTAAAACCTAAAGAGCTTTAAGGGCCGCAAAAAACTAAAGAGCTTTTAGGGCCACTAAAACCTAAAGAGTTTTACGGTCATTAAAAACTAAAGAGCTTTAAAGACCGCAAAAACCTAAAGAGCTTTAAGGGCCACTAAAACCTAAAGAGCTTAAAGGCACTAAAAACCTAAGAGCTTTAAGGTCACTAAAACTAAAGAGCTTTAAGGGCCACTAAAACCTTAAAAGCTTTTAGGGCCACTAAAACCTAAAGAGCTTTTAGAGCCACTAAAATCTAAAGAGCTTTTTAGGGCCACTAAAACCTAAAGAGCTTTAAGGCCGCAAAACTAAAGAGCTTTTAGGGCCACTAAACCTAAAGAGTTTTACGGTCATTAAAAACTAAAGAGCTTTAAAAGGCCGCAAAAACCCTAAAGAGCTTTAAGGGCCACTAAAACCTAAAGAGCTTTAAAGGCCACTAAAACCTTAAGAGCTTTTAGGGCCACTAAAACCTAAAGAGCTTTGAGGGTCACTAAAACCTAAAGAGTTTTACGGTCATTAAAAACTAAAGAGCTTTAAAGGCCGCAAAAACTAAGAGCTTTTAGGGCACTAATCTAAAGAGCTTTTAGGGCCACTAAAACTTAAAGAGCTTAAAGGGCCACTAAAACCTTAAAAGCTTTTAGGGCCAGTAAAAACCTAAAGAGCTTTTAGGGCCACTAAAATCTAAAGAGCTTTTAGGGCCACTAAAACCTTAAGAGCTTTTAGGGCACTAAAACCTAAAGAGCTTTGAGGGTCACTAAACCTAAAGAGCTTTAAGGGCCGCAAAAACCTAAAGAGATTTTAGAGCCGCAAAAACATGAAGAGGTTCAAGGGTGAAAAAACCTAAGGAGTGATTCGATGATTATTTGATGTTTTTAGAACATTGTGTGTCTTCCCCAGCATCCGTATTAAGGATCTTTCCTCCTGTTGTCTATTGTTCAATCATAAAAGCATCTTCCGGTGACAGGTTCAACATGTTATTTATTAACCTTTGATTCTGCCCGTCTCTGTTAAAGTTGGATTCGTGGGTGAAAGACATATCGGCTTCTAGTCTGTAGGCTCCGAGGTATTCGTGAGGAGGACTCCCTTTCCAATCCTAAAAAAAAACAATTAAATCGTAGGAATAGTATGAGGTTTGAATGTGGGCATAGAATAATACTATATATAGAAGGAGTATTAAAATAATATATCAAATAGTAAAATTATATATCATTTTAAAAGTTTATACCAGTCAAATATTATATTTCTATATTCTGAAGAGTGTGGCAGAAAGATCTACTAAATAATTAATCTACCCTTCCATATATCCATGTATTTATTTAATTTTAAAAGTTTATACAAATCAACATTTCATTCAAACATACTTTTTCAATTATTTATCAGTAATAAAAAAATGATTAATTTATTTGGATTATTAATATTTTAACAAAAGAAATTTTCCTCAGGATGTAACTAAATTAATTTAATTGACAAGCCTCAGAACTAAAGGCCCGTCTCAATCTTAAGTTAAGTTAGGAAGATTGAAGAAGTGAAGAATTCCTCAGGAAGAATTGAAGAAGTGAAGAATTTCTCACTTAGAACAAACTATTTTGAAATTCCCGCTCTTTAGACTTAAGAGATCCGTAAACACGTCTACAACCCTGAGTTGTTAAGTCAAGTTTTTAAAGTTACAATTACACATATAGCTGTATTTAGACTACTTTTCTTCCTACCGTCTATACACATTTTATTTATTTATTTATTGTAACAACGAGCAGAGCTCAATAACAATTTTAATACAATTCAAATAAACATAAACTACTAATAAACTACTTTTCTTTCTACTCTCTACACACATTTTATTTATTTATTTATGGTAACAACGAGCAGAGCTCAATAACAATTTTAATACAATTTAAATAAACGTTGCTTTTTCAATAGTCTTTCCTTCCATTCTTTAAAGACTTTTTGCAAATATTTTTTTACTTTACTTCTACAATCGACCGTGTTTTATTTATTTTTATTAATAAATAAAATCAAAATGGATGAGGTAATTGTTGGTATTTTCCTTATCTCTAGTTTATATGTCTACAGACGTAGGAACCTCATCCATTTCAAAAACTATATAATTCAAAAAAATAAAAAGAAAAATATATATTATATAAAAAATATTCAAACAACAAAACAATCACATAATCACATATTCAAACAATAACAATCAAAACAATCACATCTCATCGTTTACAAAATATTGTAATCATTAAAAAACAGATAACGTTGTACATTCTTCTTTAAGTAACTTATAAAAAACCATTTTTATGGTTTTCTTAAGTCAAAAGAGCGGGAAAAAGAATTATTTAAGAAGAAAAAGAGATTTTGAAAAATTCTTCACTTCTTCAATTCTTCCTAACTTAACTTAAGATTGTAGACGGGCCTTCACTTGTTTATTTTCCTCAGCAGATAGCGTCGGAAGGTAACTAATTTAATTCCTTGGCAAACCTCGGAAGCTAAATAGTTTATCTCCCTGTGATACTCAGGAGCAATTGAAATTTTCGCCTTTGCCTAATGAAGAAAATAAAACTATAAAACTTTCTAAATTTGCATAAAACTTATTTCATTCTTATTATAATAATTAACTATAATATTCCGATGTCAAACTTACATTCATCGATAAAAGTGAGAAATATTTCTGTCCGCTAGGTCTTTGATAGAGGTAGTAAATTTGGCCAGGTATCTTAGCGAAGTTACATGCTGCTCTATGCAACTCATTAGATTTCTTCGCTTCTTTAACTATATCCAGCGCTTGCCTGTGAAGTGCTCGCACTTGTTCAGCTATCAGGGATAATTTGCTACAGCAGTTGGCTCTCACGAACTCCTCAGCCTGCAAAAACCTCATATTAAAAATCAAGTTTGATTGCTCTCCTATAAAAAAAAGTTAATACTATTGTCTATCGTTTAGTTTAAAAATCTTGACAGGTCAGATTAGACACCACTGATTCTTAGGAAAAAAAATCCCTGAAAGAAGGGAGTGGGAAAAAACTATGTAAACAAATCAGGTTATTTTACCCGTATTTTCTTGGCAATGTTTTTTTACATTTCTTTTGTGTAGTTTTATTTTAAAATATCATTTTAAGATTAATTTGAAAGTAGTTTTCAAAATGATGTAATCAAAAGAAGAACCACAAACAAAGTGAACTATTGCCACGAAGAAGGTTTTTCCCAACAGCGGTTATTGTAGTAGGGATTTTTTTTCTCTTTTTAAGTGAGAGGTTGGCAGCAACCGGAAGTATTGCCACCTTTTTTTTTGGAAAATTGTATATTCTTAAGTGCACCAGTGTACTGCCTTTCGTGTTATCAGCAGTGCTTAGGGTTCCGAAATTTGGCGGTAAAAACTATTTAGTGCATACCAGTGGTAAAAAGTGGTAAATAACGGTAAAAAGTGGTATAAAGTGGTAAAAATTCTTAAAACCTTAAATATTTACTTAATCAGCAGAAATAGCAAAAGTATCAATTTAATAACTGTTCAGAAAGACTTTTATCCAGGGCCCTGTTTCTAACACTGAATGGAATCATGTAATGATGGAATATTGGTTGGAAAGTGAGATTCCAAGATCAAATTCTCAACATCAAAAATGTGTTTCTAAAAATAGTCAGAATGAATTGGCTGAAATCTATTCACAAATTAAAACAAAGCTATAATTGTAGCTATTTTTTCTGGATACTTTATTTAAATAATTAATCTAAATTAATTTAATAAAATAAATTAAATAGTACTTGGAAGATATAACTGAAAGGGTGGAAAAAACTAACTTAACGAATAACGAACAAAAACAAGATAACGAATAACAAAAATACACAGATTTTGGGATGCAAATATGTAAAACACAGAAATCACTAGCTTCTTTATCTTCTTAACTTTAAAAATTAATATGGCTGACAAAACCTTTTTTTATGTTACTTTGTTGGTTTAGAATGAACCTTAACCTTTTTTTGTTTTTCTTAAACTTTTTTACTTTTTACCACTTTTTACCATTTTTACCACTAAACCAATAAAGTGCATACCGTTATTTACCAATTTTTACCACTGGTTTTTACCAGGTGGTAAATACCAGTTGGAACCCTAGCAGTGCTCCTTCTATATATATTATTCTATATGTATTATTCTATATATATTATTGTATTATTCTATATATATTATTCTATATGTATTATTCTAAGTAATTTTCTCATACATAATACCTTTGCTATTTCCTGGGCCAAAGTGACCAGGTCTGATCCTTTGGATGTGTTTACATGGCTAGGACTGACCAGCTCCACTCCTAGAGGTGCTGAGGTCCTTTCAACTAGCTCAACTGAAACATGCATCATGTTTACATTTATTATTGGTTTATCATATTATATTTATTATATTATTGGTTACATTTACGTGTTATTTATGAAAATCAGAACTAATTGCTAATAATAAATTTCTTAAGAAAGAAACGTCTTTTTTGTAGAATTCCATAATTACTATTAGAAAAAGAACGACTTTAATTCTACAATGTTTTTTTATAAACAGGAACAATATATTTCAATCCATTTGTATCATCTTCAGGAAAGACTAAACAACAAAAGTACAAAAATATTACTAAAAACATACAAAAGTACAAAATACAAAATAATAAGACAGGAACAAAACATTAATTTCTAGTATTAAACTTGACAAATTATACTTACTATAAAACTACTAAAAAACTACATTAACAATAAATAAAAAACTATTTATTTCTGGTTATTTGTTCTTAGTTTTTTATATATTGTTAATGTAGCTTTTTAGTAGTTTTATAGTAAGTATAATTTGTCAAGTTTAATACTTGAAATTAATGTTTTGTTCCTGTCTTATTATTTTGTATTTTGTACTTTTGTATGTTTTTAGTAAAGTAATATATAAACCGAGTAGGGAAACTCCTATACTAACCTGTGTAAAAAAATTCAGACATGCGTGATCAGCTAATTGCTGGCTCAAAAATAAAAAATATCTAAAATTGGAATAACTGCGCATGCGCCTCTTAGGATTTACGTTTTTTTACTTAGTTTTATTGGCAACCCTAATAATATTAGGTGAGTGTTACTTTTAATCGTGTTTTCGTACTTTAATATGTACGCGATAGTTTAATGATTTTGTATTAAATTCTGTTAAATAATTGTAACATTAAATTAGTTAAAGAAAAAGAGAACCTATGGTAAATAAACTAAATGTTTTTATTAAGATTTTGAAGAACATACAGACGACAATGTATTGCCTTAAATATAACTTAAAATCACGATCGCTTTTATTATATTCAAAAAATGTTTGGTTAAAGTTGTTAAATTACTAATTACAATTAATATTTGAAGGGGAAAAACAAATATGACTTGCAAAAATGTACTAAGTTGAATAGTGCACTCGTAAAAAAAGTTTAATTAGCCGCTAGTTTTAAGTTATTTAAAAAAACCTAGTATTTAATGATTCGCACTTACACCTCTATTGGATGAGACAAAATGTATTTCTAACACAAATTATTAACATTTTATTCTAAATTGTACAAATAAATGCAATAAAAGCAAAAATTTTGAAAACCGTAAATAGTTGTTTGCATTTACGCCCATAGAAAAATTTGAGGCAACTCCCTGGTGGACAAAATGTGAACTACATGCCAGGTCTGACAGAAATCGTGTTTGTTTCCCTACTTGGTTTATATATTACTTTAGTTTTTAGTAATATTTTTGTACTTTTGTTTTTTAGTCTTTCCTAAAGATGATCCAAATGGATTGAAATATATTGTTCCTATTAAAAAAAACATTGTAGAATTAAAGTCGTTCTTTTACTAATAGTAATAATAATTTTCTAACTTTGTACCTACCCCACATTTATTTATTAAGAACCAGGCGGGAAACCCTCTGCCTGGTTCTTCCAGTGTATGTAACTGTATTTAAACATCGTACTTAATAGTATTTAGATACTGTGTGAACCAAAGAGACTAATACTATTAGAGGGAGTACAGAACCCGATTTACACAGTGATAAGGGGTCTGGAAGTGAGACAGTTTCCATAGGTGCCGTAACTGTACTTAACCCTACTATAGTCTCCCAAGAGAGAGACTAGATACTCCCCCACCCCTCTACAACCCCTATTAAGGCACACATTATACAAACGGCGGACATTTTTCAGTGATGCCACATTAAAACACTTTATTCAACACAGACAATTAAAGAATACATGCATTAGATAATAATTAGAACTTATTTAAAATTCATTTTACTTGATTTAAAACAAAAAAGTCGAAAAATAATGTAATATTTACATTGTATTGTAATTATTATGAAAAATAAAAAAATGACGTCACCAATGTACCGTTACGGCACCTAGCTACCCAAGGAATGATAAGAACCAAAGTTTTATAAATAGAACAAGTTGTGGAGCTCAGCTGAAAAGTGTACCCCATATTACTGTTAGTACCTCAAATACTCACTAGTAAGCGCTACTTTCGTTTACGCTTACCTTTTTCTATTTAAATACATTACAGATATTATGTTTTTAAGCTATTTTTTACTTTTTTTAATTTTGTAGATCGACTTATCGCTAATAAACTATACTTTGTACTTGTACTTGATTTCTTTTGACATGTAATAGTTTTAATATGATTCTATTTGTATTAATTTTGTTAATAATCTAAGAAAATAGACAAAAACGTATGTCAATAGTTAGCTTGAAAAGTAAGAAATATTAATCGTTTTTGGTACAAATACATTTAAAGTTCTATAAATAACTACAATATTTGTATTAAATTAATTACTATAGAGCTTAGTATTTAAACAAATGCTAAATACGTCAATATTTAGGGTGGACATTTCACATACATCAACATTTAATTCTTATAAACATGGTCCTATATTTTCAAAAAGTAGTATCTACCCTGTGCAATTTGACTTGCGAAAGTTAAAATTTATAACTAGTAATGCGTTGCATCAAGAACTCACGGCAAAGAATACATAAAAAAACATATTAATTTAAAAAAGCGAAATGAGTTTATCAAAACATTCGGATGCTATACTATTTTTAAAGTATAAACTCAAAAAGGCTCGCATCGCTTGCTAGTTTAGGTATCTTTAACATTTACATAGTAAAAAAGGCTCGCTACGCTCGCTAGATTGCTTATATTTATAATAATACAAAATTAAAAAAAGGCTCGCTTCGCTCGCTAGTTGCTTATATTTATAAAAAATATATATTGTAAAAGGCTCGCTTCGCTCGCTAGATTGCTTATATTTGTAAAATACACGTTAAAATAGGCTCGCTTCGCTCGCTAGATTGCTTATATTTATAATAAAATATATTGTAAAAAAGGCTCGCTTCGCTCGCTAGATTGCGTAGATTTTAATTAATGCATAGAAAAGGCTCGCTTCGCTCGCTTGATTGCGTATATTTATAATAATAAATGGTAAAAGAAGGCTCGCTCGCTAGATTGCGTAGATTTATATTCATGCATGTAAAGAAGGCTCGCTTCGCTCGCTAGATTGCGTAGATTTATATTCATGCATGTAAAGAAGGCTCGCTTCGCTCGCTAGATTGCTTATATTTATAATAAAATATTGTAAAAAAGGCTCTCTTCGCTCGCTGGATGCGTAGATTTTATATTTAATGCATATAAAAGTCGCTTAATCGCTCTCGCTGCGTATTGCTTATAATTTTTATTTAATAAAGAAATTTGGTAAAAGCATCGCTTCGCTCGCTAGATTGCTAGATTGCGTATTAATTTATAAATTATATAGGCTCGCTTCGCTTCAAGAAGCTCGCTTCGCTCGCTAATGCGTTCGCTCGCTAGATCTGCTTTTATATTATTTAAATCGCTTAATGTGCGTATATTTAATAATAGTAAAGAAAGAAGCTTCGCTCGCTTAAGATATGCTCTAAAAGGCTCGCTTTCCTAGCTGCCTAGATTTATATTTGCTATTAATGCATAGTAAAAAGAAATCGGCTCCGCTTGATATGCGTTATATAAAAATAGTAAGAGGCTCGCTTCGCTCGCTAGATTGCTAATATATTGTAAATAAGGTCGCTTCGCTCGTAGATTGCGTGATTTATATAGATGCAAAGTAAAAAAGGCTCGCTTTGCTCGCTAGATTGGCGTATATTTTAATAATACATAGTAAAGAAGGCGCTTCGCTCGCTAATTGCTTATATTTAATATTAATGCATAGTAAAAAGGCTCGCTTCGCTCGCTTGATTGCGTATGTTTATAATAATACATAGTTAAAAAGGCTCGCTTAACATTTTAATTTTTTGAGTTTATCATTTTAGCCGCCATTTTTTAAATTATTAAAAAAAATTGAAATGTTGAACCATGAAAAATATATTTTCTTTTTCTACTCTTTAAGAGCTTTTAAACGATACAACACGTTTTTTTGCTCAAAAATTTTTATCCGGTCCGCCATATTGGCCGCCATTTTGAATATATTTTCGGAATATTACCAAAACTATACCGCTCTGACATATAGTTAATTTTACTTGTATAAAAGTATCTAAAGTATATTACAATAGATCTTTATCTTGTAAATTTCTTATAAAATTAGTAAAAACTAATTATTATATTAAATTATGGCCGCCATGTTGAATTTTTCGGAATTTAGTATATAACATTTTTTGTTCTACTAATCAAGAGCTTTACAACGATATATTACTCGAGTTATTCCTTCAATTTTAAATTTTTTGGGTTCATTATTTTAGCCGCCATTTTTAAATTTTTTAAAAAATTTTTAAATTTTGACCATGAAACCTATATTTTCTTTTTCTACTCTTTAAGAGCATTCAAACGATATACAACACGATTTTTTCGCTCAAATTTTTTTTTATCCGGTCCGCCATTTTGAAATATTTTTCGGAATATTACCAAAAACTATACAGCTCTGACACATAATTAGTTTTACCTGTATACAAAATTTTATCAAAATCGGTCAATTTTTACGGCAGTTATCGCGACACGTACAAACAAACATACAAACAAACATACGCGCCGTCCCAATCTTCTGAAATGTAAGAACTCACTTACGTTCGTTCAATAAATATTTTGGTAACTATTCCCAAATATGGTATTTTTGTCACCACTTTTTTTGTCAAAAATCTGTTTCAGAAGTCCCAAACCACGAAAAAGTACGATTTGTAAAACTGTATGTATGTATATATGTATATATATATATATATATATATATATATATATATATATATATATATATTATATATATATATATATATATATATAATATATACATATATATGTGTGTGTGTATGTATTTCTAGCGCATTTTTGTAAACATGCTATCTGTCGAATGGATGAATATTATTCTGTCTAACTTGGTATAAAAATTAACCTTGGAAAGGATACGATCCCCATGGTACAATTTTGTTAACGATTTTCAATATCGTAAAAATTATTGGTCAATAATTTGGGACGCTGAATCGAATGAACCCAGTCCGAAGTCAATACGACCACTCTAAGTGACCAAAAAGTTAAAAAACCATGGAAAATAACAGAAAACCAAATAACGGTTAGTAAAAAATAATTTTCGGGTAGGTTGTCGTTTTCAATGTTTTTTGTGGTGCTGAATCTAATAAAACTGATCTGGAATCGATAAACTACTTAAACCAATGGTTCTTAGGTTTGAAGTTTGATACCGGCACTAATTTTTTATCGTCTTATTTATAGTATTTAAGTTTTTAACTTCTAATTAAATCTAGCATAGAGGTCCGCGCCGAATTTTCTACGAAATTCAGACGAAAAGAAAACTTTATTGCTTATCAATCCAATTTTTACTAAAGTTTTCGGTTTATATTAATTAACCTGAGTAGTAGCGTCACGACTTGTTATTGAATTGTTTCGAAAAAATAATATATGAAAAAATATAAACTGAACTTCAAATGAATGTAAACAATGTTGTGCGAGTACTGTATAATCTATGGTAAATATGCGCGTATTCTTTGAACAATTGAAAAAATAAATAATAAGTCGTGCTGTTACTGCTCAGGTTATTAAATATATATCGAAACTAAAGCTAGATAAAAAAAAAATAATAAAAACCGTGGGTAAATTAAGAGTTTTCTGGGCATGAATTTAAAAAAATATCGAAAAATCAATGATAACAAAACTTATATAACAAGAAGGAGTAATAATGTTCATAATAAATGAAAATCAGGCTCATAAAGTTTAATTAAAGTCTTAAAGGCACTTAAATATTCGTAAACAAGCACGAAACCAGGACTAATCAAATGTAAAATGATAGGAAATCGGCTGATAACTGCTTCATAAAAGATCGTCATGCCCCTGGCGGATTTTTTTAGCACTACACGATTTCGGGGTTTTAGCGCGGTATACGAGCTCCACAACTTGTTCTATTTATAAAACTTTGATAAGAACTGTTGTATCCTCCCTCTAATAGTATTAGTCTCTTTGTCGTAATAGTTCGCACACCCTTAATGTTCAATAAACGTTATCAAATGCAGAGTTGGATCTCTTTCTGTCATTGTTCTACACTATATGAACCACTCCGTGTTTTAAATAAAATTCAAAACATTGTAGTCGTCAATCTAACGATTGACATGTATAATTTACTTTCTTACAAAATAAAAGCAATAAACACTTACCTGCAGGCATGGCCTCTCCGTACTCAGCCTCGGTACAAACTAATCGTCGTTTCATGTTTTTCACTCTCGATATAAAAAAAATAGTCAAAGGTTAAAATAGATAATTAAAAATATCACCGATTAGCAGTACAGATAAATCTAAAAAACCCCCTCCTTTCCGTCTACCCCAATGAATGCACGTTCTTTCTAAATTATTTAAAATTCCTTAAAGTCAGTCTTACACTTGAAGTGTGTGCCAAAAAATTAGTCACTACCTGACAAATTAATTTATTATTAGACAAAATTGTAAAGGTAAGGAGACGGAAATGTAAAAATAAATTAAAGAATTCACAACAGGTAAAAAAAACGTTTTGTTTACATGCGCATGTCATCCGTTCTTCTTTTTTCTCTTGTTCTTTAAACGTCGTAAAGTTAATACTTCTTACTACGAGTAATAATTAATAATTTAGCTTCAGCCTTGAGTATGTATATTATAAGGATCTTGAATAAAGGGGGATGACGCACTAAGTCGATTTGCCATACAAAAAAGTGACCCCATCGAAAACCAAAAAATAGAGAGAATTCAACACGAAACACACGTCAAAAACCAACTCCACAAGCTTGGTACAAACTGCGCATGCTTACAATTCTTAAAACGGCGCAGGTCTTCAATTTTAGAGGCCAACTTACCTCTCAATGGTTTCCCATTGTTCATTGCTTAAGAAGGTTATAACAAAACACGCTAAAATTATCACTTACTGAAGTAGCAAAGTATAGTCCACAATTTAAAATTAAATAAGACAAATGACTTAACAAGCACCACAAATGTAACAATCACGAGAAGCACAGAAGAAAACTTGATAACCTGGTTACATAACCTGCGTTTGGCGCCTTTTTTATTATAACAAAGGGGAAGGTAAGTTTGCTCCTATTTCTCTATCTCTTACAACTTTCATGGGGTCAGAAATGTTCCTCAATGCGCCATCCCCTTTATTCAAGATCCTTGGTATATTAAGAGGAATCACTGGATAGGATAGTCTTAAAGGGGTGGAAGGACGTCCGTACTTTGGCTCTATCTGGCGGTAACTATAGAGATATAAGAGTATACTAGAGGGGGTCTTAGACTATCTCAATACATTGAGAGACCTGAGACATCATTTTGGGGCTCTGAGTAACCTCATTGAAACCTCCTTCAAGAGTGAGTTAAGGTTATAATAAATCAATTGGTTTCGGCTTCCCGCATATTGATTGTGTTTTGAATCATAGATATATATTACTAGAGAGGCCCAATAGAGTAAACTTTGAAACATCGAAAAAGTAACCTGACCACCTCCCTTAAAAATACAATAAAATAATCAGTAACTTAAACAGTAGAGCGTTAAAAATACAAATCAAAATATAAGAAATGTGCGGGAAGCCAAAAACAAAAATTGATTTATTATAACCAAAGGATCCTATACGTTGCCTCCAAAACTCGTTGTCTCCAAAGTTCACTAGTTCTAACGAGTCAGAAAAGTTCATAAGTTCCAATTGGAGATAACGAAATAATGTGGCAAAAGATTTAGCATTCATACTTTTAATCTAGAAGCATATTTTTAATGACATAAAAGTTTACTAGATCCAAAATAATAAAAAAAAATATTTTGGAACTAATGAACTTTGGCGACAACGGTCTTTGGAAGCAACGAACATATAGAGCAAAAGGTCACGTGGGCGACTAAAACCATTGTTGGGTCGTTCTACTCTTTTTGGAACTAACGGGAAGACTAGGCAAAGGCTTTGGATCTATCGAATCAGTCCGTTGCCTCCAAAATTCATTAGATCAAAAACATTATTGTTATGTAGTAATAAATGTTTAATGTCATACATATTCGTAAGTTCCAAAAATTATATTAAAGTAATTGTGTGCAATACAATAAAATAATCAGTAACTTAAACAGTAGAGCGTTAAAAATACAAATCAAAATATAAGAAATGTGCGGGAAGCCAAAAACAAAAATTGATTTATTATAACCAAAGGATCCTATACGTTGCCTCCAAAACTCGTTGTCTCCAAAGTTCACTAGTTCTAACGAGTCAGAAAAGTTCATAAGTTCCAATTGGAGATAACGAAATAATGTGGCAAAAGATTTAGCATTCATACTTTTAATCTAGAAGCATTGCATTGTGTCTAACGAATTTTGGAGACAACGAACCTTGGGGACTGTGAACTTTAAAGACAACGAAAATGCACCTAACCAAACTCAATCTAGCAGGAGGCCTCAATGAGGTTACACAGAGCCCCTGAGAGCCCCAAAATGATGTTTCTGACCTCTCAATGTAATGAGATACGATTTGCCAAATTTATTCTGCAGCATGTACTCGGACTCGCTTCGCTCCTAAATGCATCCGCTTCATTCTCAGCGGTCACCCACACAAGCACTGACTTTGTTGGATCAACATTTTTATGATGCAACAAAAATCATAGTTCAATACTTGTCGTATTGAAACAAAACTTAGTGTACTTATTTAGAAAGTAAAGGTTTACACTTGTACCACATTAAAACTCTATTAAATCATTTGCTGATTTTTTAGAATTATTTAAAAAACGTACACAAGTCATTTGATAAAAATTGAACTAATGCTGATAATGAGATGAAAATTAGCACATATTAGTATTTATATCGAACCGAACATTGTACGATGTAAACGCCGTGCGTCTTAAAGAACACTTAACAGCAATACAATAATATATGATACGGTCGACCAACACCACATAGTAAAACTTTTAACCATTTTATTTTCCAAAATTGAATTTGTATTCGATTATCTTATTTGTGCTTGCCTTTCTGATTTGTATGTTGGCAACATTGAGCTCTAGTATGCTTCTCAAATTCAGATGGCATCGGCTGTAAAAATAACAAGCGATTAATCGATTTTACCTCCAGCAGGGAGAAAAAGTGTCAGATTCATTTTGGAAAGCGTTGAAATCAAGGATGTTGAATAAAGAGGATGACGCACTAAGTCGAATTGCCATTCAACAAAGTGACCCCATCGAAAATCAAAACATAGAGATGAATGCAACACGAAACACACGTCAAAAACCAACTGCACATGCTTGGTACGAACTGCGCATGTTTATGATCCTTATAACAGCGCAGGTCTTAAAATTTAGAGGCAAACTTATAACCTAAGGGGAGGTAAGTTTGCTCCTATTTCTCTATCTCATAAACTTCCATGGGGTCAGAAATGTTCCTTAATGCGTCATCCCCTTTATTCAACATCCTTGGTTGAAATAAATAAACGTACCGAACAGCAAAACATGAGTAAAACAAAAACAATCAAAATTTGCCAACACGTTTCCATTGTTCAAACCACTTGTTGCGTTTAATCCACTCTATTCCACTATATAGCCGTACATAAATTTAATAATTTGCTTTTGCCATAATCCTGTAAATTAATTTTTGTAATTTTGTTTCATTTAAGGCTTATTGATTTTGCACAAATTGACGTAAAAATTGTTTACAATTATTTAAAATGTATTTTTGATAATTATGTTGTTTTAGACCAAGAGCCCAGGGGTGTTTTGTTAATAAAAAGTGTAATGGCTGGAACCGGTCTCAATTTTTCGTAAATACCTTCCTGAACAAGGATCAGCAATTCTGCCGACTCGTATCAGATGGGTGCAAAACCTTTGACCCCTAAAGTGCGTTCTGCCTGGGACACCCATCCGATACGAGTCGGCAGAATTGCAGATCCTTGTTCAGGAAGGTATTTACGAAAAATTGAGACCAGTTCCAGCCATTACACTTTTTATTAACAAAACCCCCTTGGGCTCTTGGTTTATTTCCTCTCGATACAATTCCAAATTAGATTCCCATGCTAATCCCCTTGTCCAAACCCTACATTCCAGAACCATTCCTTCCAATCCTCCACGACGCCTTTGACGACAGTGGCCGCGTGACCTTCTGTTTTAATCAATATTAATTTTAATGCAAAAACGCAAAACATTTCAGAAAATTCAACTAATTTCTATTCCACTAATTTAGTTCAAGCCAAATTTTTATATTATAAGTAAAATATCAACATTTACCTAACCACGCCAAGGAGTATCACCACTGGGTGATTCCTCCTATCAAGACTGCCAAGTCACTTTAACCAGCATGAGCACTATGTCAAATACATTTGTTGTAGACAATAATCAATAAAGTTAAAAAAAAGAAGAATTTAATTATGTATCTTTAAAAGAATGGAAAATATAGCAAATAAATGGAGATCTAATTTATATTATATAGCAAATATCACGAGAATATTGGAGATATGAAGAGGTTATTTTTCTTATGATGTGAATAGTTATTTGTTTAACTAGGCAGGAAAATGGAATATTACTGACTAGTATCGAAGTTAGCCCCCGAGCCGAAGGCGAGGGTGTGCTATCTAAATTACCTGCAGAGGCGAAGCCGAGGCAGGTAATTTTCATTTTGATTGACGAGGCGAAGCCGTGGCGGGTAATATGTAATTTGACTGACGAGGCAAAGCCGAGGAAGGCTAATATACGAGTCAGTTATGTTTCCTTTCCTGCCTCGTTCCACACAATATTTTGTGTTTGACAGTTCTTTTAAATACGCTAACACAATGTTTTTACTTACATTCTTTACTTTTTTCTCTGAGCACCATTCTTTGAACACTTCATATGCTTTGACATACCTGCTTCCTGATTTACCAGGTAGTAGGCTCTCTTTGGCATTTGTAGCAATTTCCAAAACATCCGGCGGGGTATGTTCGAAAAGTTCGGCTATATCTTCGACGATATTCATCACAAAACACTATAGAATCGCTATAGAATAAACTAACTTTTAAACTGTATTAAATACGGGTTCGTATGATAAAAGTAGTGAATGACTCGACAAAACAATAAACCCAAAACAAAAAGTGTTGCCTTTAATATAATCAATAAAATTTATTTCTAATTAAAGATTTACAAATTGTTTTATTTTAATTTTAATTAGTTAAATGATGTAATTATTCATTATATAAATTATTAAATAAATTTAATAGGCTTATATTATTAACTAATCCTGTTTACAAAAATTATCTATTAACTTTCTTTACCAGCATAGGCAGGGGCGGCTGGGAAATGCTACTTTTACGTGCCTTACTTTACTTAACTTTACTATACTTTACCTGCCTAGGCAGGTAAAGTGCAGTCATTCAGACTAATTACCAGCCGATCTGGGAAATGATACTTTCTCGCCTAAATAGTTCAATAATGCTTCATTTTCCTGCCGTGAGCAGTTAAAATTTTTGACATGTTACAGTCCGGAATTGACGTCATTGCAGGAATGAATACAAATTTTCATTGTTGACCGTATAGTCGACCCCCTATACCGATTCCTGCAATGACGTCACACGTCATTCATAAAAAATATCAGGTTATAACCTCCAAATGCGTTTGGTTCATAGAGATATATAATACAAGGGGCATAGCCTATCTCAATACATTGAAAGGCCTAAAACATCGTTTTGGGGCTCTTAGGGGCTCAGTGTAACCTCCTTGAAACCTCCTTCAAGAGTGAGTTAAGGTTATAATAAATCAATTGTTTTCGGCTTTCCGCCCATTTTTGTGTTTTGATTTGTATTTTTAACGTTCTTCTATATACGTTAGTGTAATTTAGTAATGATTATTAGATTAAGTTTTTAGCAAAGGTTGTCAGGCTATTTTTTCGATATTTCAAAGTTTAACCAATAGGGCCCCTCTAGTAATAATACCTCTATGGTTTGGTTTGTTTACATCGAATTGAATCACCTTATACATTTTTAACATATTGAGAAAGGGCCCCTCTAGTAATAATATCTCTATGAAGATAAATAAAATACTTTTTTATTATTTATTTATTTGGTATGCATGATTGTCTACAATGTGAAACAGCCTACGATAGTGGAGACTCCTCCAGCAAGTAACAAGGCGCTTATTATTCCCAGGAGTACCAACACCCACAGCTCTATTACCAACATTATCACTTCTATTCTCGTCTCCTTTACACACCCTTTAAATACTTCTCATCGAATCACAATGATTCATATTGATACTGTTAACATTAATCCAACTCACTTAAAATTACTGCTGAATAAAATCAAACTTCTCGATACTGCTGATCGTTTAATCCAACCTACTTCAAAATGCTACTGAATCAATTCAAACTGCTTGATAGTGCTGAATTTTCTGAATTTTCAAACTGCTTGATAGTGCTGAATTTTAAAACACTGATGATTCTAATCAAACTGCTTGATAGTGCTGAATTTTAAAACACTGATGATTCTAATCAAATGCTTGATAGTGTGGTTGTAATAGAAGTTTAAATACTTTGATTAATGTTTTCTTGATACTGCTGAATCTAATTCTTTCCTGATATGTGTCTTTTTCTTGATACTGCTGAATCTAATGTCTTTCCTTGATACTGCTGAATCTAATCTCTTTCCTTGATACTGCTGAATCTAATCTCTTTTCCTTCTACCTGCTGAATCTAATGTCTTTCCTTGATACTGCTGAATCTAATCTCTTTCCTTGATACTGCTGAATCTAATCTCTTTCCTCGATACTGCTGAATCTAATCTCTTTCCTCGATACTGCTGAATCTAATCTTTTTCCTTAATACTGCTCAGCTTGAGAAAAGTTCAAAATACTGCTTGCGTTCTAATTGTTCTGCTTGATAATATTAACCGTAATTGAAGCTCAAAATAGGGCTTATTTAGAGGATAACTTGTGTCGCCATGGTCATAACCGCAAACAACCGTTTTGGTTAGTGATTCTGAAAGCCGACGACAACACCCCCAGTACAAATGAGCATAATAAGAATAAACAGTAATAGAGATAAAAACAATGCTAAACTGCTGACGTCATCTTCGCTGGTTATTAAGTGTTCAACTTCACTCATCGATATTTTCAACTTCAATAGTATCGATTCATATAAAAGCAAGTTTAAATAACACAGTCGAAATTACAGTTCGATTGTATCGATCGATATTAATCGTATGAAGTACACGGGAACAGTCGAAGCAGCAGTTCGATTTTATATTAATCGTGTGAATTATACTCGAATTTCACATTTTGCACTTTACTAATACATTTTCCTTTCGCTTCTTAAAATACAATTTTGATTTTCTTTGTGGGATTTTGACATATTTTCCCCTTTCATAAATTAAATTGTCATACCATGAGTCGAATATACATTCGATCAAGGAAACTGGTAAAATGGAACCTCGAGCCAAACTTCATTGGCTCGATGAATCTAATCTCATCGAATTTTGATGATTTCATCAAAATTGGTTTGGTGTGACTTGGAACCAACCTTAGTTCTATCCAGCAAATTGGTGAAGTGCAACCTAGAACTTGTTTTTTCCACCAAACTGGTTTAGTGGAATTGGAACCGAATTGGTTGTTTCTAGCAAACGGGTGTAGTGCAAACTCGGACCAACCAAGGATCTTGAATAAAGGGGATGACGCATTAAGGAACTTTTCTGACCCCATGGAAGTTGTATGATAGAGAATTAGAAGCAAGCTTATACCCCTTCCACTTGATTATAATGAAAAAGCGCCAAACGCAGGTTATGTAGCAAGGTTGTCGAGTTTGCTTCTCAACTTTCTTCTGTGCTTCTCGTGATTGTTACATTGTGGTGCTTGTTAAGTCATTTGTGCCAATATAATTTTAAATTTTGGAATACACTTTGCCTCTTCGTGAGTGATAATTTAAGCTGTTTGTTTAACCTTCTTAAGCAATAAACAATGGGAAACATTGTGACGTAAGTTTGCCTCTAATTTTAAGACTGCGCTGTTTTAGAGTTGTAAGCATTGCGCAGTTTGTACCAAGATGTGCAGTTGGTTTTGACGTGTGTTTCGTGTTGAATTCTCTCAATTTCTTGGTTTTCGATGGGGTCACTTGTTTGTATGGCAAATCGACTTAGTGCGTCATCCCCTTTATTCAAGATCCTTGATCTCTTTGTTTAATATATTTTTTTTCTTATCTTTCTTAACGAAATTCTCTTGGTTTATGTCTCATTTATTAGTTCTTAATTTTAATTTTAAGTCTTCAACAATGTTACCTTATGTAATTTATAATAAAGTTTATAATTTTTAACTTACTTTTTAATTTTTAATTATTCTTTATTATGTCTACTTTTTTAATATTTTTTATATTTTATTTATTTAATAGTTATTAAGTTTATTATTTAATTATCTATTAGTTTATTATTTTAGGTTTAACATTTTTCATAACAATAATCTAACTATTATAGTTATTTCAATACTAATATATAGATATTTATTTTTTTCTTCCTAAAGTCATACTCATACCAATTTATATATCATACAAATATAATTATAATATATTCCAAACTATTATAACCCACACAAGGCTTTGCCTTGGGTTGCCATAATTATAAAATAATTATATATTCTAATTAATGATATAATATTTTTTAGTAGAGAAGTTATGAGGTTTTTTGGTCATGATAATTAAAAACATTTAAGCTTTCGACGTATGATTAGGTCTTCATCAGAAAGTGTTTATAAACTAAAGCCGTTAACAGAAGAAACAGATAAGGTATCTAAACATTAGCTAGCTGTGTATCCAGAATTGAAGACTAGAAAGGATACCCCAATTTTTATTGTGGGCGTGGCAGTCAAGATTCCACTCTTTTGTGACGTCACTCGTGTAACATTTTTTAAAGAAGTAATAGTGTAACTATCATTTTTCCTTTTAGTGAAATTACTTTTTCAACATTATAATCGCATATTTTATATCTGATTGTAAATATACAAATTTACAAATAATAAAAGTGGATATAAACTACTAAGTCATTTATTATAAAACATATATACATGTTTTTAGATTTTTCCATAAAAATTGTTATTTTTTCATAATATAGTTTTAACTTCACTTCATTCATACCATGGGAATATATGAAAAGTATTGTATTTCAAAAAATTCCGAACGGAATTATCCGTTTCAGGTGTTTTTAAGACTCTTAAGAGGTTTTCACTAAGTTGTTTGTCTGGATGTGTATATATGTTATCATTGTAGCTCCAGAGTATTTATATTAGAGAGTTAAAACTCGGTAAAAAAATCAATCTTTAGGTCTAGTTGTGCTATCCGGAAAATGGCTCTTAATTCTGATATAAATTATGCAAATGAGTTATATATATATATATTATATATATATATATTATATATTATATATATATTATATATATATATATATATATATATATAAAAGTATATTTTTGTCGTGGGTAAGAAAGCAAAACAAAACTACTTAATGTATTTTGACAAATTTTTTTTATTAAATTACTATTATATAATAAAATTAAGTCATAATACTCAAGTTTATGTAGTGATTCTAGAAAGCTTAATTCTAGCTCTGGCAGCTTGTTTGAACTGAAGGTTTCTTGGATTATTGAATTTAATTAATAAAATAGTCTCTGTTTCATAAAAGTCTGTATGACTCTTAGACAATTCAGGTGTTTTTTTGCCTATTTTACATAAAAGCTTCACAACACCAACTTCATTTTGAAGTTCTTTTCTTCCCCACTAGTACTTCATAAAATTCATTTAATTTTTTCAAAAAATCTGGACTGGGCTCTCGTAAACCACTTTGAAATGTGTTGAATCACGAAGGTAACTCATATGAGTGTTCTCAATTATATATTACATATATAATTATACATACATAATATTTATATATATATATATTTATATATATATTATATATATATATATATATATATATATATATATATATTATATATATATATATATATATATATATATGCAATTCAACCTTAACGTTTTTTTACTTTCATATTACAATGTTTTAATTTGTAACTTTTATATTTTAGTATTTCTTTATTTTTTGAATTTTTGTTTTATTCTTTTATTTCAATTGTTATTTCCTATTTGTAACTATATTATTATGGGAGCTGTAGAATCGGCTAATAAACATCCGCTTATTGTATTATTTATTTAAATAAATAAGAATGCTTTAGAAGTGAACGAGGGCTAGTTGGTTTGTTTATATCGGTTACACGTGTGACGTCACGCTGCCCTCTTTGCTCTCCCCTCCATTTTCCATTGAACTGTCAAAAAACGCGGATTGGGTATCCTTCCTTATAATTCTTGGCTGTGTTACTATCGAAGAATAAACTAACAAACTAAACAAAGATCTAGCCCCGGGGCTTAACAATAAGGTTGTCTCTATAGAAAATAACTATAGAAAATTTTTGACTAGTAATGAAGGAAACAAGAATAAAATATTAAAATATAAAAAACCTCATAACTTCTTACTAGATTTCTATACGTATGGTCAATAAGTGCTATTTGTTATATATTTTTGTCATAAACAGAACTTAATTTGTAATAATATTTATTTCCTTGTGATATAGTTGTTATATATTTAATTTCACACATATATTTAATTTTCACAACATAATTTATTTGTTCCCTGTCACATATATTTAACATGTCTTAATTTTCATATTGCAATCAAAAATAATAATAATCATACTTGTAACTATTCTATAAATATTTTTATATTTGTAACTATTGTACATATTTTTATTTTTTTATATTCTGTACATTGAAATTTTTTATATTTGTTTGTTTTAAGTTTTGTATATATTTGTAATCTTTTACTTTTGGTAAATAAAGGTTGTTTTGTTGTAAGAACAAAAAACAGAATAAAACCCGATAGCGTTGTCTAACATATTAAATTATAAAGACATATGAAAGAAGAAGAAAAAATGTTTAGTTGATAACGTTGATAAAAAAGATAAATTTGTTTATATCTTGATTAATTCATTTTAATTAATTAAATTTTTATTTTAATTGAATTTATTATTAGTGTTTCTTTTATTAAAAATATTTTCAAAAGGTTTTAAAAAAGCAAGTTTTATTGAAATAAGAAAGTTTTTTAAAAAAATTCACTTACCTTTCTGAATATTTTTCTTCCATAAAAAGTAAAAGGATAGAAGTACCAACAAAATTTATCAAGAAGAAGGCAGATAAACTGATTAATCATAAAGTAAAGTGACTTGTTAATTCAACAGTGGTAAACTAATTATTAATGACGATTGACAAGTAACCCTTGTCAATTACATGCTAAAGGACATTTGAGTAACCTCTATCAAGAAACTACCCTGATGTTGCCGTAGTAATTAGACGGGGATGCCAAGCCAGGCATATGTAGCTGGGCCCTTCTTATCAGAAAGATAATATTTATGTAGTTTTATATTTATGTACTTTTATGTAGTTCTAAGGGCCAAAACTTTCTTTTTTGACATTTACGGAGGTTTCGATAGCCCGATTGACTGCAATAAACTCACTTGTTGATCCTGTTCCACTAAATGGCAAATAAGTTTGTCGTTACTATTTTATGTTGTATGAATATTGTATAAGTGGCATTATTGGGGTTGGAGTCGAGGATAGCCCCTATTTGCACTGCGACTTGAAGTGTATTGTACAATTCGCATACGTGGCATAGAGAAAACTTACTAATGAAAAAAGCATAAAAAGGATAAGTTTTATCAACCCAATTATAATTAAAGAATTTTAGAATTTACAAACAAATGGTACCTATGAATGTTAAACGCGAAAAAATAAATTTGTGACATTAGAGAAAATTTAATCTCCTAATAATATAAATGAAGAATAAAAATGGCAAATTTTAAAATTAGAATAGCAAATATTAAAACAGTCTTTGTAAATATTGAATGTCTATGACAACTAAAAATATTATTATATTAAAACTAAATTTGTGAGTTATAGGACGAAAATCACCTTCTAAAAAACCCATGATGAATCTTACGTTACGTTTTAGAAATCTCATGAATTAAAATATCTTAATAAAAAACCTGATTTGAAAATTATAAATCTAAAATCACTATTTCATTGATAAGTATTGCTAATTATGAAACCAGAATCATAAAATTCAAAACTAGTATTGGAAATTATTTGACCAAAATCATCGATAATGGATCCAGATTTACGTATTTGACAAGTATTGCAAATTATAAAACCTAAACCTCATATTATGGAACCAAAATCACGAATTCAACAAGTATTCCCAATCGTAAAACTAAAATCACAAATTTTAGATTTAGAATCACAAGTCAAAAGATCCGCATTGCCACTCCATCCAAAATTGAAAATTATTAAATTTCTTTGTCCACAGTGTGAATACAGTACTAAATGGAAGAAAGCGTTGAAGCGTCATATTAACGTAATCCATAACAAGAAAAAGCCGTTCTCCTGCAGTTTTTGTGATTATTCGACTGGTATTAGTCATTTGCTCCGATCGCATTTAATTAATAAGCATAATACCGAAGAAAAAGAGTTTAAATGTGACGAATGTAATTATGCCAGTTCGGAAGAATATAAGTTAATAAGACATGTAAAACATGTTCATATGAATATAAAAAGTTTCGAGTGTAACAGGTGTCAATTTCAAGCTATAGACAGATCCCGATTAAATCGTCATGTTTTGACCACCCATCAAAATATTAAATTGTTTGTTTGCAACGATTGTGGAAAAAGTTTCGCTGAGAAATGGAACATGAAACAGCATATTTTGATGGTTCATTTAAATTTCAAGAGATACATGTGTTACGTTTGTAAATACAGTTGTTTGGAGAAGAGTAGAATTACAAAGCATGTTAGATTGATTCATCAGAGCTCTATAAGAATTATGGACTTTTCCAATGATATGTATATTGTTGGACTGGAATAGAAGTTATATCTATGTGTGCTTAAAATAATTCTATATAAAGAAGGAGCACAGGACCGTAAACACAATGTAATTCCACTGATAACACGAAAGCCGGTTGACTGGTGCACTTTAGTAATGCTGCCAACCTGACAACAAAACATTATTTTCAATATGTGTCATAAATATCAATTAATGAAGAAAGATCGTAAAGAACAAATATAATATTTTAAAACACCTGCTGAGTATTAAATAAAACCGGTCTTAGCAAAAGGGTGGCGGAATACAAGAATCTACATTTAGTTAACGAGGACTACTTTTTATACATAATTTTAATAAATACATTTAACTACAATTTAAAATACTTTAAATATTGTAATGCACCGATATTTATATTAGTATTTTATGAATAATCAATCATTAATTAATAATAGAACATAATAATTCAGCAACCGGAACAATTGCCAACTTTTTTTTAGAAAATTGTATATTGTTAGGGTGGCAGCGTTACTTAAGTGCACCAGTGAACCGCCTTTTGTGTTATCAGTAGTGCTCCTTCTATATATAGTATTATTCTAAGTATGTGTGAGTGTGTATATAATTTTTTAGTTTCAAGAGGACAAAGTGAATCGTTATGTATTATTTTCTGATGAAAATTTACAGAAATGATAAATTTGCAATTGAGGAAATTTTATGTAATTGAAAGTGTCAATTACATAAAAACAGGATGATGTTTTGTTTGTTTGTTTCCTATTTATTTGACTAGTTATATAAATCATTTGTATATTTTAACTTTATTATTATTATTATAAGTTTTACTAAAATTGCTTGGTCTTTATTTATCTGTACTAAGACTGATGATGGCCTCATGTTAGGCATAGAGGAATGTATAGTACTAATCAGTGATGTTAGGTTTACGTTAGTGAGTAGTAATATGGGGGGAGTGGTAGTAACTACCAGGCAAGTAGGCCACATTGTTGGGCCCTTTTTGCCAGCTCCCTAAGATAGCGTTCAACTCCTTTTAATTTCAAGTGTAGGTATATTTCATCTAATCTAGACAAAAGAGCCGTAAATTTCTATGTATGATGAAGCAATCATACATATTTTCACTGACTTTTATAGTATAGTGAAAACTGGGAACAACACGTGTCTCACTGTTTAACCAAACCTCCACACACTTAAACTACAAGGCTGACACAAAATAGTATTATAATGAATCTACGATGAGGGTCCTAAATTTCCTATACCCAGTTTCTTAGGTAAGGGATCTTTAACAAGTATCTAACAACGCACAGGCTCGAGACCACCGGCTTTACGTCCCTTCTGAAGGACGAGGTACTCAAAATTTTTATCCCTCTCATAAAAATCCTAGAGGCCCGTGCTGTGATTGAACCCATGACAAAATAAACTCGGAAGTTTAAAGTCCATTTATTCTGTGTATTGGCCGCGTACCTTAACCACTATACCATGAGTGACTCTTAGGTAAATAAATTTATCTTTTGTGGAAAAAACTTTTCTTAGTTCCCTTTATAATAACAGTTAGTTAGACAGCGGGAGTAAATAATGGGAGGGAGCCAATGAGATTACTCATAGATAATGAACCACACCTACAATTTTATATCAGGTTAACCTCATTGTTTCCTCGATACTATTTTCTCACGCTGTCAACTGATTTTAACCAAGTGTTATAGTAAATATTTCTCTGTGCTCCAGCCTAATTTTGTTGCTCAACGAACACTCTAATAGTTATTTATGCACCAAGGGAGTAAAGAATGTCATTATTTCCTGAGCATTATGTTGGTCCTGAGGCGAAAGCCGAGGGAACCTAAGAATTTAAATCCTGAGGCGAAGCCAAGGGAGTTATAGCTATTTACTCGGAAATTCTTGTGAGGAAATAATGGCATTTTACTTCCAAGGTGCATACAATTTTATCTCCAGACGTCGACATTGAAAATAAAGTAAGAATGCTTTTTTTAAAAGATTTTTTCAACTGAAAATTATCTTACCTTTATCATAAGAAACTCGTCGTTAGGTGAATTATGCAAAAAATCTTTAACTTGGTTCTTAGTAAAACATTCGCTTTCTTTATGTTCGGATGACGGAAGTTGAGGGTGGGAGTGAGCGGAATCGGTTTCTATTGGCTTCCTGATAACAAAAAAATAAGTCCGAAAAAGTTTTTAATATATTATATATATATATATATATATATATATATATTATATATATATATATATATGTGTGTGTGTGTGTGTGTGTGTTGTATATATATGTATGTAAGAGTTTCTACCCTTTCATATGGCGAACGATAACTCTCGAAGGCGTTCTCAAATTGAAACGAAACTTTGCAAATCGCGAGATGTCCAGGAGGTTACATTATGACGTCATGAAAAAATTTTTTTTTAAACTTGAATTGGCTTTAAAACAAGGTATTTCGTGTTTAGGTAGACGGCTAGCTGAATCGATTAAGATCAATTTTAGCTGAATCGAACCATCACAAAAGGCGCAAACAGTATACATATATATATAATGTTGTATATATGTATTCGTCCAGGGCAAAGACTCGTACGATATCTGTTGGGTTCAGTAGTGTTAGAGGGTGGGGATATAGTATAAAAGAGGGGCCTCTACCTCTTGCTCAATCCTGGTAAGCCTACTGTCCCAGAGAGACAGGACAAAAATAGCTTCCACTAAACCACGCCGAGCAAAGCAGGCCCGAAAAGCGGAAGAACCTCGAAGTAGTCTTTATATGGTCGAAGTAATTTAAAACGATTGCGACCAGTTTTAGCTTATCAGACAATCCTAAGTGACGGAAACGGCATTTTTATTTAAAAACAAAAATCATGAATATATTTTTGTTTATAATGCTTCTTAATTTTAATATTATAGCATACTATTAATAATAGAGTATTTATAAAATCTCAATTAGTAAAATCAAAATTGTGAAAAAGCCAGGCCCGCGAAGCGTGCCTGTGTGGAGAGGCTGTGAAAATTCGCAGAATTTTAAATTAACAAGAACAATTAACAAGAACAATAATGAAACAACACAAAACAAAACAACAACAATGTGGCCGTGTAGCGGCTACGGGCCGAAGGCCCGTATTTAATAATGCTATTAGTGATGCATAGCTTTTGATATTAACATTTTCTCTCACAAGCAAAGATGATGTGATCATTGAATACAGCGACCACAGACTTGACGCTTGTTTTGTTTTTCATTCATTATTAAAATAAACAAGCAATGCATTTTCACTTACTTGTTGTATATTATGATCATGACACCAACTTTTAAAGTTTAAGACAGGTTAAACAGTTAAAGCTACGGTTTAAAACTAAAAAACTTTGTTTTAATGATATTTTGACGAGAAAAAACCAATGAGTATGCAAATCTTAAAATGATTTTAAAGAATCAGGATAGCCAACTTATTTTTTTTACTTTTAAATAAAGAACTAGTTTTTATTTTTCAAATAATTTATTCTTATAAAGGCGCGGTCGAATATCCACGGCCTTTTAGATCCCTTTGAGCATCGGATCACCAACAAAAATTTTTTTACCATTGATTCTTTTGGAAAATGTTCGAGGTGCGTTAGTTTTTTTCAAAATGTTCAGTAATTAGCCAATGTTCAGTAGATTAACCAAAATTGGTTAATCTCAGAGAGTATTTACATTCACTCAACGATTTATTTTTTATCTAACTTGGTACATACATAACTACTGTTAGACGTCAATGTTATCTACCTGATTTGTGTTCAAATTTTGAATGTATTAATAAAAATTAGCACATATTGTTATTATTTGCAGTCAACAACAAAGAGGTAATTCGTATGTACGTAAGTATGCATATACGTACGTACATACATACATGCATGTATGTATGTACATACATATAAACATATACAAATGTACATATGTATACATGTGTGTATGTACGTACGTTCGTACATACATACATACGTACGTATGTACAGTACATACATATGTATACACGTACGTACATACATATGTATACACGTACGTACATACGAATTACCTCTTTGTTATTGTATTGTTGACTGCAAATAATAACAATATGTGCTAATTTTCATTAATACATTCAAAATTAGAACACAAATCAGGTAGATAACATTGACGCCTAACAGTAGTTATATATGTACCAAGTTAGATTAAAAATTTATCGTTGAGTAAATGTAAATACTGTTTGACATTAACCAAAAGAGCGTGCAGATTACGGAAATAGGCTTCATTTATCACAAATCCGGCTAATTACTGAAAATTTTGAAAAAACTAACGCACCTCGAAAAATGTCCAAAAGAATCAATGATAAAAAAAAAGTTTGTTGGTGATCCGATGCTCAAAGAGATCTAAAAGGCCGTGGATATTCGCTCGCGCCTTATTATTAGCATTACACTAGTTCTACTTAAAATGATTGTTAATGTTACATTCTTTTTTTATACATACATACATATATTTATATATATATATATATATATATATATATATATATATATATATATATATATATATATATATATATATAAATATAAGATAAGTTAAATGCTATAGAAACTAAAGCTAAATAATGAATGCGACCGTTGTTTGGTATCAAGAGGCGACATAGTATATATTACTGATATTCTAGCAACCCAAAATTTTGCTAACTATGACAAAGAAAATTTGTGTTGTATGGTGACAACATTAGTTAAGACAACAAGCAAACCAACTTTGTTATTAGTAATGATCCTTCTATGATTACTATCGATCTACACATGATTGGTTTTGAGTTAACTAATAAAGGAAAATTAAACTAACGCACCTCGAAAAATGTCCAAAAGAATCAATGATAAAAAAAAGTTAGTTGGTGATCCGATGCTCAAAGAGATCTAAAAGGCCGTGGATATTCGCTATGACAAAGAATATGACATTTTTTCTGAACAGCAACAGGTAATATTTGACATTGAAAAAACATATAATTATAATATCTTATTTTCATACATACATATATAAATAAAATATTAAATATATATATATATATATATATATATATATATATATATATATATATATATATATATATATATAAATATATATATATATATATATATATATATTATATATATATATATATTATATATATATATATATATATATATATATATATATATATATAATATATATATATATATATCAGTACTTTGGCTAATTTCATTAATGCTTTTTTTTATAACATGTTGTGCAGGAATCTTAGTATTTTTTTATTATTTTGTATTTGTTCAAACGAATATCACTTTATAAGTAATTAACTCATTTAGTATTTCACATTAATAGGTGACTGTCATAGAGTGGGTATACTCTATCTAAATACATTGAGAATTGAAACCATAAAGGTATATAACTAGAGAGGGCATACACTATCTTAATACATTGAGAGGCTTGAAGCTTGAAGAGGCTTGAAGAGATATTTTACTAGAGAGGGCATACTATACCTTAATACTTTAAGTGGCTTGAAAACAGAGATATATTATTAAAAGGGTATATCCAATCTTTATTTTAGTTAAGGACAGGGGAGTGGGGAGATTAATTAGGCTTCCTTATATATATATATATCTATATATATATATATATATATATATATATAATATTATATATATATATATATATATATATATATATATATACATATATATATATATTATATATAATATATACCCCTGACAATTATTATGAAGCCTTGGAGTATTGGCTTCGTCATGAGTAAAAAAAAAATCAAACATGTTATTTAATACAACAAATAAAGCCATTTTAATTTTATTATGATATATCCATAGAGATATATACTTGAGGGGGCATACATTAAAGGCCTGAAACATCTTTTAGGGGCTCTGTGTAACCTCATTAAAACCTCCTTTAAGAGAAAGTTAAGGTTATAATTAATATATTTATTTCGGCTTTCAGCACTTTGTGTTTTGATTTGTATTTTTAACATTTTACTATATAAGTTAATGTAACTTTGTACTAACTATATGATTATATTCATAATCTAAGGTGGTCAGGTAACATTTTTGATGTTTCAAAATTTAACCTATAGGGCCCCTCTAGTAATAATATCTCCATGGATATATCTGAATATGATTCCCCCACTTCCTCAGCAAAGAACTTCATAAGTTTCATTTTCTAATACAAATTTCCTAAAAAATATAATAATGAACAATGTAGCGCTGGACTTTTTACAGATTAATCTAATCAACTTATCATCATATGTATATCATCTATGTTTTAGATCAGCAACTAAAGTAATACACACGGTTAAAACCAGTCGACAGCGAGGACAATTTTAGTTGAGGAACCAATGAGTTTCGTCAGATATGAAATTCTGGTTTGGTTCATCATCCAGGACTAACCTTTTTAACTCCCTCCCATTTATTTTCCCAAACTATCAACTGATTATAATCATGTGTATAACTATATAAACACGTGAGAAAATACTAATGTTTAACATATTATAAACAATATACAACATAAATAAATAATAATACATCAAATAAATTTAAAAAATAGAAACACTTATTCTTAATCAATCTAATAAAAAAAAGATAAATTTAAAATTTATCATATTAACTTATGCACACAATTACAGGTTGATTTTTATTTTTAATTTACAAACCTCAAATTTATTAAAAAGACTCAGAAACATTGTAAATTGAACTTGAATAAGATTTGAATTAAACCTATCATTTTATTTCTTCTGGAGCCTAGAAGTACCAAAGACTGCATTAATGACTCAACAAGAACAATACGATGGGTTAATTTTATCATATAATTTTCGTAAGGTTTGAATTCAACCAATTATACTGTTTTGTTTATTCTACACATTATAAATACAAAAGACTGATTGGTTGAATTAAAACAATATGCAAATTATATGATAAAGTCAACCAATAATATTGTTTTGTTTCTTCAAGAGCTTAATACAAAAGACTGCATCAATGTGTCAACAAGAACACTATGATTGGTTGATTTTATCATATAATTTGCATATTGTTTTAAATTCAACTAACCATATTGTTTTGTTTCTTCTAAAGCTTATAAATACAAAAGACTGCATCAATGTGTCAACAAGAACATTATGATTGGTTGATTTTATCATATAATTTGCATAAGGTTTGAATTGAACCAATCACATTGTTTTATTTTTATAGAGCTCATTTAAAATAGAAGACTACACATAACAATATGATTGGTTTATTTCTTACATAAGTCATATGCATTAGTTCTGTTTACCAATGGAGTCTTGTAAATAAATCTAATTTATTTGTTTTTAATTATCTTTATTATTTGTTACTTTATTATCTTTTCTTTATTTATCTGTACTTTTTATCTTTATATATATTTTTGGTACAATTTTTTATTTCAGACTTATACTTTTGCCAAGCTAAATTTAACTTTTGAAAAAAAAGGCGACTTACAGACAAGATGATTAAATCATACAAGTGTTTCACAGGGAAATTCACAGTTGGCAATCCTGCAATACTCAGGTTTAATATTTTAACGGATTAATCATTCTAAGGCTATGTTCGCGAGTACTGACCAATCAAATTGATCTGATCAAAGGGCTGTTAGTAGGCGGAGTTACTCGGCGGGCGTATCTCAAAAATCAAGGTGGCTTCAACCATCATATTATTTTGTTCTTCAGGACCCATTAAAATAGAAGACAACATCAATGTGTCAACAGCATAACAATATGATTATCAAATTATTAGATACATCAAATAAATTTTAAAAAATAGAAACACTTTTCTTAATCATCTAATAAAAAAAAGATAAATTTAAATTTATCATATTAACTTATGCACACAATTACAGTGTGATTTTATTTTTAATTTAACAAACTCAAATTTATTAAAAGACTCAGAAACATTTTTAAATTTGAACTTGAATAAGATTTTGAATTAAACCTATCATTTTATTCTTCTTCTGGAGCCTAGAAGTACCAAAGACTGCATTAATGACTCAACAAGAACAATACGATGGGTTAATTTTATCATATAATTTTCGTAAGGTTTGAATTCAACCAATTATACTGTTTTTTTATTCTACACATTATAAATACAAAAGACTGTGGTTGAATTAAAACAATATGCAAATTATATGATAAAGTCAACCAATAATATTGTTTTGTTTCTTCAAGAGCTTAATACAAAAGACTGCATCAATGTGTCAACAAGAACACTATGATTGGTTTGATTTTATCAATAATTTTGTATTGTTTTTAAATTCAAAAATAACCATATTGTTTTGTTTCTTCTAAGCTATAAATACAAAAGACTGCATCAATGTGTCAACAAGAACATTATGATTGGTTGATTTTATCATATAATTTGCATAAGGTTTGAATTGAACCAATCACATTGTTTTATTTTTATAGAGCTCATTAAAATAGAAGACTACATAACAATATGATTGGTTGATTTCTTACAGAAGATTTGAATTGAACCAATCATATTGTTTTATTTCTTATAGAGCTCAATAAAATAGAAGACTACATCAAAACGTTAACAGCATAACAATATGATTGGTTGATTTCTTACAGAAGAGTTAAATTGAACCAATCATATTGTTTTATTTCTTATAGAGCTCATTAAAATAGAAGACCTACATCAATACGTTAACAGCATAACATATGATTGGTTGATTTCTTACAGAAGATTTGAATTGAACCAATCATATTGTTTTATTTCTTATAGAGCTCATTAAAATAGAAGACTACATCAATACGTTAACAGCATAACAATATGATTGGTTAATTTTTTACACAAGATTTGAATTGAACCAATAATATTGTTTTATTTCTTATAGAGCTCATTAAAATAGAAGACTACATCAATACGTTAACAGCATAACAATATGATTGGTTGATTTCTTACAGAAGATTTGAATTGAACCAATCATATTGTTTTATTTCTTATAGAGCTCATTAAAATAGAAGACTACATCAATACGTTAACAGCATAACAATATGATTGGTTAATTTCTTACAGAAGATTTGAATTGAACCAATCAAATTGTTTTATTTCTTATAGAGCTCATTAAAATAGAAGACTACATCAATACGTTAACAGCATAACAATATGATTGGTTAATTTTTTACACAAGATTTGGAATTGAACCAATAATATTGTTTTATTTTCTATAGAGCTCATTTAAAATAGAAGACTACATCATACGTTAACAGCATAACAATATGATTGGTTGATTTCTTACAGAAGATTTGAATTGAACCAATCATATTGTTTTATTTCTTATAGAGCTCATTAAAATAGAAGACTACATCAATACGTTAACAGCATAACAATATGATTGGTTGATTTCTTACAGAAGATTTGAATTGAACCAATAATATTGTTTTATTTCTTATAGAGCTCATTAAAATAGAAAGACTACATCATACGTTAACAGCTAACAATATGATTGGTTAATTTCTTACAGAAGATTTGAATTGAACAATCAAATTGTTTTTTCTTATAGAGCTCATTAAATAGAGACTACATCAATATGTTAAGAGCATAACAATATGATTGGTTAATTTTTACACAAGATTTGAATTGAACCTATTTAAGAGCTCATTAAAATAGAAGACTACATCAATACGTTAAGAGCATAACAATATGATTGGTTGATTTCTTACAGAAGATTTGAATTGAACCAATCATATTGTTTTATTTCTTATAGAGCTCATTAAAATAGAAGACTACATCAATATGTTAACAGCATAACAATATGATTGGTTTATTTCTTACATAAGTCATATGCATAGTTCTGTTTACCAATGGAGTCTTGTAAATAAATCTAATTTATTTGTTCTTTTAATTATCTTTATTATTTGTTACTTTATTATCTTTTCTTTATTATCTGTACTTTTTATCTTTAATATATTTTTGGTACAATCTTTTATTTCAGACTTATACTTTGCCAAGCTAAATTTAACTTTTGAAAAAAAAAGGCGACTTACAGACAAGATGATTAAATCATACAAGTGGTTTCAACAGGGAAATTCACAGTTGGCAATCCTGCAATACTCAGGTTTAATATTTTAACGGATTAATCATTCTAAGGCTATGTTCGCGAGTACTGACCAATCAAATTGATCTGATCAAAGGGCTGTTAGTAGGCGGAGTTACTCGGCGGGCGTATCTCAAAAATCAAGGTGGCTTCAACCAATCATATTATTTTGTTTCTTCAGGACCTCATTAAAATAGAAGACAACATCAATGTGTCAACAGCATAACAATATGATTGGTCGATTTTATTACGTAATTTGCATAAGGGTTGATTTCAACCAATCATATTATTTTGTTTCTTCCGGAGCTCATTAAAATAAAAGACAACATCAACGTGTCAACAGCATAACGATATGATTGGTTGATTTCATTTTGTAATTTGCATAAGGGTTGAATACTAACAATAATATAGATTTGTTTCTTATAGAGCTCATTCAAATAAAAGACTACATCAACAAGTAGGTCAGAACAAGCCAAAATTGTTAAAACTGATAAAAATGTTGGTAGACCTGAGTCAAGTAATCCACCTTTTTTTTAATCACTTTGATCATCAGCATAATGATCAAAGCGACTGAAAAAAGGTGGATTACTTGACTCAGGTCTACCAACATTTTTATCAGTTTTAACAATTTTGGCTTGTTCCGACCTCTTTTTTTGCCGAATTGAAAGATTTAACATATATATTTTAACGTTACTATAAATAGTTTCTCGTTAGTTACTTTCAGTTGATGTATCAAATTTTAGCAATAATAAGATAGAATAAAGCCTAGACTTGTAGCCTTATAAGGCGCGGTCGAATATCCACAGCCTTCTAGAACATTGGATCACCAACAAACTTTTTTTTCAAAATTTTCAGTAATTAGCCGGATTTGTGATAAATGAAGCCTATTTCCGTAATCTGCACGCTTTTTGGTTAATCTCAAGAGTATTACATTCACTCAACGATTTATGTTTAATCTAACTTGGTACATACATAACTACTGTTAGACGTCAATGTTACCTACCTGATTTGTGTTATATTTTGACATGTCATATTTGTTAACATTGACGTCTAACAGTAGTTATGTATGTACCAAGTTAGATTAAAAATAAATCGTTGAGTGAATGTTAATACTCTTTGAGATTAACCAAAAGAGCGTGCAGATTACGGAAATAGGCTTCATTTATCACAAATCCAGCTAATTACTGAAAATTGTGAAAAAAAAAAAGTTATAAAAAAAGTTTGGTGGTGATCCAATGTTCTAGAAGGCCGGGGATATTCGACCGCGCCTTATTACTCAAGTAGGATAAAAGAGACACACAAATGATTTTAAAAGTAATGACAAGTATATCAAAGCGTAAACAAAGGCAAGCGTTGTTGTTAATAGGTTATACTGGAAACCTTGAGGTTACCTATCACTCATGTCAAGAAGAGATCAAAAAGAGTTTGCCAACTTAACTCTGATCATTTAGGTGGTAAAGGTAAAATAGTCACCATGACACTGATCAATTCTGATCACACTTGTGAACACACCCTTAATCAACCTTTCATTCAAAGGTCATTGCAGGAATTACCAACCTAACAGCATAAACTTTAAATCGTGAATTGTCACCACTTGTATACCTACTAATTCATCTTGTCACACAAGTTGTCTAAACTATATCTATCCACCTACTACATACATCTACTTTAAGAGATATGTGCTAAACATCTCTTATTTTAGAGATTAAGAGAAAGGTCTTCTAAAGCAGCTATTCTCAACCTAAGGGTCGCGACTCAAAATTGGGTCTCAGACAATTAATCAATCCGACAGTTCCCTGACAAATGCCTACCTCACCGACATCCATAGAATTAATACCAGAAATAAACATAACCTATATCCTCCTTACTGCCGTAACAGGCTCCTTACTATCTTAGAATAACCCTTTACAATCACTTTCCCCCCTTCTACATTTATTGAGATAGGCTATGCTCCCTCTATTATATATCTCTATGCACATAAGTGACTTTGGTAATAAATAAAATAAATAAATTATTGTTGGGACACCAGAAAATCATAGGTACAAGAACATTATTTTTAAATAAGTTTAAAAAAATATGTAGGCACACTTTAAAAAAAAGGAGGGGGATTCTATTACTTCAAAATTTCCTGACCTGCTGCGCTTGCCAATTTATAATATGTCAGGTGCCTAAACGAAAGAAGTAAATATAGAGTTGTTTTGCTACTTAATTTGGTTGTCTTACTCATTTATTTGTTAAAACTTGCTTACTTATAAAGTATAACGACAATTTAACTATAAATTATTTAAGTATAACTTAATTTTTTGGGGCGTAATCAAAAAGTTGAGAAATGCTGCTGTAAGGTGACAATTGTTCACTTAAACCTCTCCAATTGGAATCATAAGTAAGGCGATATAAAAGCTTAAGTTATATTTCTGTGCATTTGATCTCCTCTAAGAAGTAAATTCATAATTAAAGCGTATCTCATAGTTTTGGGTGTCTAGACCTCTATAGCGGGAAATTAATGGGATCTGATTGGTTCCTAAAAATTTGTAGCAGGCATGGCTGCCAACAATGCCAAAATTAATTTCTCTAGTTTAGGAGACAAAATAGAGTTACAACCTATTAAAGCATAATAATATTAATTTTATTATTATTTATTTTTGTTAATTTAATTTTTATTAATATCATTCTAAATAAAAACTAGAGAGTATGTTGTTTAAGTTAAGTTTTGTGTAAAGTTTTTTTTTGTTTTAAACTTTATCTTAGAGTGAACTCTGTTGACTATTGTCACAACTAAATTCCTTTTATTAAGTACAAAATAAACAATATAACATAGTTTTTTTGTAAAATGGACTTATTAAACAAACAATACATACTTTAAACTCTCCCTTTTTTCTTCAATTTGATAATTTACTCAAAGAATAAAAAGCAAAACTAATTAAGCTATTTATATGTATAAATTCCTCCTCCCTTTTTACCAACCGCAGACCCACCTAAGCCCAAACAACCTGTAGATTCTCGTATAATTAAAAGACAAGCTGTAAATGTCGTATTTTAAAACAAACAATTAATACTAAAGAACAAAAAAAATATAACATAACCTAATCATTCAGGGTTGCAGATTTAGAACTAGAAAACTAACAGTCTGAAAAAACTGTTTTGGCAATATTTTATTGACTTAAATATGGCTCCAGACACCCAAAACTATTAAATAGTAAGAAACTAAAATCCATCAATTTAAATTGTGCTCTGACTTCATTTTTTTTTACAAATACTTAGCGCCCAACGTTAAATTTCTAACTCTATCAAACAGCTCTTTAAACACGGGCGTAGTTAATTTTTTAAAAACGCACATAGTCGTAACCCAAACGAAAGTAATATTGTAAAGAAGAACAATCATTAAATTACCTAACCATTTTATTTTCCCGTAATCTCCGAGTAAATCGAAATTGGTAATACCTAAAATTCTCGCTAGTAACGGTAAAGCAGAACTAAGTATGAGTAAAAGAGCCGTATTGGCGATTAGAAGGGTTAAACTCAAAGAATTTTTACTTGGAGCTATTTTAGATATGCCGGGTAAAGTGTATAATCCGACGTAAGAAGTTAGAGTGACGAAACAAACCTCGATAATCTCACATAAAGATCCAACCCAACCAACCAAACTTAAACTATGCAAACCTACGGTAAACTCGCTCGAAGGTTCTATAGCTTTTAAACCTATTAATAGCCCTATAAGATTAACACAAGCTAAAAATACACATTTAATAGCTAAAAATACAATCGAACTAAGAGCTAGCGGATATAAAAATTTCTTTTTAAACTTTGACGTTGCTTCATGCTTCATTAAAATCTGCTTTTTCTTATTAATCTGTTTTAATTTGTCTTTCAATCCTAACTTTAAAGCACCGTTGATTAAATTAATGAATTTATCTGACGTAGCTTTTAACGGCGATAAAGGTTTAGGGATTATATAATTATTGTTTCGTTTAATATTACTTAATCTACGTTTAATCGTTAACTCTTCTAATTTAGTTGTATTTAAGTCTTCGTTATAATCGTAGAATAAATTCGGTTTAGCCATCGATATACTGACTAAATTAAACAATTTAAACAGACCGAGAGGAGTACAAAGCAGTAACATACATACACCAAAAAAACTAATACAAGAGTATAGGAAAGGTAAACAAAATTGACTGAATTTCAAAATATTTAAATCGCTAAAATAAGCAAACGTATTGAGTTTATACTTAGATAAGTTACTATCAAATAAAAGAGCTAACACGTAGCTTATACCGAATATAGCGATGCCCACTAAACTTAAAACAGTTAGAGTTTCATAAACACGTGATTTTATCCCTTTTTGACTTCCGCTAAGCCCTTCCGATTCCGTAAACAAATAAGCGAAAGGCAGAAGAGCGAAAATCGATAAATTAGAAAATAAAAATACCAAATCCCAGAGACCTTTGATTAAAGAATGGTTTAACCATTTGATGTAGTAACTTTTTGGATAGTGTAAAAGTATCTCGTTACTTAAAATGCTGATGGGGAGTAAGAACGTTGCACATAAACACACGCTCAGCGAAAAAGTACACAAATACAAACTTATTTTATAGACAGTTCGATCATCATCGTCCGTATATATCTCGTCTTTATCAGTCTTCTTAAAATATCCTAGTATAACCCAAGATATCAAATAGAGCGAAATAAAGAGAAGTAAAAATATAATGTATTCTCGAACAGTGTTGTGAAAGATCTGCTCTCTAATATCCGTTTCCTCAAAATCCTCGTCATCCATGTTGAATTAATAAATAACATAGTCAAGTGCTTGGAGGCAATAAGAACATAATCGTAAAAAAATCTCAACTCGACAAACGTTAGTCAAAATTTAACTTAAAGTTTCCTTTTGCTTTCTTGTAGGAGTTGAAGACATATAAAGCTGTAGTTTTTCTTTCTTGAGGAATTTAAGAATCACAATAAACAATTCTATAAAATGAAGTTATTTAAATAGTCAGTTAAAATGTATGATGTTAAAATACCTCATTTTCTTTTATAAAAATCTTCTACAGGAAATAAAAATACCTAAATTTTATAAACCATACCTTCATATCTCAATTCATTTTATAAATGATATATTCATATCTCAATTTCTTAAAGTATAAATTTCAACCTGAAAACAAAGTAAATAAAATTAATTTATGGTAGAAGGAACATGATTTAGATCATTGGTTTTTAGCCTTTTGGTAACCACAGCCCCCCTACCAAGTCAAAGGCCCCAAATGCAAGGGAGGAGGCACCCCTTATCTGTATATTACATAATAATTTATTTAAAAAATAATTTACAGAGTAATACACAATACAATCATACAAAAGGCTCTAAAAGTCTTATTACATCTATTCACAATATTATTAGTTTATAATTAAGATCTTGCTAGCCACATAAGCTTAAGGCTTGTCAGCAGCTAGCTTTTCGTTTAAATTTTTAAAATGAGCCTAATAACAAACATCAAAGAGCCTAATACTTAGAGGTCGTACATAGGCAGTATAACACAGTGATAAGGATGCTGTAAGTGAGACAGCTTCCACTAGGTGCAAAACAGGACTTACTCTACAAGAGTCTCCTAGACAGAGACTAGATAATCCCCTCACCTCTACAACTCTTATCCAAGCAAAACTTGACAATCGGCGAATATAAAGAGCTGTGTATCCTCCCCAAAGTATAATTTCAGCTTTGTTTGGCTACCTAGCTACCCAGGGAATGATAAGAGCTGTTTTATCCTCCCTCTAAGTATTAGTCCTTGAGTACCAAGCACCCAGGAAATGATAAGAGCTGTTGTATCCTCCCCAGTATTTAGTCTCTTTGAGTACCAAGCTACCCAGGGAATGATAAGAGCTGTTGTATCTCCCTCTAATAATTAGTCTCTCAAGCTACCCAGGGAATGATAAGATCTGTTGTACTAAGTATTAGTCCTTTGAGTCAAGCACCCAGGAATGATAAAACTGTTGTATTCTTTTTCTTAAGTTGTAATCGCCAAAATCTGAAGACTACAACTAAAGTTATGGTTCTTTCAAGTTATAAATTAAATTTAATTTTTGCTAAATTAGCAAATTTCTGAAAAAATATTGGATTACTGTGCATTTTTTTGGGCAATATGCATTCGTCATCCGATTTAGATAAAAAACACTCGTTTTATAAGACATTTCATCAGCTTCAAGAAATTACCTCTACATGTTTAGCAAACGACAATTTATTGCAAGTAAACTGCAATTTGTGTGATTTTTCTAATAGTTTGAGCGAGCACATTCATATAAAGAGCTCTACTCTGGATAGGCAGACTATGCATTACCTTCATAATTCCAGGTAAAGTGATGTAGAAATTCATACAGTAGGGGTGGGGCGTGGGACACAGTGGTCTAACTCCCCTGAATAAGCTGGTTTAGATGGACCTGCCTTAAGTTCACCCTTTCTCCACTAGTGGCAGGTCGGTTCACCTTGTACGCATATATAAAAATAATTATTCTTCAATTCCAAGTTAAAATTATAAAAGGGTCTTTAACAATTTAAAAATTGTATTAATTATTTTAAAGGTATATTTTCATAAAATGTTATAAAATATAAACGCTGTGTTAATTTTAAGTAGATTGATATCGTGATAACCATTATTTGTAGACAAACACCAAAATGTTTGTAAACAAAACATCAAATGTTTGTAAACAAAAATCAAACCGGGAAATTATAATTTAATTTACGTCTTCGTTGTCTCATTATAACACAACTTTCGTAACACACGTTATCTATTTTCCTAAAAAATCTTATTAACAACTAAAAAGAAAAAAATTAATGAATAAAGAAAAATTGTCTTGTTAATTTTTATAACATAAATAGAAGTCTGATTTAAAACTGATAACAATAGTGATAAGCGTTACAAGGGAAAACTAGCGCTCGGTGCGTATTGATGCAACTAATCCCTGTTTTTTATAGAACCACCTAAAACCAGAGAGTTAGACCACTGTGACCCCCGCCCCCCACCCCTACTGTATGAATTTCTACATCACTTTAATTCAAGGTATATTTTCAGAAAAAAATTGATTTGAAGCAGAACAAAATGAGACACATTGTTTAGGGTGGCTCTTGGACTATATATGGTTATGTTATAATTGCAAACTGGAACCCCTCATGAAAAATTATTGCAACAATATTGAAGAGAGAAGAGATTTCTTTGAGATTTTTAAACACATATATTTAAATTTTGATTGTTAGGCAGTAACAAAGGTTAATAGACAAGCAAAAATCATTCAATTTTCAATAATATGAAAACAGTGACTCTTATAAAGAGGTTTATTTCCTTATTATGCAAGATTTTTATCATTATTTGCTTGATTATTATTTATCATTATTCTTGTTATAACTTAATAAGAATTACCATATTATCGACATAAAAAATCAAATAAATTCCACAAGCATTAAAAAAATTCAAATTAAAGTTAACTCACCAGCTTATAAAAATCACTCATTATATATTTTGAATTAAAATTACTGACTAGAATTTAATATAAATTAAATATATCCTGAGATCCACATTAAATAAACAAATAATTAGAAACTAATAAAGAACTGGCCCAGAAAGATAAGAGATAATTTAAAATAAATCACAAAGGTCGTTTGTTTTCAATTTTCCGTTTTAAAATACATTTGTCACAAAAGAGTGGCTGATCTTGTAACACTTACTTAAACCCGAAGTCTGTTTTAAAACTTACTTTAAAATAACAAAAAACTTTATGTTTATGAAACAAACCAATAAGTTTAATTTTTAGAACTCAACTTTAGAACAATAAAAATATTGCTAATACGAACAAAGATTTTAAAACATTTACATTTCTATTATCTCTAGTTTACATAATAGTATTTATTTTTTAAAAAGCGAAAAACAGGTAGCGAGTTACAAAACAGGCTTTGTTTACAAATCACTATTTTATCATAAGCTCAAGTACAATTATTCTTAATTATTCATTTTAAACTTTAAATCGTTTAATTAATTAATTAATTAATTAATTAAATAATTAATTAATTAATTAATTAATAATTAATTAAAACATTCATCAATTAAAACAAATAAATCAGAAGTAAGCAAATAAAAATATTTTTTATTTTAACATTTTGCCTTGTGTGTTAGGATTAGTAACAATTATTCCAATTTGAATATTTACTAAATTTACCCAAATTTATACAATAATAAGAAACTTGTAATAAAAACTGTTGTCATAAGACACTTGATTCATTTTACTTACTTAAAATTATAGATATATATAAATAATTTTTAAATTAAAAATAATTAACAAACGTTAGATATCGTAAAGGCGACGAATAAATGACAGACATAGAGCAAATATAGGAATAGAGAAGTGTTCTTAGAAATCACAGTCAATTATTTAAAAAAAAAAACACAAAAATAATTAAAAGGATTTTAAAAACGATCTCTTTATTTATCCTTGAATTCAGTAATAAATTTGAACTAAAAAATTAAATAATATATATTTAATATTGCATTTTCTTTCTGTTTAAAATGTTTTCTTAGTTAATTTTTTGTTTCCGATGGTTCCATATTTTGTTGACTCTATGGAAGCATTTTTACGTCAACGTAGCATCATGGGTAATCGATTAATGTAAAAAAAGTGTTTATTTCACTAAAAACCAAGAGAAAAAGTTGTGATTTTTATGAGTTTAGTTAGTGATCTTGTATTTTTTAAGCAATTATTTAGTTTCTTAAGTAGATTTGTTTTAATTTAACGTTTTGTGTGTTACAATTTTTGAATAAATGTGGGTATTATGACGAGTTTATTTATGAACGGTCAAAGTGAACAGACTGACGATTCCAAGATGGTCTCCGGCTACAATCTTACAAAAATGGATACCATAGCCCTTAAAGAAAAATCTGAAAATCTTCAAACTGAACTTAAAAATGCCTTAACTGGTGTTATAAATTCTGAGAAAAAGAAACACGATAAAGAGATTACATTTCTTAAAGAATTAATCGTATCGCATCTCGACATAATACAACAGCAAGCCGAGCAACTATCTATCAAAGATCGTCTAATTAATAATCTTAAAAATGAAAAAGAAACGGTAAGTTTTGTTAATCAAATAGTTACTATTTAATTAATTTGTAGTTATATGTTTGTGTTTATTTATGTTTTAATATACCAGGTTAGGTCTGACGTCACTAGGGAGGTTTCTTTTGAGAACCCATGTCTTAAGGTTATTACTGTTATAATTTTAAATGTTATAATAACAATTTGTAAGTTAGCAAATTGAGGCTGTTTACTTATTCCCTTTTTTAAATAGAGAGCCTTAACCCTAAACATTTTGCAAAATCAGTTGTTGAGACAGTAAATGTCTGACATATTAATTTTAAGGCAATTAAATGTGAAAGAAGAAGAAGAAGGTTATTACTACTGGGAGTATTAAATAACTACAGTTTGTAGTAATCAGTAGTAATTAGTAAGTGTTACATCTAGTATACAAATAGAGATATAATTACTAGAGGGGCCCTATTGGTTGGACATTTTGAAACATCGAAAAAGTAACCTTGACCACATTCGATTATGTTTTTCATTCAAATAAACAGAACAAAAAACAGTAAATTATATAGTAGAAGTGTTTAAAATACAATCACAAACACACAAGCATCTACGGGAAGCTGAAAACAATTAATTAATTATAACCTTAACTCCCTCTTGGAGGAGGTTTCAATGAGGTTACACAGAGCCCCTGTGAGCCCCACTAAAAATTTATCTATAATATACAATGTTTGTCTAAATAAGGACTTAATTTTATTTAATTCCTTTACTTTAAAAATAATATAAAACAAATGTATTTATTGACTGACGACCAAAGAAATAATTCCAAAGATGTGTTGCAGTATGTCTTCGGTGATTTTCTTTATTCTGAAGGCAAGTGAAGTAAGTCTCAAGTATTAAGGATGAGTATAGCTTATCAAATATGATAAGGAAGAGTTTTGAAGGTACACGTCCCTTATTTTTTTTCTATAGCACTCATGCTTAAAATATTTTACTCTTTGTGGTAAGATCCTTGATCGATATTTCCGTTTCAGTTGTCAATGAGGCTTGTGCGTATGGAAAGGAGAGTTAATTTAGATCGAACACGTTCCACCGACTCTGATAAACCTGACGATATCAACACTTCCCTACGACTTCAACCTACTACATCACGAGTCAGACGTATGTCTACAGATGTTATATCTACAGGAAGTAAAGTATCATCAGGCGATAAACTAACGTTATCTACCTCCTCATCCCCAATACCTCCTAGAGATTCTAAGAAACAAAAACGTCATCGGCATATTACAGGTAATTTTTTGTTCACTTTTTTTAGCACATAAACGAGCAGTTCTTCTTATATGTTGCCAGGAAGCTTGAGCTCATTGTAAACATTTAAGATTTGTTTAGAGAACAATATTTTAATTGTTGTCTCTCATTTTATTTTCATATGTATGTTAGACAGCTGGAGTAAAAGCTTGAAGTTGTATGGCTCCTAGCTACCCAGGGAATGATAAGAGCTATTGTATCCTCCTTCTAAGTATTAGTCTCTTTGTACGACACCAAGCTACCCAGGGAATGATAAGAGCTCTTGTAGCCTTCCTCTAAGTGTTAGTCTCTTTGTATGACACCTAGCTATCTAGGGAATGATAAGAGCTGTTGCATCCTCCCTCTAAGTATTAGTGTCTTTGTATGGTACCAAGCTACCCAGGGAATGATTAGAGAATGTTGTATCCTCACCTCTAAGTATTAGTCTTTTGTATGGTAGCCAAGCTCCCAGGGATGATAAGAGGCTGTTGTAAATCCTCCCTCTAAGTATTAGTCTCTTTGTATTATAATGAAAGGATGTGTACTGAAAAATGATAGAAAATCTTACATTTGTTGCAGAAGAGACGAGCTGTGGAGATGCAGATGAGAGTTTGAGAAAAACGCCTAACTTAGGTTCGAGCAATGCTATAAGTAATAAATTAACGACTATGAATCTATACTACACATCTGTCGGAGAGGGAGAATGTAGGTGGGCTCCAGATCTAACTAGCGAGCAGACCACTTCCACAAATAAACATAGCTTATTAGAGGTGTGTATTTTATATTTAAGTCTGTAATTCGCGATTCAAAGTTCCGTAGCAAGCACCCTACCGTCGCTGATAAGAAATTGATAACGAAAGGGTGATCGTTGTTAAAGTCCCTATGGGAGTTTTTGGTTTTTCTTATTTGTGACGATTATTTTTAAATTTTTTTATTCAAAGTTGCTTAATTTACTAATTTTAGGGCGTATGAACTCAGTAGAATCACAATTTCATTGAAAATAGCGTTTTAATGGGTTGTCACGAGTATTTAAATTGAGTGATAAGAATGAAGGTCATAATATAGTGTTTTATTTTATTTATTGTTAATTAATTAATTGATGTTACTTTTAAATAATTTTAGTATGCACAAACACACAAAATTACCATTTAATTGCATTAAATTTGTTTAAATTAGTTGTAACAGTATTTAAATTAACTGATAAGAAGCCGATTTTCACTATAATGGTGTTTTAATTTATTAATCAATTTTATTTGCGCACTAAAATAATTAATAACTCAATAAATTCACTTTTTGTAAAATGTTTGTTTAAATTATCCGTTTAGGTTTTATTATTTCTGGGTTAAATTGGACGAATCAAAGTCTGTAGTGATAAGAGCCTGATTCTATATTTAAAATCCTGGAATTATCGAAATATTTATCTATGAAATATTTGCAATTTTTTTAGCACCGATGGTCCGTTCTAAATAATTTTCATCACATTTATCACAAATTAACAAACAATAAATAAATAAAAGAAAATTTTTTTATCGGCTCCCATGCTAATCCTAATGATAAAAAAATTTTTGAAATCCCCTTTCGTTTTCCCGCCATTTGATTGCAACCTTACAACTATCTCTTTGAATCGCGAATAGGACGCTTAATACATTGACTTAAAGTGGTGTAGAAATTCTTACAGTAGGATTTGGGCAGGGGACCCAGTGTTCCAATTTTAAAATAATACTATATATAGGAGCACAGGACCGTAAACACAATGTAATTCCACTGATAACACGAAAGCTGGTTGACTGGTGCACTTAAGTAATGCTGCCAACCTGACAACAAAACATTATTTTAAATATGTGTCATAAATATCTAGTAATGAAGAAAGATTGTAAAGAACAAATATAATAACTTAAAACACAAAAGTAAAGCTAAAGTTGGCGAAATCTTTTTACAACAAATTCTATTCATAAAAAACTGAGAGCATAGCCCAGGCTGTGAACCCTGGACCTCCGGTGCCGAAAACCGCTTAAGAGGCCTTAAAACAACTAATTCAGAGTTTTTCTAATGACATTCTGGTTTCGGGTTTTTTCGCAAGTCACAATATTTCTCCTATATACGTATGAAAAATAAATCTAGTCTATGTTGATTGCAGGTACCCTCCTGGAGGATACGATCCTACTCAAGTTCGTACACTATGGAAGGCACTGAGAATTTACAGGATGATGTATTCGAAAGAAGACACACTTCCCTGTATAAAGATGAAAAGAGAAGGAAAAGGTAATCTACTGTTTTAAAATAGGATATGGTGTTTTTAAAAGGTTTAAATATTATAACCGTAACGCACTTTTGATGGTGTTTACACAGAGCCCTAAGAAGATGTTTCAAGTCTCTCAATGTATCAAGATAGGGTATGCCCTCTAGTAATATATCTCTATGATTTCAAGTCTCTCAATGTATTAAGATAGGGTATGGCCTCTCTAGTGATATATCTCTATGGTTTCAAGCCTCTCAATGTATCAAGATAAAGAAATTCCTCTCTAGTAATATCTCTTTGCTAAAAAGTACCTGTTTTTTAAATATACTTTTATTATTAACTATACTGGTGTTGATGTAAAACTGTGGCTTGTGTTGGTAGATGGGATGTTCAAAGGATACGAGAAATGAGGCATAATGAGCGACTGAGGCAGCGACAGGTGGGGTTGGCCAGTAGTAAATCTCATCATAGTCACATGACAGAGTCTCTCTGGCCCAGACCTACAAGAGATACTAACCTTATAGTACACCAGACTGTACCCATAGCTGCTTTTGGAATAACTCTACACACACTACAGCAAAGGTAAACTACGTCTTATTGTACTCTATGCACCTACATGCGGATATTGTCCCAGAGCACTATGTTTATATGTTAATGCAGCAATACGTTATAGGATTTACAGGACTATAGAGTAGAGTAAGAAAACCACAAGTCTGGTGATATACTCCGGGGCTGGACAATATGCTGACTCAGCTAAATAAGATGTATGAAGCATTCAGTCATAGGATTTACAGGACCATAGAGTAGAGTAAGAAAACCACAAGTCTGGTGTTTTACTCCGGGGCTGGACATTTTGCCTGATGAAACTGGGAACACAAAAAATAAAGATTATAACAATATTATAAAAGTCAAGTACGGGATACCTCCATTTATTATTTGTTGTTTATGATTGTTTACATCTTAGAATAATACTATATATAGAAGGAGCACAGGACCGTAAACACAATGTAATTCCACTGATAACACAAAAGCCGGTTGACTGGTGCACCTAAGTAATGCTGCCAACCTGACAACAAAACATTATTTTAAATATGTTCATAAATATCTATTAATGGAGAAAGATTGTAAAGAACTGATATTATAACTTAAAACACCTGCTGAATATTTAATAAAACTGGTCTTAGATGGCAAAAGGGTGGCGGAATACAAGAATCTACATTTAGTTGACAAGGACTACTTTTAATATAATTTTAATTAAAAATGTTTAACTACAATTTAAAATGCTTTAAATATTGTAATGCACCGATATTTATATTAGTATTTTATGAATAATCAATCATTAATTAATAATAGAACATAATAATTCAGCAACTGGAAGTATTGCCAACTTTTTAAGAAAATTGTATATTGTTTAGGTGGCAGCAATTACTTAGGTCCACCAGTGAACCGCCTTTTGTGTTATCAGTAGTGCTCCTTCTGTAGATAGTATTATTCTAAGCCAATGGGATTGTGATTTTTGTATTAATTTGTTGCATTAGTTAATTTATTATGTAGTTTTGTTTTATTTTATTTGTCCGGAGATGGTGTAAAAACCGAAATATATATTACAAATTTTTTTTAAAATTATTTGTGGAACTTAAGTCTTGTTATTTTATTTATCTTTTATTATCATAGAGTTCTACACAAAGAGTCATAGAAGATTAGAAAACGTATTGAACTGATATTTGTGTTGTTTCAGGGACTTCTTGTTCTCATCTTTCACATTTCCCAGTGGTAAAACTTTAAAAGGATTCAAGAGAGCCAAGAGATGAAAGTTAGGTAAATATCTAGCATTTTTTTTTAATTAAATAGTGAGTTTGTTACTCCCAGATAAAATATTAATTTATCAATCCGAAAATTATTGAGGTGTGGAATATTCTAATAAAAGTAAACAGCATTTGTCTTTCCACTATAGTATAATTCAATTTACATAGCCAGCTTTTGACCGTAACGATCATCTCACCGGCACTGATGATGATCTTTATGGTCGAAAGCTGGCTATGTAAATTGAATTATACCATTGTGGAAAGACGAATGCTGTTTAGTTTTAGTAATTTATCACTACAGTGAACCTATCGGGGCTCCGTTTCGTGAAAGTACAAATCTTGTATACTACAGGTAAAAAGCTACAAGTTTACAAGAGGATACAACAGTTCTTATCATTCCTTGGATAGCTAGGTGCTGTAACTGTACATTGGTGACAAAGAGACTAATACTATTAGAGGGAGGATACAAACAGTTCTTATCATTCCTTGGGTAGCTAGGTGCCGTAACTGTATTGGTGACAAAGAGACTAATACTATTAGAGGGATACAAACAGATCTTATCATTCCTTGGGTAGCTAGGTGCCGTAACTGTACATTGGTGACATAGAGACTAATACTATTAGAGGGAGGATACAAACAGTTCTTATCATTCCTTGGGTAGCTAGGTGCCGTAACTGTACATTGGTGACAAAGAGACTAATACTATTAGAGGGAGGATACAAACAGTTCTTATCATTCCTTGGTAGCTAGGTGCCGTAACGGTACATTGGTGACAAAGAGAACTAATACTATTAGAGGGAGGATACAAACAGTTCTTATCATTCCTTGGGTAGCTAGGTGCCGTAACTGTACAATTGTGACATTTAAAAATTCATTTTAAAAACAGTCTTTATTTCCATAAGTAAAAATAACAAAAAAAAATAGAGGAACTAGAAAAAGGTAAGAAATTTACATGATCTTAAGGAACCTACAAAGCCAAGTGGCCAGAGTGTAGGGACACAAACTTAAGTTGAAAACTCATATTAAGCACAAGATTACTAACAAAGTAAAAGTATGTGATAAAAACTAAGTTTTATATTAATAAAATGAATTTGTATGTCAGTCTTGGGTAGGTTTGGTCTTGGGTCGTAATTTTTTTAAGTGTCTGTTACAAATAGACAAAAAAAATGTTCTTTATTAAATAAAACAATGTTCTATAGTCTATCGTTTAGTTTAAAAATCCCCAAGGTCATAAGCATTTTGGGGATTGACCAATCAGAGAAGACCTGCACTTGAAAAGAGAAAAAATCCCTACCACAATAACTGCTGTAGGGAAATAACCTTCTTCCTTCTGTTTGTGGTTCTTCTTTTATTTACATCGTTTTGAAATCTACTTTTAAATTAATTATAAAAATTATATTATAAAATAAAACTACACGAATGTAATGTAAAAAAAACATCGCCAAGAAAATACTGGCAAAATAACCTGATTTGTTTAAATAGTTTTTTTCCCGCTCCTTTCTTGCAGGGTTTTTATTCTTTAGAATCGGCGGTGCCTAAACTGACCTTGTCAAGATTTTTAAACTAAACTATAGGCTGAAGTGTATCCTTGATGACACATGTAAATTTGTCTTTACAAGTTGTTCTTAACAATTTTTGTAACTACAAGATTTGTACTTTGGTGAAACAGGCCCCTGGTTGTTTTTAAGACTATATGCTTATAAAAATCTGCCTCCGTAGCTGCTGTCGTATAATACTGGACTTCGGCTCCGGAGGTCCGGGGTTCACAGCCCGGGCTATGCTCTCAGTTTTAATGAAAGAAAACTTTGATAGTAATAGAATTTGATGTAATAAGATTTCACCAACTTTAGCTTTACTTTGAGCATAGCAGATGTGACCCAATAACTTAAATAGCACTTTTTATCTAGGTTTTTGTTGTTACTCCGCAGTATAATTGGTATCGGTAATTAATGGAAGATTTGCGATTGTTACAGATCAAATGCATACTGACGGGAGGTGGCACAGGAATCATTATGAGTTACATTGTTAATCCAGTGATATGCATTAAATCCTCATTATTTTTCTACAAACCAATAATTCCTTTCTTTCTTATTTTTGTTATGTTTAATGTTAGAAAGCCTTAATGGGAATCGGTGTTTGGTAACTTAATGTTGGAGATTCTGTAGGGACGTAGCGATACTTAATGTTGGAGAGTCTGTAGTCTGTCTTTAGCATTACTCGGTTGATGGAGTGGACAGCTTGTAAGGATAACAAGTGGTGGATGTAAGGATGTGTAGCGCTTGTGAGAGTGATAAGGGTAGTTGGGATGAAGAAGAAGAAAAAAAAATATTAAACTCTTCTGTTTGACACATGTTTTCTTATATAACTCTAATCTTAATGTTTCTATATCTTTTTATATCTAAATAATCTTTTTTATAAGTAATTTAATATCACTTACTTCTAAGTTGTTGTGTCCTATAATTGTATTTATTTTCTTCTTCCGAGAACTCTTGCTGTATTTCTTCATCCACCAATGAATGATATGAAGATGTTCTAGATAATGGATACCCTTCAATATTTTCAGTAACAGTAATTATTTGAAAAAGAATTAAAATAAAATTACACGTCACTATTTATTCACCCCACGTCGGGCGCCATTTATGTAATAAATTTACATATTTAATTGTTAAAACTTTTTATTCTCTTAATATTTAACAAAACATCTGTAAAAATTTATAAAAGATTTATTTAGATATAAAAAGGATATAGAAACATTAAGATTATAGTTATATAAGAAAACATGTGTCGAACACTAGAGCTTAATAATTTCTTTTTCTTCATCCCAACTACCCTTGTCACTCTCACAAGCGCTACACATCCTTACATCCACCACATATTATCCTTACAAGCTCAAGCCCTATTAAGAAGCCCACTTATTTGGGGCCTTAGTTAATGAGGTAGGCGTGGTTTAACATCTAGGACTAACCTCATTAACTCCTTCGCATTATTGTCTCACGCCGTTAACTGATTATAACCGTGTGTTATTCAATTACACTCTTATAGTTTTAACTTCCTTATTATTAACTTTATTTTTCCGTTGCTATTAAGGATACCTTTTAAGGAAGACATACAAATTTGGTTCTTCCTCGCTATTAAGGATGGATTTCAATAAAAACGTAAAAAAACTTTATTTTCCCCTTTCTATTAAGGATAACTTTTAAGGAAGTCAAAAAAATTGGTTTTCCCTTTCTATTAAGGGTAACTTTTAAGGAAGACATACAAAATTGGTTTATCCTTGCTATTAAGGAAGACATAAAAAATTGGTTTATCCTTGCTATTAAGGAAGACTTAAAAATTGGTTATCCTATAACTTTAAGGAAGACATAAAAAATTGGTTTATCCTTGCTATTAAGGATAACTTTTAAGGAAGACATAAAAAATTGGTTTATCCTTGCTATTAAGGATAACTTTTAAGGAAGACATAAAAAATTGTATTTTTTTCTATGCTATTAAGGATAACTTTTAAGGAAAACATAAAAAATTGGTTTATCCTTGCTATTAAGGATAACTTTTAAGGAAGACATAAAAAATTGGTTTATCCTTGCTATTAAGGATAACTTTTAAGGAAGACATAAAAAATTGGTTTATCCTTGCTATTAAGGAAGACTTAAAAATTGGTTATCCTTGCTATTAGGAAGACATAAAAAATTGTTTTTCTTGCTATTAAGGAAGACATAAAAAATTGGTTATCCTTGCTATTAAGGAATGGTTTATCCTGCTATTGGAAGACATAAAAAATTGGTTTATCCTTGCTATTAAGGAAGACAAAAAATTGGTTTATCCTTGCTATTAAGGAAACATAAAAAATTGGTTTTCTTGCTATTAAGGATGCATTTCGATAAAAACGTAAAAAAAAACTTGATTTCCCTTGGTTAAAGATTTTGATCATCCTTTCGTTTCAAGGTGTCTGCAGTGTTACCAACCTAGTTTGGAATTGCGAATACTTTCCTATGACCAATCTTTTGTTATCACGGGTTATAGTTTACTGAGTAAACAACACTCAAGTTATCACAACACTCGATGCCCCATGTTTATTGTGTAAATTATTGCTAATGTATAAAACGTTGTTTTTTTTTGAAGATGATAATGTTTTGCATTATAAAACTATGAAATATAATTATGTATATTTATTTGTTTTGTTTTTGTATTCTTATTTGTTATCCTTTATCCCTCAGTGGTGCCAAACGGATAGTGCAGGTGTAATCCCGTTTTCTCAATTTTTTCTAACACAATACTTTTCTTATCTACTTAGAATAATACTATAAATAGAAGGAGCACTACTGATAACGCGAAAGGCGTTCACTGGTGTCTTAAGTAACTGCCACCCTAACAATATACAATTTCTTATAAAAAAGTTGGCTATACTTCCGGTTGCTGAATTATTATGTTCTATTATTAATTAATGATTGATTATTTATAAAATACTAATATAAATATCGGTGCATTTCAATATTTAAAGCATTTTAAATTGTAGTTTAACGTATTTATTAAAATTATATTAAAAGTAGTTCTCGTCAACTAAATGTAGATTCTTGTATTCCACCACCCTTTTGTCATCTAAGACCGGTTTTATTAAATACTCAGCAGGTGTTTTAAGTTATAATATTTTCTTTACGACCTTTCTTCATTAATAGATATTTATGACACATATTTAAAATAATGTTTGTTGTCAGGTGGCAGCATTACTTAAGTGCACCAGTCAACCGGCTTTCGTGTTATCAGTGGAATTACATTGTTTTACGGTCCTGTGCTCCTTCTATATATAGTATTATTCTAAGCTTATCTATCAAAGGTATAAATGAAGAAAAGTAAAAAAAGGTAACCATATGTATGATTTTGAATGACCACCTGTGGAGTTGTTCGTAATTAAAGGAACAAAGGAAATAGTCTCTCCACAAAACAATAATTTATTCAAAGTGCTTTCACTTAATAACAAATTAACTGAAGCACTTCACTTAATTTATTAAGTGAAGTGCTTAATACAATTAAGCACTCATAAAAGCTCATTTTATCTCCAGACGGTGTATAATGTAAAGTTTATTGACTAGTTTTCGGGGAGTAAAGAAGCACTTTTCACTCCCAAGGGAGAAAAAGTTACCTTTCACTCCCTCGGGGGTAAAAAGTAATTTGTTATCCCTTGGGAATAAGTGTTTTCTAATGAACCGAGTAGGCTTCCGCGGTTATTGTCATGAAGATTTAGGTCTTTCGGTGGTGACTGCGTCAATGTAGATGAAGAATCCGACGTTTCGCTTCCACTGTGGAAGCCATCTTCAGGGATGTAGGACATCATGGATAGAAACACAATGCTCTACAAAACTGAACTCAAGTTCAGTTTTGTAGAGCATTGTGTTTTTATCCATAATGTTCTACATCCCTGAAGATGTCTCCCACAGTGGAAGCGAAACGTCGGATTCTTCATCTACATTGACGCAGTCACCACCGGAAGACCTAAATCTTCAAGTGTTTTCTATTATTGGGGCAAGAGCCAATTATATTCTTTTTTGGGAGTGGTATCCTCTTATTTAATAATAAGTAATAGCTTACATTATCAACTGTATTGGTCTCCATAATTAGTATAAGTTGTGTGTTTGGGCGCTTAAGAGACAAAATAAAAATGTTTAGATGTTATATTTAAACAACAATATTTCGCTCTTCATCGCACAGAGCATTTAATTCAAGTGCATTTAATTCATTTTCTGAATTAGAACAGTCTTTCCAGTTTGTTTTGTACTTTTATCATTATTTTTCTATTTACAAAGACTGAGTTCTAGATTAATTCAAGTGTCCGACATATTAATTTTACACCTCAGTTGAAAAACTGTTGTTCAACAAATTATTTAGTTATTTTAATTAACTCTCTCGAAATCTTGTTTTTAATTATTTTTTTGGATGCTCATTTGTCTTTCTTTTGATCTTTTACAAAATATGTATAGAAATTATTGATATGCATTTTGATTTTACCTCAGTAAGTTTTCTTTTATTATTTTCCAATGAATTTAATAGTTTAGCTCTGTTATCATTAATTTAACTGTTCTTTTCCTTTTTTTCTAATTTATTTTTAGGTTTTTAGACCTGATCTTTTTTTTTTAATTTTGACTTAGTTAGTTAATGTAGCCTAACTTTAGTAAGTTTTTTAATACAATAATTATTTATTTCAGATAGCTCTGCATGACTTATGTTTTTTGTAATCCTTATTCTTGTAATAACTTTATTGAGTATAATTATGGTTTATATGTTTTTCTTTTGTAGATTTTAATAACTTGAAAATGCTCTGTGTGATGAAGAGCGAAATATTGTTGTTTAAATATAACATCTAAACATTTTTATTTTGTCTCTTAAATGCCCAAACACATAACTTATCTTGTAATAGCTTACAGTTTATTTTTAGCTTCATGAAAATTTTATTTAATTTTTCTGCTGAGAAACTATTCTTTAAAAAATCAATAAGGCGCGGTCGAATACACGGCCTTCTAGAACATTGGATCACCAACAAACTTTTTTATAACTTTTTTTTTCAAAATTTTCAGTAATTAGCCGGATTAGTGATGAATGAAGCCTATTTCCGTAATCTGCACGCTCTTTTGGTTAATCTCAAAGAGTATTTACATTCACTCAACGATTTATTTTTAATCTAACTTGGTACATACATAACTACTGTTAGACGTCAATGTTAACAAATATGACATGTCAAAATATAACACAAAATATTGACGTCTAACAGTAGTTATGTAGGTACCAAGTTAGATTAAAAATAAATTGTTGAGTGAATGTAAATACTCTTTGAGATTAACCAAAAGAGCGTGCAGATTACGGAAATAGGCTTCATTTATCACAAATCTGGCTAATTACTGAAAATTTTGAAAAAAAAAAGTTTGTTGGTGATCCAATGTTCTAGAAGGCCGTGGATATTCGACCGCATCTCATTAATTCTTAATTTAAAATAAAAAATAACCAAAACACTTATAAGTGATCATTATATATAAATTACGTTAATATAAAACAAATAATAATTAAAGGGGTTATACTATACAAAAATCATTTTTATAGACAATGGAAAATAAATACTGGTTTTTGATTGGCTAAACAGATTATTTATGTAAGTTTAATTTAATAATCAACCAATCTACTAGTTTATTTGAATGTTTACTCTCAAGACCTTATTTTGACAAAAGCATAAGAAAAATACTGGTTTCTAATAGGTTAAATAGGATAGTTATGCAGGTTACGTAAAGTAATCAACCAATCGGTTTGTTTATGTCATTGTTTACTCTTCAAAAATTGTTTGACAAATACTGATTTTTTTATTGGTTTAACAGATAGTTAGATATGGAGGTTGTGATAAGTAATCAACCAATCAGATTGTTTATGTCAATGTTTACTCTCTATACCTTATTATAAAAAAAATTAAAAGACAAATACTGGTTTCTAATTGGTTAAAAAAAGAGTTATACAGGATATGTAAAGTAATCAACCAATCAGTGTGTTTATGTCACTGTTTACTCTCCAAACATTGTTTTGACAAAAACTGGTTTCTGGTTGGTTTAACAGATAGTTAATTATGCAGGTTGTATAGAGTAATCAACCAATCAGTGTGTTTATGTCACTGTTTACTCTCCAAACATTGTTTTGACAAAAACTGGTTTCTGGTTGGTTTAACAGATAGTTAATTAGCAGGTTGTATAGAGTAATCAACCAATCAGCGTGTTTATGTCACTGTTACTCTATTGTTTTGACAAAACTGGTTCTGTTGGTTTAACAGATAGTAATTATGCAGGTAGAGTAATCAACCAATCAGTTTGTTTATGTCACTGTTTACTCTCCAAACATTGTTTTGACAAAAACTGGTTTCTGATTGGTTTAACAGATAGTTAATTATGCAGGTTGTATAGAGTAATCAACCAATCAGCTTGTTTATGTTACTTTTTATCTACCAGACCCTATGTAAACAAAAACAAAAGGCCCTCTTACTCCTACGGGTAAATTATTACCTATTTGAAAAATAGGTAATAATAATAAATTAATTTATTTTCGCCACATACAATTAATTTTATAATTTGCACTGCATAAAATATAAATATATATTTTTAAAATCAATTTCTGAATATTTTTTAAATATAATTTTGTGACGAGAGCTCTCAGTTAAAGAGTCAGAGTTTAATCGAGCTCCGTCTTTCTCTAGTCAGATTAAAGATAAAGAAAATACATAGATAAGATAAAGATAAGAAGATATACATCATGTATAAAATATTAGGACATTTTTATTTTAGAGAAGAATTTAAATTCGAACGGGACAAAGGTATTAATATAGGGACTGTCATGCTGAAATCAGGGTGCCTGGCCGCCCTATGAATCCAATAAAATTGTGCCAAGCATTCTATCATAACAGAACTTTATTTGGCAAAACAAATACTGACATAAACAAACAGGAAAAAAATACTGGTTTCTAATTGGTCAATTACATTAGCTATTTTAAATTAGTTGTTTAGGCCATAGTTAAGAAATCAAATATTTCTTCGACATAAACAAAAAGGAAGCTAACTTGATATTTTAGATTAGTTGTCTACGCCATAGTTAAGAAACCAAATATTTCTTTGACATAAACAAAAAGTAACAAAATACTAGTTTCTAATTAGTTAATGACATTAAATATTTTAGATTAGTTGTTTATGCCATTAATTATAACACAAAAAATACATTAATGATCCCTCCTTATAGGTTATCCAAGTCAGAAATGGGAAAAAGTGAATTAGGCATCAAACTATTTAATCACATAGAAGAAAATATAAAGAATCTCCCAGAGGACCAATATAAGAAGTTTAATTATCTTCAAAAGACTAAAACTTTAGAGGAGGATACAACAGTTCTTATCATTCCTTGGGTAGCTAGTGCGTAACTTACATTGGTGACAAAGAGACTAATACTATAGAGAGGATTCAAACAGTTCTTATCATTCCTTGGGTAGCTAGGTGCCCTAACGTACATTGTGGACATCATCTTTTATTTTTCCTAATAATACAATCACGTAAATATTACATTATTTTTCGACTATTTATTTTAAATCAAGTAAAATGAATTTAAAATAAGTTTTAATTATTATCTATTGCATGTATTTTTAATTGTTAGTTTTGAATAAAGTGGTTTAATGTGGCATCACTGAAAAATCTCCGCCGTTAGTAGAACATGCTACAAGGAGTTGTAGGGTAGGAGAGTACTATTCTTTCTCTAGGGAGACTATAGTGGGGGTAAGTACAGTTACGGCACCTATGGAAACTGTCTCACTTCCAGACCCCTTATCACTGTGTTAATCGGGTCCTGTACTCCCTCTAATAGTATTAGTCTCTTTGACTAGGGTTAAGTACAGTTACGGCACCTATGGAAACTGTCTCACTTCCAGACCCCTTATCACTGTGTTAATCGGGTCCTGTACTCCCTCTAATAGTTTTAGTCTCTTTGATTATCTTGAAGTTGAGGATCTTGAAGGAAACCCATTTTATTAAACTTCTGAGTATATCACAACAAAAATGAACAAATATAAAATAAGAAATGCATAATCCATTATAGATATATAGTACACAGATTATATATGCTTAGTTTTATTTTGTATATTTTAAACCAAGTTCATTAATTAATAAATTAAGAAATGTTTAGTTTTAAGAATGACATTTATCTAATGTTTTATTTTACAAACTTTGATAAAAAATAAAGATTTATTTATTTACCCACCTGTTGGTTTATTTTCCATTTGCCCATCATAGTCCGATAGCCCAAGTGTAATTTAAGATTTATGAACTTTTAGGTCATAGAATTTACAGGACCATAGAGTAAGAAAACCACAAGTCTGGTGACTTACTCCGGGGCTGGACAATATGCTGACTCAGCTAAATAAGATGTATGAAGCATTCAGTCATAGGATTTACAGGACCATAGAGTAGAGTAAGAAAACCACAAGTCTGTGATTTACTCCGGGCTGGACAATATGCTGACTCAGGAATAAATGTATAGCATTCAGTCATAGGATACAGGACCTAGAGTAGAGTAAGAAAACACAAGTCTGGTTACTCCGGGCTGGACAATATGCTGACTCAGCTACATAAGATTATGAAGCATTCAGTCATAGGATTTACAGGACCATAGAGTAGAGTAGAAAACCACAAGTCTGGTGATTTACTCCGGCTGGACAATATGCTGACTCAGCTAAATAAGATGTAAAGCATTCAGTCATAGGATTTACAGACCAAGAGAGAGTAAGAAAACACAGTCTGGTACTTACTCCGGGCCTGGACAATATGCTGACTCAGCTAAATATTAAAACAATTTGATTTTTAAATTTCTGAAAATGAGTTTCAAATAGGAGATGTAGTACTCAATGAAAATTTTTAGTCCAGCTCATTTTTTTAACCTACGTAGCTTCATTTTAAAATACAGCCCGTCGAAACTTATTTTATTACTTATTCTACTCTATGGTCCTGTAAATCCTATGACTGATGCTTCATACATTTATTTAGCTGAGTCAGCATATTGTTGCAGCCCGGAGTAAATCACCAGACTTGGTTTTCTTACTCTACTCTATGGTCCTGTAATCCTATGACTGAATGCTTCATACATCTTATTTAGCTGAGTCAGCATATTGTCCACCCCAGAGTAAATCACCAGACTTGTGGTTTTCTTACTCCACTCTATGGTCCTGTAAATCCTATGACTGAATTCTTCATACATCTTATTTAGCTGAGTCAGCATATTTTCTTATGACCTAATGGTTCTATAAATCTTATGACGTAGAAAATCATCCCTGGACTCCCGAACAATTACAAAACTATAAAATAATAATCATTTTCCTCAATTTTTCTCTATGGATACAATGTGTGACATAAAGGTATTGTTAATAGAGAGGCTCAACAGGTTAAATTTTAAAACATCGAAAAAATAAACCTGAACACCTTCGACTACTAATATATAATTAAATAAACAGTAAAAAATTACAGTGATTTATATAATAGAACGTTTATAATACAAAAATTAAAACACAAACAATGTGCAACAAGTTGGCATAAATTTATTTATTATTCGCGATTCAGTCAGCAAGGGCCATCATCGCTGATAAGAAATTGATAACGAAAGGGTGATCGTTGTAAAAGTCATTATGGTTTTTTTTTTGGTTTTTCTTATTTTGTGACGATTATTTCATTAAATGTTTCCTCAAAGTGCTAAATTAAATTAATGTGCATGTACTCAGTGAATCACAATTCGTTGAAAAATAGGATTTAATGGTTGTCACGAGTATTTAAATTGAGTGATAAGAAGGTGAAAATCACAATATAGTGTTTTATTTTTATTGTTAATTAATTTTTTAAATTATTTCAGTTTGCACAAACTCACTTTTATATTGCATTAAATTGTTTAAATTAGTTGTAACACGTATTTAAATTAACTGATAGCAAGCTGCTAGTCACAATAAAGGTGATTTAATTTATTAATTGTTAATCAATTTTATTTACACACTAAAATAATTAATAAATCACTAAATTCATTATTTTTTTGTAAAAATGTTAGTAAGAAGGTGAAAATCACAATATAGTGTTTTATTTATTTATTGTTCATTTATGTTACTTTTAAATATTTGAGTTTGCACGAAAACACCAAAATTATCTTTTTATTGCATTAAATTGTTTAAATTAGTTGTAACAGGTATTTAAATTAACTGATAACAAGCTGGTTTTCACCATAATGGTGTTTTGTTATGTTAATTGTTTATCAATTTTATTTAATCACTAAAATAATAAATAACTCAATTAATTCACTCTTTTTTTGTAAAATGTTTGTTTAAATTATCCGTTTAAGTTTTATTATTTCTGTGTTAAATCGAACAAATCCAATCTGTAGTGATAAGAGCCTGATTCTATATTTAAAATCCTGGAATCAAAGTATTTATGAAAAAATATTGACAATTTTATAGCACCGATAGTCGTTTTATTAATGTGTAACTAAATTAACAAACAATAAAGAAATAAAAGAAGAATCCCATGCAAATCCTATTATGAAAAAAATTTGATCACCCTTTCATTTTCCCGTCATTGGTATTGCCAACCTTACAACTACCTCTTTGAATCGTGAATACATTTACACTCTTAGAGGAGGTTACTCTCAATGTACTAAGATAGGATATGTCCTCTTTAGTAATATATCTCTATCCTAGCAAAAATGTTTCAAGCCTCCCAATGTACTTAAATAGAGTATGTCCTCTCTAGTAATATATCTCTATGTTGTACAACAGTAAAGGGTGATGTGAGAAACCTGAAAAAAACCTGTAGAATATGTTCCTAAGAAGAAATAAAAGAACAAACGAACAATAACTTGTCTGCCTTCTGCTAACATACCAAAAAATCACGATGCCACTGTTTTTCAAGGCAATAGAGTGACTCAGATAGTATCAGATTTTAAGAGCATCGGAGAACATCATATAGTTTTATTTTTGGTTGAAAGCGCTTCGCCAATAAAGTTTTATTTGTATGTTTGCACTGATGATGGCCTCTTATTTGAAAGTGCTTTGCCAATAAATTGTTAGTGTTGCACTGATGATGGCCTCTAGTTAGGTTGAAAGTGCTTTGCCAATAATGTTTATTTGTTAGTGTTGCACTGATGATGGCCTCTAGTTAGGTTGAAGTGCTTTGCCAAAATGTTTTATTGTTAGGTTTTGCACTGATGAAGCCTCTAGTTAGGGTGAAAGTGCTTTGCCAATAAAGTTTTATTTGTAGGGTTTGCACTGATGATGGCTCTAGTTAGTTTGAAAAGTGCTTTGCCAATAAAGTTTAAATCTTTGGAGAGACGTCTGTTCTTTTATTATATACAATTAACTCCAGTCAACCTTATTTACAAGATTAGAAAAAAAAAAGTTTTAGGATTTGGTTCAAACTATTCCAATGGATCTTCTTAGTTTTGAATCATTAGCAGAAGGAAGAAGTAACTTATTTTAACACTTATTTTTTCCTTAGACAATTCAGCATTTTTTATTGTTTTTTTTTGTTCAGGTTGCTCAAAAAATGTTTTTTGAAAACTCAATCGCGTTTTAATTTATTTACATTAGGGGGAACGACGGTTGCGTACTTTCGTCTCCGAGGTTGTTGAGCAGACTCGGACTGATTCAAGCCGTTTATAGTTTCTGTCCGAGGGTATAGTTCTGACACATCCTGAGTGAATCTCGAACTTTGGTGACCGAGTTGCTCAAAATCTTGATACTAACTCCCAGTGGCCTTTTCCTCTTCTAAATAAGAGGCGGCAATTTTTTCGATATCCTCTAAATTCAAAGTCGACATAGATCTGTTAAATTCCTAAACAAAAAAAAAAACAATAATTTTAAATTAAATTTAAAACCCCAGAGCAGCTTTACGATCTTATTTCTAACAGCTCGAGAGCCCGGGGGTAATTTGCTACGTCATGAAATTCATGGTACCATTAGGTCATAGGATTTACAGGATCTTATAGTAGAGTAAGAAAACCACAAGTCTAGTGTTTTACACCAGGGTTAGAAAATATGCTGACTCAGCAAATTTTAAAAATATTATAACTATTTCATTTTTAAAGTTCTGAAAAAAAAAATTAAATAAAAGTTGTAGTGCTCACGAAAACAAACATTTTTAGTTCAGTTCATGTTTTACCAAAGAGACTAACACTTAGAGGGAGGATACAACAGCTCTTATTTCCTGGGTAGCTTGGTACCATACAAAGAGACTAACTATTAGAGGAGGATAGAACAGCTTATCATTCCTTGGGTAGCTAGGTGCCGTAACTGTACATTGGTGACGTCATAGTTTTAGTCTCTTTGGGTGTATAAATATGTGCTCCGATAGAAGTTGTAGGGGAGTAGGGAGTAGTTCGTCTCTCTCTAGGGAGACTATAGTGGGGATAAGTACAGTTAGGGCACCTATGGAAACTATCTCACTTCCAGACCCCTTATAACTGAGTTAAACGGGTCCTGTACTCCCTCTAATAGTTTTAGTCTCTTTGGTACCACACAAAGAGACTAATACTTAGAGGGAGGATACACCAGCTCTTATCATTATTTTTCCTTTGTGCTTAAGTTTTAAAACAAAGCCAAAGAAGCTATGACTATTTAATGGTAATTGTGAGTGGAAAATAGTATTTTACTCCCAAGGTTCATACAGGAATATATCTCCAGATGTGGACGTCATTTATTTTTTTTTATTTTATGCTTTTTTTGGTTGGATGCCCCTAATATTTTTTTTTTGAGGTAGTACGTAATTGAGCACTTTATTGGACCGTTTTTAGGATGAGAAGCCAATCATTATTGTTATAGGAAGTTATTTAGTACTTTTCACCTCCGAGGACAATAATGAATGTAAAAAAAAACTCCTAGGACGTAAAAGTAATTCATATGTTGCCGCCATTACTGTAATGTAGCGTGTTTAAAAACAATCTGTGTTAAACCTTCATGAGCTTTATTTAAAAACGTTCATTTTGTTTCTGTTTTGTTCGTAGACTAATTTTTTTTTCGTTTTTAAAAGGTGTTCTAATTGACAATTTTGTGTGTTAATTTGTAAAGCTTTTACTTTTTGAGTAAAGTGTAAAGCTATGGATGAATTTAATGACGGCGATAATATGGAAATAATAATAATTGGACGTTTTTTTTTTTTTTCAATTAAGTATATAGCGCAGTTTAATGAGTGCTATTTTTTGATTTTTTTTAATGAGTGCTTTATTTAATGAGTGCTACCTCAAAAAAATAGTGTATGCCATCGGCTGAGAATGTCTTTATGTCTTGGCAATTTTCCCGACTTGCTTCGCTCGTCGGTAAATCTAATTGCCGTGACATAAAGACACACTTCTCAGCCTTATGGCATAAATAACTATTAAAAGGGCCAAAAATAAAAAAATAAATATTGCTTCATTCAACTTCTTTTGACCTAAAACGGATTTAAAACCAATAAAAAAAATTTTTAGTCGGGTCCTTCTATTAAATTTTGGGGTTGCGGCCCAAAAAAAATATAATAAAATATTTTATAACCTCTACCTTAATAAATTCATCAGCTACCCTCTCCGTTTCAGTCTCACTAAAATGACTATGTAAGAACTTAACAACAGCATTCCTAAGGACGTTTTCATCTTCGCTCTCAGATTTCTTTATCACTAAGTTCAGTCTGGAACCGTCTTTGATTGACGGGTAGTCGGATAAACTCTTATCGTCTGAAATTAAAAGAATACAACACTTGTTTGATTCCCAAGCAATGAAGTTAAACTTGAGAAGAAATGAACAATGAAATAAATAATAAATAAATAAATAAATAAATAAATAAATGTCTTTATTTCTGATATAAGACATTGTTAGTTTGCTGCAGACCAAGCCTCTACTCCAGGGCTTCAAAATAGCCGTCAGGAGGAGGGTTACGCTTAATACGATTTAACATTAAACAATGAAATGATGACACATTAAGGGTGTCTGTCACTAAGAGAAAATAACACATTAATAATAATAATAATATTTTAAAGGATAAAATATAATACTGTCTATATTAAAAAAGTAAGAGGTCGAGTAAAGAAAGTACTATGAGGTCAGAGTAAAAGAAAGTACTATGAGATCAGAGTAAAAGAAAGTATATGAGTCAGAGTAAAAGAAAGTACTTATGAGGATCAGAGTAAAAGAAAAGTACTATGAGGTCAGAGTAAAAAGAAAGTACTATGAGATCAGAGTAAAAGAAAGTACTATGAGGGTCAGAGTAAAAAAAATACTTATGAGATCAGAATAAAGAAAGTACTTATGAGATCAGAGTAAAGAAAGTACTATGAGGTCAGAGTAAAAGAAAGTACTTATGAGGTCAGCAGTAAAAGAAAGTTACTATGAAGTCAGAGTAAGAAGAAAGTACTTATGAGGTCAGAGTTAAAAGAAAGTACTTATGAGATCAGAGTAAAAGAAAGTACTATGAGGTCAGAGTAAAAGAAAGTACTTATGAGATCAAGAAAAGAAAGTACTATGAGGTCAGAGTAAAAGAAAAGTACTTATGAGATCAGAGTAAAGAAAGTACTTATGAGGTCAGAGTAAAGAAGTACTATGAGGTCTTCAGAGTAAAGAAAGTACTTAGGATCAGAGTAAAAGAAAGTACTATGAGTCAATGAGTAAAGAAAGTACTATGAGATCAGAGTGTACCAGAGTAAAAGAAAGTACTTATGAGTCAGAGTAAAAGAAAGTACTTATGAGATCAGAGTAAAAGAAAGTACTTATGAGATCAGAGTAAAAGAAAGGTACTTATGAGATCAGGAGATTAAAAAAAAAGACCAGTAAAAGAAAATACTTAAGAGTAGAAGTAAAAGAAGTACTTATGAGTCAGAGTAAAAGAAAGTACTATGAGTCAGAGTAAAAGAAAGTACTTATGAGGTCAGAGTAAAAGAAAGTACTTATGAGATGAGAGTCAGAGTAAAAGAAAGTACTTATGAGATCAGAGTAAAAGAAAGTACTTATGAGATCAGAGTAAAAGAAAGTACTATGAGGTCAGAGTAAAAGAAAGTACTTATGATCAGAGTAAAAGAAAGTACTTATGAGGTCAGAGTAAAGAAAGTACTTATGAATCAGAGTAAAAGAAAGTACTTATGAGATCAGAGTAAAAGAAAGTACTTATTATGAGTAAAAGAAAAGTATCATGAGTAAAAGAAAGTACTATGAGGTCAGAGTAAAAGAAAGTACTATGAGGTCAGAGAAAAAGAAAGTACTTATGAGATCGAGTAAAAGAAAGTACTTATGAGATCAGAGTAAAAGAAAGTACTTATGAGGTCAGAGTAAAAGAAAGTACTTATGAGTCAAAAGAAAGTACTTATGAGGTCGAGATAAAGAAGTACTTATGAGTCAGAGTAAAAGAAAGTGAGAAAGTAAAGAAAGTACTATGAGGTCAGAGTAAAAGAAAGTACTATGAGGTCAGGTAAAAGAAAGTACTTATGAGATAGAGTAAAAAAAGATGAGGTCAGGTAAAAGAAAGTACTATGAGTCAGAGTAAGAAAGTACTTATGAGAAGAGAGGTACTATGAGGTCAGAGTAAAAGAAAGTACTTATGAGATCAGAGTAAAAGAAAGTACTATGAGGTCAGAGTAAAAGAAAGTACTATGAGGTCAGAGTAAAAGAAAGTACTTATGAGGTCAGAGTAAAAGAAAGTACTAAGGTCAGAGTAAAAGAAAGTACTGAGGTCAGAGTAAAAGAAAGTACTTATGAGATCAGAGTAAAAGAAAGTACTTATGAGATCGTACTATGAGATCAGAAGTAAAAGAAAGTATTAGAGATCAGAGTAAAAGAAAGTACTTATGAGATCAGAGTAAAAGAAAGTACTTATGAGATCAGAGTAAAAAAAGTACTTATGAGATCAGAGTAAAGAAAGTACTATGAGGTCAGAGTAAAAGAAAGTACTTATGAGATCAGAGTAAAAGAAAGGTACTATGAGGTAGTAAAAGAAAGTACTATGAGGTCAAGTAAAAGAAAGTAAAAGAGTCAGAGTAAAGAAAGTACTATGAGGTCAGAGTAAAAGAAAAGTACTTATGAGGTCAGAGTAAAAGAAAGTACTTATGAGAATCAGAGTAAGTACTAAAGAAAGTACTTATGAGATCAGAGTAAAAGAAAGTTACTATGAGGTCAGAGTAAAGAAGAAAGTACGTTATGAGACTCAGGAGTAAAAGAAAGTACTTACTGAAATCAGAGTAAAAAGAAGTTTACTTATGGGTCAGAGTAAAAAAAAGAAAGTACTTATTGAGGGTCAGAGTAAAAGAAAAGTTACTATGCAGGTCAGCAGTAAAAAGAAAAGTTACTTATGAGATCAGAGTATTAAGGAAAGTACTTTAAGTGTGGAGATCAGAGTAAAGAAAGTACTATGAGGTCAGGAGTTAAAAGAAGTTAACTTATAGATCAGGAGTAAAAGGAAAGTACTATGAGAATGAGTAAGGAAAGTACTTATGAGNGAATAAAGATCCAGAGTAAAAGAATGTATATATGAGGTCAGAGTAAAAAAGAAAGTACTTATGAGGTCAGAGTAAAAGAAAGTACTTATGAGATCAGAGTAAAAAAAGTACTATGAGTCAGAGTAAAAGAAAGTACTTAAATGAGATCAGAAGAAAGAAAGTATAGAGGTCAGAGTAAAAGAAGTATATGAGGTCAGAGTAAAGAAAGTACTTATGAAGATCAGAGTAAAGAAATATGAGGTCAGAGTAAAAGAAGTAATGAGGTCAGAGTAAAGAAAGTACTTATGGATCAGAGTAAAAGAAAGTACTATGAGGTCAGAGTAAAGAAAGTACTTATAGAAAGGGTCAGAGTAAAAGAAAGTACTTATGAGATCAGAGTAAAAGAAAGTACTTATGAGATCAGAGTAAAAGAAAGTACTTATGAGGTCAGAGTAAAAGAAAGTACTTATGAGATCAGAGTAAAAGAAAGTACTTATGAGAGTCAGAGTAAAAGAAAGACTATGAGATCAGAGTAAAAGAAGTACTTATGAGATCCAGAGTAAAAGAAAGTTACTTGATCAGTCTATGAGTAAAAGAAAGTACTATGAGGTCAGAGTAAAGAAAGTACTTATGAGGTTCAGGTAAAAGAAAGTACTTATGAGATCAGAGTAAAAGAAAGTACTATGAGGTCAGAGTAAAAGAAAGTACCTTATGAGGTCAGAGTAAAAGAAAGTACTTATGAGATCAGAGTAAAAGAAAGTACTATGAGGTCACTTATGAGATCAGAGTAAAAGAAAGTACTATGAGGTCAGAGTAAAAGAAAGTACTTATGAGGTCAGAGTAAAAGAAAGTACTTATGAGATCAGAGTAAAAGAAAGGTACTATGAGGTCAGAGTAAAGAAAGTACTCAGAGTCAAAGAAAGTACTATGAGGTCAGAGTAAAAGAAAGTACTTGAGATCAGGTAAGTAAGAAAGTACTTATGAGATCAGAGTAAAAGAAAGTACTATGAGGTCAGAGTAAAAGAAAGTACTTATGAGATTCAGAGTAAGAAGTCTTATGAGATAAGTAAAAGAAAGTACTTATGAGGTCAGAGTAAAAGAAGTACTTATTCAGAGTAAAAGAAAGGAGATCAGGTAAAGAAGTACTTATGAGATCAGAGTAAAAAGAAAGTACTTATGAGATCAGAGTAAAGAAAGTACTTATGAGGTCAGAGTAAAGATAGAGTAAAGAAGTACTTATGAGGCAGAGTAAAGAAAGTACTTATGAGATCAGAGTAAAGAAAGTACTTATGAGATCAGAGTAAAAGAAAGTATTATGAGGTAGAGTAAAAGAAAGTACTTATGTTCAGAGAGATACAGATCAGAGTAAAGAAAGTACTTATGAGATCAGAGTAAGTAGAGATAGATAAAGAAGTCTTATGAGTCAGAGTAAAGAAAGTACTTATGAGGTCAGAGTAAAAGAAGTACTATGAGGTCAGAGTAAAAGAAAGTACTTATGAGATCAGAGTAAAAGAAGTACTTATGATGAGTATCATGAGAAAAGAAAGTACTATGAGGTCAGAGTAAAAGAAAGTACTATGAGTCAGAGTAAAAAAAAAGTACTATGAGGTCAGAGTAAAAAAGTTACTTATTGAGATCAGAGTAAAAGAAAGTACTTATGAGGTCAGAGTAAAAGAAAGTACTATGAGGTCAGAGTAAAAAGAAAGTACTTATGGGTCAGAGTAAAAGAAAGTACTATAGGTCAGAGTAAAAGAAAGTACTTATGAGATCAGAGTAAAAGGAAAGTACTATGAGGTCGAGTAAAGAAAGTACTATGAGGTGTAAAGAAGTTCAGAGAAGAAAACTATGAGTCAGAGTAAAAGAAAGTACTTGAGGTCAAGTAAGAAAGTACTTATATCAGAGTAAAGAAAGTACTATGAGGTCAGAGTAAAAGAGTACTATGAGGTCAGAGTAAAGAAGTATGAGGTCAGGTAAAGAAAGTACTATGAGATGTAAGACGTACAGAGTAGTAAAGAGTAAAGAAAGTACTATGAGGTCAGAGTAAAAGAAAGTACTATGAGATCAGAGTAAAAGAAAGTACTTATGAGATCAGGTAAAGAAAGTACTTATGAGATCAGAGTAAAGAAAGTACTATGAGGTCAGAGTAAAGAAAGTACTTATGAGATCAGAGTAAAGAAATAACTATGAGTCAGAGTAAAAGAAAGTACTTATGAGATCAGAGCAAAAGAAAGTAAACTTGCACTTCACAAAGTATCTTCTAAATAACTTCCTATTGAGTAAATGGCTTTCATTTAAGTATCTTGAATAAAGGGGATGACACATTAAGGAACATTTTTGACACCATGGAAGTTGTATGAGATAGAGAAATAGAAGCAAACTTACATTTCCCTTGGTTATAATGAAAAAAGGCGCCAAACGTAGGTTATGTAGCAAGGTTGTCGAGTTTGCTTCAAAACTTTCTTCTGTGCTTCTCGTGATTGTTACATTTGTGGTGCTTGTTAAGTCATTTGTGCTTATTTAAATTTAAATTTTGGACTATACTTTGCCACTTCTGTGAGTGATAATTTAAGTGTGTTATGTTATAAACTTCTCAAGCAATAAACGATGGGAAACCCTTGAGAGGTAAGTTTGCCTCTAAAATTTAAGACCACATTGTTATAAAAATTGATTTTTTTCCCCTCAAGAGTGACCTTACTTTATTACTGAACATAATGAGAAACAATAAGGAGGATTCACCTCTTAATTATGAACTTAATATTATCCAATATAATGGATAATTATGTGACGTTCGATTTTGACCAATCTTAATGTCTTGAACCGTCACATGATTTGACTGTAAACAACTTTGTCAATGAACCATTTAAGGGTCATGGAAAGATGGTGACTTGTTCTATTTATTAAATTAAAATGTTAACTACGCTAGAACTGAGTGTATTAAAGAGAGGGTATGGGTGAGATGGAGGGAGAAGACTTAGGGGAGGCCGAAGTGAGAGAGAGGGGACCTCAGAGTGTTTCAGGACATGGTACTAAAATACAGGTAATTTCTCCTTTTTGATTATATTCTAGGGTATCCACCTTAAGTAGGTACCAATATTCTATTGTCCAAATGCTTAACCAATATGTCTGTTTATTCTTATTTAATAATTAATTAAATGTCTTGAACTTACTTAAATATATTTTTATGATCTATGCCTATCCCTTTAGACATATAAGGTATTATTTATGGTAAGTCATAATGAATATGTGAGAAGCCATGAGTATGCCAAACTCGAAAGTGGCCCTCATAATTATTAAAGTATAAATATTTATATTTGCCAATAAGTATACAAAAATATACAATAGCTTTGTATATTTCGTAATTTGAAATTTAAGTATCCAATGAAGCGAGCAATTTGATAACATTGAAACATACCTGACAGAGGTCGACCACAGAGTAAAAGCTTCTGCTCTGTCACGGGAACTTTGAGCATTTCAGATACCTTCTCTTTGATCTCTCTGACTGTACTGGATTCCGTCACCTAAAACCAATAATAACCTGAGACATTAGTTAGTGAAGGGAGAGGTTCTGACGAAAAAATACTCATTTTATAGGAAATTTTATCAGCTTCAAAAACCGGCACTTATTTACTTGGTTCCCAACCTCAATTTAACTGAAAAAAATTGAGTGGATTTAGGTATAGGAACTAGGAGATCTGTCTAAACTCCATTAAAATCCCTCAGTTTTGATTTGCAATGGTGTTAGGACTTTAAGAAATTACAAGTTTTTTGCTATGAGAACAAAAATATTTTGTAATTTTCCTTCCAAGTAAATTGCCTAATTTACTTGGGTCCCAATTTTATGTTAGAAACCAAGGGTACTTTCGCACTATATTATCTTATTCACTTGATTATCAATCTTTTCTTTTCCCCCCTTCTCACCTCATACAAAAGCCCCTTTGCTTTTCGACATCCCCTATTAAGATTGTTAAAGAATTTCTTTTATATGATTTAGTAAATATATTGTCGGTACCAAAGTGAATTATTGCCCTATATCGCCATATTTACTTGGGTCCCAACTTTATGTTGGGACCCAAGTAAATAAGTACCCAAAAACCTACAGGGAACCACTTATTGCAAGAATACTGGAATTTGTGTTCTTCTCTAATATTTTGAACGAGCACATGCATATAAAAGGTTCCACTCTGGATAAGCAGACTATGCTTTCTCTTCCTAATTTAGGATAATTTTCAGAAAAATTTGGTTTGAAGTAGTACAAAATGAGTCACATTTTTTGGCCTGGCTCTTGGACATAAATTTACAGCGCATTTAAATAAATTCTATTTTATATAAATCATCGTAAAAGTGATTTATTTACTGTTTAATATTATAAACCTATAATTACATAATTGACTTCAAAATAACAATACAAATAAATAAAACCAACTGACCTCAACAAAACACTCCTGACCCTGAAACACTTTCACTGTTATCTTCATTTTAAACCCTAAATTTAGAGAAAAAATTATACTTAAAAAAGATCAGTAGCAGAAGTTTAAACAACAAATAGGCTGTTTCGTAATCACTTGCACTATATTACACTTTACTATCACTGAAAAATCATTATTATTCACTGAAATAAAATAAGTAAGCAATAATTTAACGAAACAACTCAAAATTAATTTAATAAATTAATTAAATAGCTATCAAATTTGTGATTTTACCAAATACAAATGGCCGACGTAAAGATTATGTGCTTTCTCTTTCTCTTGTTTTTTATTTCTTCCTTTCATCATGAAATAAATATGTCGGACTGTTTTTAAACTTATAAAGTACAACAGAGATAATAAAACCTACGGGTTTTTATCAACCGCTTTGATAATGTGTAATTTAAGCTCGTTATTTTTCATATCCCATATTAGTAAATTTTATTAAAATGTAAAAATTTTTAAAAATATTTACTAGAAAACAATAGTTATTTGTGTAACTAGGCAGGAAAATGGAATATTACTGACTAGTATCGAAGTTAGACCCGAGCCGAAGGCGAAGGTGTGCTATCTTAATTACCTGCAGAGGCAGGTAATATATAATTTGACTGACGAGGCAAATCCGAGGAAGGCAAAATATACGAGTCAATAATGTTTCCTTTCCTGCCTTGTTCCACACAATATTTTATCTGCAAACAGTAATAAATCAAAACTAGCATTGTTAAAAACTTATTACGTTTGTTTAAATTTACATTTTCTTTGACTGATATTACAGATCTTAGCATCGAGAAAGTTGACCACAGAGTAGCGCTCGATTTTGTGTTTGACAGTTCTTTTAAATACGCTAACACAATGTTTTTACTTACGTTCTTTACTTTTTTCTCTGAGCCCTATTCTTTGAACACTTCATATGCTTTGGCATACCTACTTTCTGATTTGCCAGGTAGTAGGCTCTCTTTGTCATTTGTAGCTATTTCCAAAACATCCGACGGGGTATGTTCGATAGGTTCGGCTATATCTTCGACGATATTCATCACAAATCGCTATAGAATAAACTAACTTTTAAATTGCATTAAAAACGGGTTCGTATGATAAAAATAGTAAATGACTCGACAAAAAAAGATAAGACAATAAACCCAAACAAAAAGTGTTGCCTTTAATATATAATCAATAATATTTATTTCTAATTAAAGATTTACATTACAAATTGTTTTATTTTAATTTTTATTAGTTTAATAATGTAATTATTCATTATATAAATTATTAAATAATTCAATAGGCTTTTTTTATTATTAAGTAATCATGTTTACAAAAATTATCTTTTTAACTTTCTTTACCAGCAAAGGCAGGGGCGGCTGAGAAACACATTTATCTTCACAAAAACGTAAGAACTTGAAAAAAAGTTATGCCATATGTTCTTACTAAACAATTAGAATATTTGAAATAATTATTTATTTAATTAATTATATTAATATAAATTATAAATATATATATATCATAAATTTTAATATTAAAATTACCAAGTTGTTAGGTTGGTAATAAAGATGGCTGTGGCTGAAGAAACTTGCTGACTAATTAAAGTTGGTTTCTCTCTTTCTCCTTCTCCGTCCACCATGACACTTTTAACTGGTGAGTCAAATTACATTTTATGTTGAAATAAAGTTAAATTTTGTTGAAATAATTTGCAAATTGCTTAAAAGTAAGCTTAGGGTTATGAAAAGGTATTTATAGTAAGTTTTTAGTGAATTATGCGGGTTTGTTGAGAGAAATTTGGTCTGCGTGTGAAGAGACGCTTTCATATAGTTCAGGGATAAATCATTTGATGCTACCGAGTTTTGCAAATGTTTTTTTAAATGGAGGAAAAGTAACTTTTTCTTCCTTGGGAGTGAAAAGTGTTTCCTAATATTAGGTTATTTGAGCCAATTATACAATTTTTTTGGGGAGTGGTATTCTTTAAATTTATACAGGTGACCAATCAATTTTTGTAATTTTCCCGGGGGTGGTACCCTCAAAATTTATAAGGGGGACCCGACCAAAAATGGTTTTTTAATGGCTCAAAATTCGTTTCAGGTCAAAAAAAGTTGTTTGGAGCAACCTTTTTTTATTTTTTGGGGTGCACGGCGGCATTCTAACGTCTGACGTCACACAAGCAATCGAGGCCGTTTTCCCATGAAAAGAACATGTTTAAATATATATTTCGTTTTTTTGCTATATCATCAAAAGTATAATTTTTTCATTCTAATATTTTACAGGGTGTTCTTTTATATGACGTACTTAAAGATAATGCAATAAAAAAAAATATGTAAATACTCTATTTGCCAAATAGTTATCAAATAGCCAAAAGTGCCATAGTCCAGGAGCCAGCACTGAAAAATGTGACTCATTTTGTTCTGCGTTAAACCTAATTATATTGAAAATATACCTTAAATAATGAATAAAAAACTTATTCTGCTTATTCAGAATGTAGCCCTTAAAGTGATTGCGCTCGCTCAAAATTTTAGCAAATTGCACAAATTTTAGTTTACTTGAGATAAGTGGTTCTCTGTTAGTTTAGTGTGCAAAGAGACTAATACTACTATACTAACACTAACTATGTACTATATACAGGGCCGGTCTTAGGCATTTAAGCGACCCAGGCGAACTTCGAAATTGGCGCCCCCTCCTTCATTCTCTCCCGCAACTTATAAACTTTTATAATCAGTGCCGCTATGCAAGATTAAAATAATATTGGCACAGCAGTCACAATCAAGACCGTTGGCAATTACGGATCTTAAACCGTGCTGAAAAATCGGGCTCGGGGTCATAATATCAGATTCGTTACGCTAAACTAGAGTGTCCGTATAATTATTATATAGATAATGTATAATAATTATACAGGCACTCTAGTCCAAACCAGAGATAATAAACGGTCCAAACCAATGATGTTGAATAAAGGGGATGATGCACTAAGTCGAATTGCCATTCAACAAAGTGACCCCATCGAAAATCAAAACATAGAGAAGAATTCAACACGAAACACACGTCAAAACAACTGCACATGCTTGGTACAAACTGAGCATGCTTATGATCCTTATAACAGCGCAGGTCTTAAAATTTAGAGGCAAACTTAACTCTCAATGGGTTTCCCATTGTTTTGCTTGCGAAGGTAATAAACAAATAGAAAAAAGTTCATACTTTTTTACTGTTTTTTTGTTAATATTGCTTAAAATTAACAACACTAAAGAAAATTAAGAACATTACAACCAAAATTGAATCTTGAACACTAGCAAAACATTTCACTAGGCTAAAAAAAGACAAAATATTAACACATTTAATTTACTCTCTAAGAAAAGTAAACGGTAAAGCTTCAATTACTCTCACTAAAGTGGCTACCTCGAGTCCAAAATGTAAAATATAAGCACAAATGACTTGACAAGCACCAAATGTAACAGTAACGAAAGCACTAAAGAAAGTTGAGAAGCAAACTCGACAACCAAGAATTGTATAACAACTTAGCTACATAACCTGCGTTTGACGCCTTTTTTAATTATAACCTAAGGGAAGGTAAGTTTGCTCCTATTTCTCTATCTCATACAACTTCCATGGGGTCAGAAATGTTCCTTAATGCGTCATCCCCTTTATTCAACATCCTTGGTCCAAATATACATATTTAGCAAAAAGAAATATTTAGATGAATCAACCTGGGTTAAATCCAAAACAATTTTTAATATCATAGAAATACATTTCTAGAGAGAGCATATCCCAAGAATTGTATAAGGATCTAGTCTTCAATTCTGGAGCATATCCTATCTCACAATATTGACAGGCTTGAAACCTCTATTTTGGGCTCTCTGAGTAACCTCATTAATACCTCCTTCTAATAGTGCTCATAACATATCAATTTTCGACTGCTTTTAACTCGTTATTTGTGTTTTGTTTTGCGTTATAAACATTAAGTTACTCCAACGTTGTACTGTTTATTTGATTATATTATTAGTAATCGAAGGCGATCAGGTTACTTTTTCGATGTTTCAAAATTTAAACAATAAAGCCACTCTAGTTATTTTATCTCTTTGTTTAACATCAACAAACTTCATCGCTCTTTTGTTTCGTGCATATTTCGTGGAGTTTTGTAATATATTTTAAATATGTTGATTGCTTTAAGTATAAATTATCAGTGTTTATTGTTATAAGAGTGTTTACTATTTTGTTTGTTGCTAATTAATTGTTTATTATCTTGGTAAGAAGTCGTTTTTCAGAAGTCATTAGTAAGTATCCATTGAATTCTTAGTTGCTTTTAAAGTGTATTTTTGTAAAGAATTAATAAGAGTGGTACAGTTTTGTATGGTAGTGGTATAGGCTTAAGCATATGTCTCTTGTGAGGAAGGTGGGAAGAGTGTATTAATTTACTTGAGTACCACATTATGAAGGGGTACCCAACTGAAGAAGGTAACATGAGGATAAGTTCTACCTGGGTACTTATAAAATAAGTTTAAACTAAAGTGATGTAGAAATTCATACAGTAGGGGTGGGGGCGCGGGACACAGTGGTCTAACTCCCTTGGAATAAGCTGGTTTAGATGGACCTGCCTTAAGTTCACCCTTTCTCCACTAGTGGCAAGTCGGTTCACCTTGTACCCCATATATAAAATAATTATTTCTTCAATTCCAAGATTAAAATTATTTAAAAGGGTCTTTAACAATGTTAAAAATTGCATTAATTATTTTAAAGGTATAATTTTCATAAACGCTTTTATAAAAATATAAACGCTGTGTTAATTTTAAGTAGACCTGATATCGTGATAACCATGATTTGTAGACAAACATCAAAAATGTTTGTAAACAAACATCAAACCGGGAAATTATAAGTTTAATTTACGTCTTCGTTGTCTCATTATAACACACCTTTCGTAACACACGTTATCCTATTTTCTAAAAAAATTATCTTATAAGCTACTAAAATAGAAAAAAGTCAATGAATAAGATAAAAATTGTCTTGTTTACATTTTTTATAAACATAAATAGAAGTATCGATTTAAAACTGATAACAATAGTGATAAGCACACAAGGTGAAAACTAGCGCTCGGTGCGGTAGTTGATGCAACTAATCCCTGTTTTTTTCGGAACCACCTAAAACCAGGGAGTTAGACCACTGTGTCCCCCCGCCCTGACCCCTACTGTATGAATTTCTACATCACTTTAGTTTAAACTAAAGTGCCATAAGATCCTTGCCTGATTTTTTACTATTACTATATTGGTTTTGTTAAATTTTTAGTTGGAAGATATAATAATGGAAGTCACAATTGATAATTTGGAGGAAGCCGTGTGCCAGTTCTATCATACGGATTCAGTACTGCAAGCTCAAGCTCACCAATGGCTCACCGCTGCTCAGAGTTCTGTCGACGCCTGGGCTTTCGTCTGGCAGTTACTTCAACCTAACCGGGTAAATATAGAAAGTCGTAAAATGAATAATTTATTCCCAGAAACCTTTTAGCGAATTTTCATTATAACAGTGACTCTTATGAGGTTGTTTGAATGACGAGAGTTGGGGGGGGAATAAATTATTTATATATATATATATATATATGTGTGTGTGTGTGTGTGTGTGTGTGTGTGTGTGTGTGTGTGTGTGTGTGTGTGTGTGTGTGTGTAAAAGTTTTTTTACGTTTTTCTAGTGCTAACGATGTCACGAAACTTTGCATATGGGGAAATGTTGAAAAGGTTACGAGGCCTATTGTTTGTAATAAAATTATGATCTCACCAACCCAATTTATGGCGAAGTGCCTGAGGCGGCCTCATATGATAAAAATTAACTAAATACATGACAAAATGCCATAAGAAAAAATAGTGCAAATCAAGAACCAATATACAAGGCACTTTTTCCGATATGTGATAAAGATGCCTTCTGGTTTGTAGGGCTAAAGACCTGCAAAGCATTACCTGTCGAGTGGATCAGTGGTGTCTTGCACCCAGGGCTATCTAATGATGTCTTTGGCCCGTATTCAATGACATTTTCCTAACATTCTCCTTAAGGGTCCCTTAAGGAGAATGTTAAGGGAGAATGTTAGGAAAATGTTAGGTCTCCTTAAGGAGATGTTAGGAAAATGTTAGGTTTAGGAAAGGAAAATGTCTTTGAATACGGGCCTTTGTTTTATCTGCGACTTATGAAATAGTTTAATTTTTTCAGACGGCGGAGGTTCAGTTTTTTGCTGCAACTACTCTTCAAAATAAAATAATGAGAGATTGGAAGGAAGTGCCGGAGGACCAGTACGGATCTCTTAAAGAGAAACTATTAGAACACGTTATACAGTACAGTACAGGACCCAAGATTGTACTGAACAGACTTTGTATCGCTGTGAGTACTAGCTATTCTTCTTTTAAAGAGTTATTTAGTTAGTCTCCTGGTATGTGTTTTAATTTTGGTGCTTCTTTCTGAATGTGAAATAATTGTGCTTGATCTTACACACTTTGAACTTGTGGGATAATTGCACTTAATTAATTAATCAAGGAGATATAATTGGGAGAGAAGCATTGTTAGATAGACAGACGAAAGTATCTCATCATCCCCATATTAATTCTCCATCTCACCGATGTAAATATTTATCTATGTTAATTTTGCCTGTATCAATTTAGTTAATCTATTTCTTGCTTAATGTTTCAGTTTCTGCTTAATAACTTCAGCAGTTGCTCAATTTTCAAGCACCACTCTTTAGGCCCATATTCAAAGACATTTTCCTAACATTCTCCTTAAGGGTCCTTAAGGAGAATGTTAGGAAAATGTTAGGGTTTCTTAAGGAGAATGTTAGGTAAGGAAAATGTTTTTAAGCCACGAAATTTAAATGTTCCCCTGTTTAAAAGTGGGAAAAAACATTGTTTTCGTGGCTTAAAAACATTTTCCTAACATTTTCCTTTAGGAAAATGTTTGGAAAATGTCTTTGAATACGGGCTTAGAATAATACTTTATATAGAAGGAGCACTACTGATAACACGAAAGCCGGTTTACTGGTGGACTTAAGTTATGCTGCCACCCTAACAATATTCAATTTTCTAAAAAAAAAAAGTTGGCAATACTTCCGGTTGCTGAATTATTATTAATTAATGATTGATTATTCATAAAATACTAATATAAATATCGGAGCATTACAATATTTAAAGCATTTTAAATTGTAGTTTAACATTTTTAATTAAAATTATATTAAAAGTAGTCCTCGTCAACTAAATGTAGATTCTTGTATTCCACCACCCTTTTGTCATCAAAGACCGGTTTTATTAAATATTCAGCAGGTGTTTTAAATTATTATATTTGTTCTTTACGTTCTTTCTTCATTAATAGATATTTATGACAAATATTTAAAATAATGTTTTCTTGTCAGGTTGGCAGCATTACTTAGTTGCACCAGTCAACCGGCTTTCGTGTTATCAGTGGAATTACATTGTGTTTACGGCCCTGTGCTCCTTCTATATATATATAGAAGGAGCCTATATATCTATATATATAGTATTATTCTAAGAATACGGCCCTTAACTCATTTTTTTGTATTTTTCAAAGGAAATGAGCTAAAACCTTTTAATGATAAAACACTATCAGAGTTCTAAAGTAGAGCAAATAACGTTGTTCCCTACTAATTTTAGAGGCATAGTATTGTATGACCAACAGGATATTTATGTGCATTTCCTTTGAAAAATACAGGGAAAATCGGGTACAGGGTGTCTCGGAACTTTTCCTCATCACATCAGATTCGACACGCTCATCCTCTTTAATTCAGACTCGCTTCGCTCGTCCTTAGTTTATACAATTCACCAAAATTCTGCTGCAAAACGCCCTTGTACTCGCTTTGCCCTTGTACGGAAGAATATAAATTCTTCCGTTTCATTCTCAGTGGTTACCAATGCAGCACTGACCATGCTGAATGCTGCTTAACTTTTATGATCTAACAAAAACCATAGATATAATTGTCGTATTAAAACGAAACATAGTTCACTTATTTATTACGTCAAGGTTTACACTTTCAGTGCATTTCAACTCAGGTGGATTATTTTTCGATTTATACAAATTTAAAAAAAAACGTACACAAGTCAATCTATAAAAATTGAACTAATGCTGATAATAAGATGAAACTTGGCTTATATTAAAAAGGTTGTATTTACCGCAAGTTGAAGAAGCAATCGAAGAATCAGCTACCGTCGATACTTGCTGTTGGATATAAATATCCCTGGACCGGTTTCGGCATAACACCATCATCAGCAGGCAACACTCGAGCTCTCAACTAATAAAGTTATATCAGTGATTAACTTTATTAGTTGGGAGCTCGAGTGTTGCCCCCGCCTGCTGGTTATGCCGAAACCGGTCCAGGGATATTTATATCCAACAGCAAGTATCGTCGGTAGCTGATTCTTCGATTGCTTGGCTTATATGTTGGCTTATATCACTGAAGTGTCAATATGGGGACTGTCTCGCCGAAATTGGGACACGTGGAAACCTTGATGCTAGAGCTTTGTTTAGTTTTTTATCAATACATATTTCATATTGTTACAGTTATCAGCATATATAATCCAAACGACTCCGTACTTCTGGCAGAACTCTCTGACAGACATGATGGAACTGCTTACACCCAGTAGGTTTCCCAACATACCCCCCGAGAGGATTATATGGATTCTTCTTGAAATCTACTCCGTTATTCCTGAAGAGGTATGCCATTTTTTATAAAATAAATAAATAAATAAATAATAGTTATTTATTTATTTACATACTTGAGGTTACTTTATTACAAAGTTTCTCAATTGTCAAAATTTTACAAATAAATGAAAAGAACAAAACAAGAAAACAAATAGATTATAAATTATTAAATAGACTGCATAAACATAGGCAGCATAACTTGAATAACAAACTTGATTAAAAAAAAAGCATAACATTACATGAGAAACACTAAACATTTAAGGTGGGAATACTAAATTATCAGCTAAAAATTCGTTAACATTATAGTAGGCTTTCTCAAGCAACAATGTTTTAATGCTTTTTTTGAAATTTTTGGTTTGAAGTTCAACTATTGAAGCTGGCAATTTATTAAAGCACCTTATTCCATTAAAATTTGGGGACTGATGTGATTTGTTGAGTCTACAAGTGGGAATATTGATGTTATGCCATAAGGCTGAGAAGTGTGTCTTTATGTCACGGCAATTAGATTTACCAATGAGCGAAACGAGTCGGGAAAAATTGCCAAGACATAAAGACATTCTCAGTCGGATGGCATACACTATTTTTTTTTGAGGTAGCACTCATTAAATAAACTGCGCTATATACTTAATTGAAAAAAAAACATCCAATTAACTCCATATTATCGTCGTCATTGAATTCATCCATAGCTTCACACTTTTACTCAAAAATGTAAAAGCTTTACAATTAAACACACAAAAATTGTCAATTAGAACACCTTTTAAAAATGAAAAAAAAAAATTAGTCTACGAACAAAAACAGAAACAAAAATAAACGTTTTTAAAGAAACCTCATGAAGGTTTTACACAGATTGTTTTTTTTGAACACGCTACATTACAGTAATGGCGGCAATATATGAATTACTTTTATGTCCTAGGAGTTTTTTTACATTCATTATTGTCCTCGGAGGTGAAAAGTACTAAATAACCTCCTATAACAATAATGATTGGCTTCTCATCCTAAAAACGGTCCAATAAAGTGCTCAATTACGTACTACCTCAAAAAAAACTATTTTTCTTTGCCAATAAGTATACAAAAATATACAATAGCTTGAGGTATTTTTTAATAAAATACATCAAATAATTAGAATACACTTAACAATGCATGACGTAATTATTTATTTAATTAAAAACTCTGATAAATTATAAATGGCTTTAAATGATAAGACTGACGGCGGGGATTCTGTTATTATACAAACTCTAGCGAATTTTATTAAAACCCATTCAGTCAGATTCCATGAATTGAATGACTCAACATCTCGTTTTTAGGGGTTTTTCTAATATATTTACTGTTTATTTTAATTATTAATGTATTTACTTTCCTTTTTTTTAAATTTAAAACTTTTTATTGTGTTTTAACTTTTTTAAACTTTACTTATTTATTTGCTTTTTTATTTATCTACTTGATGTTAATATTATTTGCTAAGTCTTGTTATTACTTGTTTAGGCACTGTAGACGGCAATATTGCCGAAGGCCGGCTTTGTAAAATAAAGTTTAAATTTAGTGGAAAGACGTTGTTGGTGTTGATATTATTGTAGAAAATTCCACTGCGCTTACTGAAGTTAGTAGTAGTAATATGGGGGGAGTGGTAGTAACTGCCATGCAAGTAGGCCATGTGGTTGGGCTCTTTTTGCCAGCTCCCTAAGATAGTGTTCTACTCCTTTTAATTTCAAGTGTAGGTATATTTCATCTTATCTAGACAGAAGAGCCGTGAATTTCTATGGTTCCTCTCATGCTTTTTTCAAGCAATCATACATATTTTCACTGACTCTTATAGTTTAGTGAAAACTAGGAACAACACGTGCTCTCACTGTTAAACCAAACCTCCATACACTTTAAACTACAAGGCAGACACACTTTAGTATTATAATGAATCTATATGAGGGTCCTAAATTTTGCCTATACCCAGTTTCATTTAGGGTAAGGGATCTTTAGCAAGTACCTTACAATGTATAGGTTCGAGACCACCGGCTTTACATCCCTTCTGAAGGACGTGGTACGCAGAATTTTTATCCCTCTCATAAAAATCCAATGATTGAACCCATGACAAAATAAACTCGGAAGTTTAAAGTCCATTAATTCTATGTATTGGCCACGTACCTTAACGACTACAACACGGGTGACTCTAAGATAATAATAATAATAATAATAATAATAATAATAATAATAATAATATAGGGATCCACTGTCACAATGACTAAACATTGTATAGGTTCGTCATTCAAACTCGATCATCAAAACTGGCTATTAACGCCTTCGTGCTTCTCATCCTCTAAATTAGAATTCGCTTCACACACACTGTCCGGGCACACACCTATATTGATGTTTAAATTTGAGTTCTCTACATTTAACTTGTACAGTAAAGCATGACTTGTTGGTTAACCAAATTATTTTTTTTATTTCAGTTTGATACAATGACTCTATCTCAAAAACATAAGAGTCTTATCAGGAACGATTTAGTGAAAGTTTACAACCATGGTGAGTAGTAGTAATAGTGATAGTAATATGGGGGAGTGGTAGTAACTACCAGGCAAGTAAGCCACGTTGTTGGGCCGTTTTTGCCAGCTCCCTAAGATAGTGTTCTACTCCTTTTAATTTCAAGTGTAGGTATATTTCATCAAATCTAGACAGAAGAGCCATGAATTTCTATGGTTCCTCTCATGCTTTTAACCATGGTGAGTATGTTTTGTCCTTAAGTCCTGTATCTGCAATTCAAACTTGTCACACCAGAATGCAGCACTGTTAGTTGATATAACATTGATAACAGAAGGGTTTTGCTTAATAATGGCTCTTACGCATAGAGATATTACTAATAGAGAGGGCCCCCCAATTAATTGAATTTTGAAACATTGAAAAAAGTATATTTTGGTAGGAATAAGTGCCAATACTGTAAAAATTGGACATTTTAACTCCAAATTGATGCTTAAGTATTGATATTTTGAAGAATTTGCCGAAGAGCAAAATTGCCTTATAATTGGCTTAAGAACACAAATCATTTATTATATTTTCAATTTTTGTAAAAAATATGTGTTACTGTTTTCTCTAATACTAGCAGTACTAGTGGCTATAAACTAACCTTTTCTTGTCAGAAATAATAAATTCCAGCATTATCTTTCTTTGTCTATATATTCTTTGGGGACAATAATCTTTTCCTAATAAGTAATAAGTTGATAGGAGCCCATTCTAGTAGTGGTATAGTGAAATTACCAAATTACACACTAGCGCTCCTGTTAACTGACTATGGAACTAACCTTTTCTGGTCAAAAATAATAAATCCCAGTACCATCTCTCTTTATCTATATATTCTATGGGGACAATAATATTTTCCTAATAAGTAATAAGACGATAGGAGTGCATTCTAGTAGTGACATAGTGAAACTACCAAATTACACACTAGCACTCCTGTTAACTGACTACGGAACTAACCTTTTCTTGTCCCAAATAATAAATCCCAGTACCATCTCTCTTTATCTATATATTCTATGGGGACAATAATCTTTTCCTAATAAGTAATAAGACGATAGGAGTGCATTCTAGTAGTGACAAAGTGAAACTACTAAATCACACACTATTTATTTATATATTCTTTGGTCTTTAAGTTATTTACCGTTAAATAATAATGTTTTATTATTGTCTAGTCAACTATTGGATTTTTGTAAATTTTTAAATATTTAAAATATTATTTTGGGAATCTGTTTACACATGTTTAGGGATCCCCCCTCCCAAAAATAAGTCCCCTAACTTTTGCATTACTTCTGCAATTGTAATGGACGAGCGCAAAATTGTTCTGCATGCACTACCATAACTCAATGACAAATCAATCATACGTTTTGATTTTTTTTTTGGATATGATGTAGCCAACTATGGAACAATTTATTACCGCAAATTACAGCTTTCAGTATATTTTAGCCGCAGAGCACTAGCTTGTCATAAGAGTAACTTATTTTGTTCGGTGTGTTATTATAAAAGTAACTTGTTTTGTTCGTTTTGTTGTTATAAGAGTAACTTGTTTTGTTTGGTTTGTTATTATAAAAGTAACTTGTTTTGTTCGGTTTGTTGTTATAAGAGTAACTTATTTTGTTTGGTTTGTTGTTATAAGAGTAACTTATTTTGTTCGGTTTGTTATTATAAAAGTAACTTGTTTTGTTCGGTTTGTTGTTATAAGAGTAACTTATTTTGTTCGGTTTGTTATTATAAAAGTAACTTGTTTTGTTCGGTTTGTTGTTATAAGAGTAACTTATTTTGTTCGGTTTGTTATTATAAAAGTAACTTGTTTTTGTGTCGGTTGTTGTTATAAGAGTAATGTTTTGTTTGGTTTGTTGTTATAAGAGTAACTTATTTTGTTCGGTTTGTTGTTATAAATAACTTATTTGTTGGTTTTGTTGTTATAGAGTAACTTATTTTGTTCGGTTTGTTGTTATAAGAGTAACTTGCTTTGTTCAGTTTGTTGTTATAAGAGTAACTTATTTTGTTCGGTTTGTTATTATAAAAGTAACTTGTTTTTTTTTGTTTGTTGTTATAAGAGTAACTTGTTTTGTTCAATTTGTTTTTATAAGAGTAATTTGTTTTGTTGTTTCAGTTATATCAATGGTTGACGGTGTGTTAGGGTGTGGTGCAGGTCAAGAAATAGAAAATCAAGCAGTTAAAACAGCTGTTAGTTGGTTGAGGTTTGGTGTTCCCCTCCCGTCAGTATTACCACTAGCTAAGAAATTAGTCAACTATTTGCAAACTAATTTATCTCAGGATCCTACTGAGTAAGTTTCAGCAGCTGTTAGTTGCTAAGTTTTAAAACAGTTGATATTTGTATATTTTCAGATCACTTTAGACCAAAGACACTAAAACTTAGAGGAAATACTTTGGTAAAATAACACTTTATAACACTTAGGTAAAATAACAACTTTATTTGGGTTTTCTCAATTTGGTCAGATCTGGTTTTGGTCAAATTATTCCAAATAGGGACAGCATATTCAAGTAGGGGACGGATTAAAGAACAATACAGCCTGAAGTAACAGTCAAAAGAGAGACATTTACTCAAACATCGTATCACATACCTAAACATTTATTAGCTTTAGAAACTACTATATACATATAGATCAAACTTTAATTTTGAATGAAGCAGAACTCCAAGATCTCTGACACTAGATACACAAGGTAGTAGTTTTGAAGTAATATTGGTTGTGCCTTATATTATGCTGGCACATGAAAAACATCGCATATTCCATGGTGTTTCTTTAGTTACAATGGTGAACTCTAGAAGTTGTGTTGCTCTGCCCTGACCCAAGATGGATATTCAATTATCACCAAACCTATTTGGTCATTTCTAACAGAGTGCACTAGAGTATTTTGATTTTATTTATTTATTATAAGCTTGTGGTTGCCTTACATTCTAAGGCCTCACAATAGTCAATTCATAAATACATATTAAAACATATAAAAAAAAATACAATAAATAAAAATTATATAAGATATTATTAAGTTAAAAAGGTACCAGTTTACAATTTTTCAGGATACACTATCACTGTCATTTAGGAAGTCATTTACACAGCTTTAATCAATAATAATAAGCTTTATCAATCAGTATTTCTTTAATAACCTTTTTAAAGGAATCCATAGGAAGATCTACAATACTAGTAGGCAGCTTATTAAAACATTTGATTCCATTCACCATCGGTGATTGACTTGACTTACTAAGTCTGGAGAATGGCATATTTACATTTGTATAAAATCTAGTTGAATAACCATGATTTTTATTATTATTTAATTCATGGTGTCTATTTTTAATGTATACTAAAACTGAAAAAATGTATGCTGAATAAATTGTTAAAATCTTATTTTCTTTTAAAAGTATGTTACCAGTTAAAACAGGCAAAGTCCATAACTTCAAGAAAGCTCCAGTGAATTCTAGAAAACTCCTAACATCAGGGTTTCACTGTAACATAAATACACTAGCAGCTTTTGTGAGTTTTTGACTTTTCTTTTTGATTAGGCGGGGTCAAAATACGTTGTGTTCCTAAATTGTAAATAAAAAACTGAGTTGTGGAGTCCAAATATAAAGAAAATGGTAAATCTTCGGTATACGGTGCACCCTGTTATCAATACTATATATCGATATATTTTTAGTTACGCGACACGTAAACGAGAACTGAGCACTTAAAAGATAAGCAGCGTCGTTAAATTATTAATTATAATTAAAACGTTAAAAAAAACCATACAACAAATAAATGAAAACAAAAATATAATAAACCTGAAAATAACAAAAAAATACGCGTAACATAAATTAGATGTGGTGTATCATCGATTATTCTTATGAAAAACATAGTTTAACATTATAAAACATTAAAAAATATGAAATTAGTTAAAACTATATTACAACTAATAAAAAAACACACAACAAAAAACATTTAAAAAAATAATAAATATGTTCATAAACGTAAAGAAAAGGCATATATCGACTATTCCTATGTCACATCTCTAAACTAAAAATATATCGATATATAGTATTGATAACAGGGAGTACCGTGTACTGAAGTTCAGCCAAGAAAATAAGTAAAATAATAAATATAATAAGTAATAAATATAAAAGAAAATAAAATATGTTAACATCAGTGAAGAGAGTTGATTCTTATTTTTCCTTAAATTGTTAGGGTTTTGAGTTCACATATAAAGAAAAATAACAAACCAAGTCTTTCCACTTATGTTAACATCAGTAAAGAGATTTGATTTTTATTTTTCCTTAAATTGTTAGGGTTTAAAAAGCTAATGTTGATTTACTTTCAGATCGTATGAGACAGAATTAGAAGCTCTATACCAAATGTCAGTGCATCCAGATACACATCAATATCCAAATACTGTATTGAATTTATTAGAAATACTTCTACCTTTAGCTAATTTAACCCAGACTCATTCAGACAATCCAGTGAGTATATTTCCTTCTCTAGCTAATTTAACCTATACTCATTCAGACAATCCAGTGAGTACATTTCCTTCTCTAGCCAGACAATCCAGTGGTACTCTAGCTAATTTAACCTATACTCTCAGACAATCCAGTGAGTACATTTCCTTCTCTAGCTAATTTAACCTATACTCATTCAGACAATCCAGTGAGTACATTTCTTCTCTAGCTAATTTAACTATACTCATTCAGACAATCCAGTGAGACATTTCCTCTCTAGCTAATTTACTATACTCATTCAGACAATCCAGTGAGTACATTTTTCTCTAGCTAATTTAACTATACTCTCAATCCAGTGGTACATTTCCTTCTCTAGCTAACCTTACATTCAGAAATCCAGTGAGTACATTTCCTTCTCTAGCTAATTTTAACCTACTCATTCAGAAATCCAGTGAGTACATTTCCTTCTCTAGCTAATTTAACCTATACTCATTCAGACAATCCAGTGAGTACATTTCCTTCTCTAGCTAATTTAACCTATACTCGTTCAGACAATCCAGTGAGTACATTTCCTTCTCTAGCTAATTTAACCTATACTCATTCAGACAATCCAGTGAGTACATTTCCTCTCTAGCTATTTAACCTATACTCATTCAGACAATCCAGTGAGTACTTTCCTTCTCTAGCTAATTTACCTATACATTTCAGACATCAGTGAGTACATTTCCTTCTCTAGCTAATTTACCTATACACATTCAGACAATCCAGTGAGAACATTTCCTTCTCTAGCTTTTAACTATACTCATTTCATTCTCTAGACTATATCATCAGACAATCCAGTGAGTACATTTCTTCTCTAGCTAATTTAACCTATACTCATTTCAGACAATCCAGTGAGTCCATTTCCTTCTCTAGCTAATTTTACCTATACTCATTCAGACAATCAGTGAGTAATTTCCTTCTCAGCTAATTTAACTTACTCATTAGAATCCAGTGGACATTCAGACAATCCAGTGAGTACATTTTTTCTCTAGCTATTTAACCTTCAGCAGTGAGTACATTTCCTTCTCTAGCTAATTTAACCTATACTCATTCAGACAATCCAGTGAGTACATTTCCTTCTCTAGCTAATTTAACCTATACTCATTCAGACAATCCAGTGAGTACATTTCCTTCTCTAGCTAATTTAACCTATACTCATTCAGACAATCAGTGAGTACTTTCTAGCTATTTAACTATACTATTCAGACAATCCAGTGAGTACATTTCCTTCTCTAGCTAATTTACCTATACTCATTCAGACATCCAGTGAGTACATTAGTCAGCAATCCGTGAGTCATTTCCTTCTCTAGCTAATTTAACCTATACTCATTCGACAATCCAGTGAGTACATTTCCTTCTCTAGCTAATTTTAACCTATACTCATTCAGAAATCCATGAGTACATTTCCTCTCACATTTCCCTCTCAAGTGGTATTTCTTATCCTCTAATTTAAAAAAACATTTTCTCATTTAGTAAAATGAGTAATTTTTTCAGTTCATGATCATAATTTTTTCATTGGCTTAAAATGTGTTTTTAGGGCAAAAGAAGCTGTTTAGAGCAAAAAACAAATTTTGTTTTTTTTTTATTTGGGCAGCACACCCAAAAGAGATTTTTTATTGGGGGGGGGGGGTTCAGACCCCAAAACAAATTAGGATAAAATTCAACAAAACATATGAGAATAAGAATATAACAATAATTAAATTATGTTAATCTCTGGAGATAAAATTTTGTATACACCTGTGGAGTAAAATGCTAAATTTTTCCTTACTGGGCTTTGCCTCAGAGTTAATAGTCATAATCCCCTATCGGCTTTGCCTCAGGAGTTAAACAATAAATTCCTCGGCTTTGCATTAGGAGTTAAACAATAAATTCCTCAGCTTTGCATCAGGAGTTAAACAATAAATTCCTTGGCTTTGCCTCAGGAGTTAACAATAAATTCTCGGCTTTGCATTAGAGTTAACAATATAATTCCTCAGCTTTGCATCAGGGGTTAACAATAAAATTCCTTGCTTTGCCTCAGGAGTTAAACAATAATTCTCTCCTCAGGCTCATTAGGAGCGGCTTTCCTCAGGAGTTAAACAATAAATTCCTCGGCTTTTGCATCAGGAGGTTAAACAATAAATTCCTCGGCTTTGCTTAGGAGTTAAACTATAATTCCTCGCTTTGCATCAGAGTTAAACAATAAAATTCCTCGCTTTGCCTCAGGAGTTAAACAATAAATACCTCCTTTGCCTCAAGAGTTAAAAATAAATTCCTCGGCTTTGCTCAGGAGTTAAACATAAATTCCTCAGTTTTGCCTCAGGCGTTAAATGCTTAGGTTCTCTCGGTATTCTTAACTCCCTTAGTGCATTGTTATCATTGCAGATTTCTGCGTATGGATATCAATATCCTGGACGACTTTGGTAAAAAAACCTTGATAATTTCTATTAAACATTATGTTTGTAGGAACTAGTGATGAATGTGTACAGAGTTCTAGTCGGTCTTGCTGAATCCCATACAATGACGTTGCTGAAAACACTGTCTAAACAGGATAGTAATAAAATACTGATTGAAGAGCTGATACGAGTCATACTGAGGTGTACCGCGGGACCGGGGCAGTATCCTATACAAGAGACTCACTCTCAGCTTACCCTTACCTTCTGGTACATCCTTCAGGTAATCTCAAAACCTCGCTTCCTTTAAGAAAGAATGCCACAGTCTTTCAGGCAGAAATATTTGCTATTAATGCGTGTCTAATAAAAAATATTAAAAAGAATATTCTATCATAAATTGGGCACAAATGAGACACCAGGTATTTTTAATTATTTATTGCGATATTTTGCTCTAAACACCGAGCATTATCAAGCAAACATCTAAAAAAGAAAATTAACTAAATTACATACTTGAAAGTACAATATTAGGTTATAGAAAGAATAATGAAAAACTAAAATTGTCATGCTAGAAAAGAAACTAAAAACTCACTAGTTACATATCTGTTAACAAGTTAACATTGTCAATACTTTAAAATCTGGTCCGAATTCCTAAAATAAAAGAATGTTTTTAAAGAGGGGAAAATAAAAATAAAAAAGAAGAAATCACTCAAACGTAAAACAATTGATACAAAGGGGGGTTAAACTTACATGCTCTAAAGTAAAAATCACAATGCATCAGTGAAAAAATAATTAACAAAACTCACAATTTAAAAATATAAGTAAAGTGTAACAAAAGGGAAACAGTCAACAACTGAAAGGAAAGTGAAAAGACACAGCCTGCTAGACAGATAAAATAATCATAAATGAGTATGGAGGGAAATATAAATACAACTACTAACAAAACTAAAATATAAAGAAAAATAATATAAAAATAATTTAAATTGAAAAAAAAATAATATTATGAAATTATTACTTTATAAATAATGATGTACATAAATAGTAGTGTTAAGAAATAAATAAATAAATTATTAAAATAGAATATATAACATTTTAAGTTAATTTAAGTTATGCAGAATACCAGTATAGAATTTATTTAGGTCCCTGGAATCTTTTTTAAAATTGATATTGTTACTTTCATTAGAAATGTGTAATGCTTCCAGAAGTAGACGTTTAAAATTATTGTTTTCATGGTTTATTATTCTGGTCCATCGAAGTCGAAATTTGGCCTAAGTCTTTAGCGTGGTTAGCAGTGCTGTGTTATTTTTTTTTTGAAGGTTTCTGGCGGACTCTATTTATACTACTTTCATGTTGGGATCTCCTGTTTGACCATGTCTGCTTTGACTCTCCTATATACTGTCCAGGGCAGTCTTTGCATGGAACCTGGTATATGATACCCATGGCGTCATCTATTATAGGTTTGTCTTTAAGAGGAGTGAAATAATTTTTCCCTATTTTATTTACAGGTTTCAGTCCAAATTTAACCTCTGGGCAATCATATTGCTTGAATGTCCTGCTGATGGTGTATGATAACCCTTTTACATAAGTGAGGCCAGAATAAATACTCTTAATGTTACTGGTAGGAGGTTCTCTAACCGGTGGATTCTTTAAGTATACTAAGGCTTTGAACCAAAGAGATTTAACAAGTTTTATTCGGAAAAAATTATCAATAAGTTTTTTGTAAACTACTGTTTTAACTTCGGCTAGAAATTGCTCGTCAGTCAAACTTATAGCTCTTTTAACAAAGTTAAAAGCAGTATTATATATTTGATTAAAAGTGTGGTTAGATTTATAATTAAGAAACCTGTTGCCCTTAACTTCCTTGTTCATCCATTTGGTCTGCAGTTTACCGTCTTCTGTTTTGATCACTGTGACATCCAAAAAATCAATCCTATTGCCTTCCTCCAACTCAACTGTAAACTCGAGTTTAGGGTGGATGTTATTAAGTTCATTCTTTAAAAAATCAATGTGTCTAGCTTTCAAGATTAAAAATAAGTCATCTATGTACTTGAAGATAAGTTTAGGTTTATATCTAGTTCTAGCAAGTGTAGTATTAAGTACGTGGTTAATAAATATTCCGCTAAGGTTGACAGACATACTTCCTCCCATCGGCAAACCATCAATTTGTTTGTATATATAATATTGTCAAAAGTAAAGTATGTATGACTACAGCAAAACTTGACACACTCTATGAACGTTTCTACACACTTAATATTAGTCTCTGAAACAATAGACTCCCAATTTTCTCTTATAAGCTTATAGACTTCTTCGAGAGGTACATTAGTGAAAAGTGACTTAACATCGAAAGATACCATAACCTCATCTTTCTGGAGAGTATATTCTCAAAGTTTATCTTTAAAGTTAAAAACACTCTTACAATCGTAAGGGTTGTTGTTATTTAATTTATCCAGTGTGGGGTTAAGATACTTTGTCAATTTTTGAGGAGGAGTGTTGGTGCCGTCCAATATAGGTCTAAGTGGGTTATCTTCCTTATGGGTTTTAGGTAAACCATACATCCTACCTAATATGCAACTGTGAATATTTAGTGAAGTTTTTTCAGTTTTTGTAATAAACTTTTTGGTATCTCATTTGTGCCCAATTTCTGATAGAATATTCAATTATGGAGACCAATATTACAAATAATGTATTAAAAAGAATCTTAATCAGGCTACTATTAATATTTTTACTGACAGCTAAGCTGCCATTAAAGCTCTTGGTTCATACAAAGTTAGCTCTAAGCTTGTCTGGGAGTGCTTACAGAACCTTCTGACCTGGTCACTCAACAACGATGTAGCAATCAGATGGGTGCCTGGCCATAAGGGAATTGAAGGTAATGAGCAAGCAGACATCCTTGGAAAAAAGGGGTCTGAGACCACTCCTGTGGGCCCTGAACCCATAGTAGCCATACCCAAAACTATAGTCAAAGGTGTAATTAAACATTGGCTCTTAACCAATCACCTGCACCACTGGAACAAATCCTCTGGCATGAGGCACAATAAACTTATGTTAAAAGGGCCCAGTCCCAAAGTAACTGAGGACCTCCTCAGTCTAAGCAGAAGGGACCTTAAAACAGTAACTGGACTATAGACTGGTCACTGTCATCTCCACAACACCTCCATACCATTGGTATCTTTAAAGATAACCCAGTGTGTAGGCTTTGTGAATCGGAAACTGAAACTGCCTCTCATATACTTCTATGTGAAGCCCTAGCCTTTCAAAGGTTCTCCAACATTGGTAGCAGCACTCTCACTAAGTTTGACTTTACCAATGAATCACTGGTCAAAAAGATCCTAGACATAGTCCGGGGAAAAGAATTATTCTGACCTGAACCAATTGAGGGGGTTGTACAATATTAATAAGTAAGTATTAATATCACTTATTAATAAGTTAGTATTAATACAACGCAGACTATGCAGGGCAGACTATCCTTCATCATAAAGTCTTTATTTTATTTAAATTATTACAATTAAAAAAAATACATTTGTTTACCATTTTTAATTATGTTGTATATTTTTTTTTCTTTATTTGCTTTTGCAAATTTACAATTTAAAAGTTATATATACAAAAAAGAAAATACTGCTCATTTTCTACGTCTCCAAGAAGCAATGCTGCTTGAATCCAGAGACGTAGATTGTATCATTAAATGTTACCGTTTATTATATCACAAAATCTATAGACACATGACATAAAAAAACATTTAAAATTTTATTATTTTCCAACTTTTTCATTTTTGTCATTTTTTAAGAACTGAAGAAGCTCAGGATCCCTGGGCGAAAGCTCTTCAACAATTTATTTTCAATAAATTTTTATAAGGACTAAACTCTTCATTAATTTAATTGATATTAAATTTGTAATAATCCAAAAAGCTCTAAAATTATTAAAAACTATCTCTATTATTTTAATTTTATATTTTTTTTCTATAGTTGTTATTCTTTATTGTTTATTAATTATTTTGCCTCTATTTTATTATTTTATTTATAGTTCAAATAAGTTTTCTACTCGTTTATATTATTATAATTTATTATTTATTTAATATAACATCTAATCACTAAATTCATAATAACTAAAATAAAAATACTACTTATATTTAAATTTAATAAAAAATTGAATTATAATTTAGAAATATAATTAATACTTAATAATTGAATTTATTAGGAGCCTTCTCTTATCCATTTATCAACTTCCTTTTTAAATTCATGCACTGGTTTGATTTCCTTTATATCTGGTGGAAGTGAATTAAATAATTTGCTGGCTCTAAAAAATGCATGTCTTTGCGCAAAGGAAGAGAAGGTTTTTAGTGTGGGTAAGTTTCGTCTAGTCTTCTGTCTAGTGTTGTAATTGTAGGTCAGTTGTTTCGTATTTTTGTTTTAAAAAACTGCAAAATCATTTAAGGTATATTTAAAAAAAATTGGTTTGAAACAGTACAAAAAAAAATTTGGTTTGAAACAGTACAAAAAAAATTGGTTTCAAATAATTCAAATTGAGTCATGTTTTTTCAGATCCGAATCCTGGACTTTAAGGAATTGGGGTTGATAGGAGGCCTGGCTATGACTCCTCATCATATTGCCTTTAATACTTATCCCCTCAATTTATAGTGTTATATATTGGTACATCTGACATGTACCACCCTGTTTAAACACCAAAAGCTGAGAATACTGATAGGCAAGGTTTCCGTCTGACTAATTTTATTTGATTTTAGGATGATTTAAACAACATAACAGAAGGAGATGTCGATTTGGTCAAAAGAATCATCATACCGGCGTACAAAGAAGTTACTAGTATTCTATTGGTTAAATCTCAGTATCCTAATCAACCAATGAGCTCGCAGGATAGTGAAACGTTTAGGTGTTACAGGCAGGATATAGCTGATACTATGGTGAGTTCAAATTGGGATATAAATTGTAGTTAAAACAAGACTGAAAGCCTTGTTTTATTACATTGCTTCATTGATCTACTGCTGAGTCATTAATGGCCATTATACTATTGTACACAGTTATAATCAGTTGACAGTGTGGTAATAGTTATTTATGCACCAAGGGTGTAAAGAATGCTGTTATTTCCCTGAGCAGTTAGTTGGTTCTTAAGGCGTAAGCCGAGGGAACCAAGTATTTAACTCTAAGCCGAGGGATTTATGTGTTTAAACCGAGGTAAAAGTGTTTGACTAATCCTGAGGCAAAGCCGAGGGATTTATGTGTTTAACTCCCGAGGTAAAACCGAGGGTGTTATGACTATTAATCCTGAGGCAAAGCCGAGGGATTTATGTGTTTAACTCCCAAGGTAAAACCGAGGGTGTTATGACTATTAATCCTGAGGCAAAGCCGAGGGATTTATGTGTTTAACTCCCGAGGTAAAACCGAGGGTGTCATGACTATTAATCCTGAGGCAAAGCCGAGGGAGGTAATTGCGAGGGGGTGAATTGTATTTTACTCCTAAGGTGCATACAAGATTTTATCTCCAGACGTTGATTTTATTTTAATACGTTTTGTTGTATTTATTATATTTTTTTGGGTCGGACCCCCTTACAAATTTAGGGGGTGCTGCCTCCAAAAAAATCAGAAAACATTTTTATTGCTCCAAACAACTTCTTTTCACCTGAAATGGATTTTGAGCCCGTAAAAAATTTTAGAGATGCAACCTCCCCGGAAAATTTTCAAAAATTCATCATTTACCTGTATAAATTTAGAAAGTACCACTCACCTAAAAAATTGATATAATTGGCTAAAATAAACCAATAATAGGAAACGTTTTTTCTCCCTTGGGAGTGAAAAGCCATTCTTTACTCTCTAAAAAACTAGTCAATAAACTTTACATTATACACTGTCTGGAGATAAAATAATGTTAAGGAACCAATGGGGTGATACAACTATGGAAAACTATTATAGTTAGACAATAAACATTGGATAAATTAATTTCGTGAAATAATAACTACCTTGATCGTTTAGCGTTAGAAAAAAACATTGGATCCAAAGAGACTAATACTTTGACGGAGTAATTATGCTATATAATACAGTGATGGGGTCTAGAAGTTTCCATTAGGTGTCATAACGGGACTTGCTCCTACTCAAGTCTCCCTAGAAAGAGACTAGAGACTCCCCACCCCTTTACAAGCCCTATTAGAGGGGTACCCTACAAATGGCGGGCATTTTCCAGTGATGTCACTTTAATTCAGTTTATACAGTAAAGATAATTAAAGAAAATGTGGTAGATAATAATTACTACTCATTTTATAATAAATAGCCTGTGACATTCAACGATAATAGACCCACACACACATACAGACAGACACACATACAGACAGACACACACGCATACAGACAGACAGTATGTGTATGTATGTATGTATAACGGTAAAGTCACCAAACAGTTCTTCCCCACTATCAGTGAAAGAATAAAATTTGGCCAATGGAACCACTCTTTTAAATTAACAATGATTTTATCTGGACATGGAAAATTTAATAGTTATCTTAACCGATTCAAATTGTCAGATACAATAGCTGCAAATGTAACATTCAGATAGAACAAACAGTAGAACATCTAATAAATGACTGTCCTTTACTCGACAGAGAAAGGTTACCTCTTCTCCAACACATTATGTCTTTGGAATTCAATTGGCCCCTTCCATGTAAACAATTATTACATAAAGACATCCAGGAAAAATTCCTAAAATTCATTGAAGAAATAAATTTTGATGACTTACTTTAAGTAATTTAAATTCACTAACCATAACATCATTTAAAGAAGATATCACGATTTTAATTTAAATTTTAAAAATTAAATCGGACTTAAAAGAAACAAAATTTGAAATATTTACTTCTGAAAAAACGGAAAAAATCAGTATGTTGGAATTAACATTTTCGAAGATCATTTTAACAAGATAAAGTTTCAAGATAAAAAGAAATAATAAATTACAAGAAATACGGAGATTAAAAAACAAACAAAGTGTTTAAAACGCATGTAGTACATATGTGGAACGTGCTAAATATACGGCCCATCAGTAGGGATACTACTGAGGGAAAAAAAAAAAAAAAAAAAAAAAAAACACACATACAGACAGACACACATACAGACAGACACACACACATACAGACAGACACACACACATACAGACAGACACACATACAGACAGACACACACACATACAGACAGACACACACACATACAGACAGACATGTATTGTGAATTTGTACTTTATTAATAAATATATCAAAATTCCTAGAGTCCTAAGAAAATAAAATAAAAATGCAGCCTATATGCATGTAATATTCATATGGAGCATGCAAAAAAAAAAAAAAAAAAAAAAAAAAAAAAAAAAAAAAAAAAAAAATACAGACAGACACACAACATACATACAACTTGTGAGGACCACTTAGGAAGTCTTAAAAGCATCTGAAACTACAGTCTATCGTTTAGTTTAAAAATCTTGACAGGTCAGTTTAGACACCACTGATTCTTAAGCAAAAAAATCCCTGCAAGAAGGGAGCGGGAAAAAAATATGTAAACAAATCAGGTTATTTTACCCGTGTTTTTGGCGATGTTTTTTTACATTTCTTTTGTATAGTTATATTTTAAAATATCATTTTAAGATAAATTTGAAAGTAGTTTTCAAAACGATGTAATCAAAAGAAGAACCACAAACAAAGTTAACGATTGTCGGGAAGAAGGTTTTTTCCTACAGCGGTTATTGTGGTAGGGATTTTTTTTCTTTTTAAGTGAGAGGTTGGCAGCGGCTTCTCTGATTGGTCAATCCCCAAAATACTTATGACCTTGGGGATTTTTAAACTTAACGATAGACTGTAATATTATAGTCCAAAATCCTGGTTTCAGCTGAATACTTTTCTCAATATTCTTACGATATAATAATAATATCCGTTTAGAGCCTTGCGACCCATCAGGGATAACCCCTGCGGGAACCACCTCTAGTGGTTGTGTCCACCGTTACGCTCAAAGTGTAAGCTAAAGTTAGCGATAAGTTATTTGAACTAAGAGCGTAACCTGGGATGCGAACCCCAGACCTCCGTGGTGTTAAAGGTCAGTTTAATAACTGACGCCTTAACGACCTCGACAACGGAGGCGGATATTCTACGATATAATCAAGGAAAAATCAAAAAAAAAAAAAATGTAGAGATTGAAGTTGGTGTGTTTTGTATTTAAATCTATCGCTACAAGTTAGGATCAGCTCCTCTAGCGATGAGAAAATCCACCATTTCTTGTTTCTTGTTAAGTCTTGCCTTATCCAATGCTGTTCCACCCCTTTCATCCGTTTGGTTTATATCAAAGCCAGCTTCCAACAGAACTTTTACAGCTTCGATGTGACCTCGTCTAGCTGCTGCGTGAAGAGGAAGTTTTGGCTTGTTCTCGAATGGGTTCGCACCTTTTAGTAGTAAAAACCTGAAATATTGTAGAGTTTCGTTATGTATTGTTCCAAGTCTTTATAAAGCAGTAGTAAATAAGTGTAGCTATTCGGGATTCAAAGAGATAGTTGTAAGGTTGGCAATACCAATGGCGGGAATACGAAAGGGTGATCAAAATTTTTTTTATCATAGGATTAGCATGGGAGCCGATAAAAAATCTTCTTTTATTTATTTATTGTTTGTTAATTTGTGATAAATGTAATAAAAATTATTAGAACGACCATCAGTGCTAAAAAAATTGCAACTATTTCATAGTTAAATATTTCGATAATTCCAGGATTTTAAATATAGAATCAGGCTCTTATCACTACAGACTTTGATTCGTCCGATTTAACCCAGAAATAATAAAACCTAAACGGATAATTTAAACAAACATTTTACAAAAAGTGAATTTATTGAGTTATTAATTATTTTAGTGCGTAAATAAAAGTGATTAATAAATTAAAACACCATTACGGTGAAAATCGGCTTGTTATCAGTTAATTTAAATACCTGTTACAACTAATTTAAACAATTTAATGCAATTAAATGGTAATTCTGTGTTCTTTTAAAATTATTTAAAAGTAACATCAATTAACAATAAATAAAATAAAACACTATATTATGATCTTCATCTTCTTATCACTCAATTTAAATACTCGTGACAACCCATTAAAACGCTATTTTTCAATGAAATTGTGATTCTACTGAGTTCATACGCCCTAAAATTAGTTAAATTAAAGCACTTTGATAACAAATTTAAAGAAATAATCGTCACAAATAAGAAAAACCAAAAAATCCCCATAAGGACTTTAACAACGATCACCCTTTCGTGTTTTCAATTTCTTATCAGCGACGGTGGCGCTGCTACGGACTTAGAATAGCGAATTAAAGACTATTTTTGTTAACGAATTTTTAGCTGATAGCTTAGTATTCCCACCTTAAATGTTTAGTGTTTCTCATGTAATGTTATGCTTTTCTTTTTAATCAAGTTTGTTATTCAAGTTATGCTGCCTATGTTTATGCTGTCTATTTAATAATTTATAATCTATTTTTTTTTGTTTTTTTTTCATTTAATTGTAAAATTTTGACAATTGAGAAACTTTGTAATAAAGTAACCTCAAGTATGTAAATAAATAATTAAAAGACTTCTTAAATAGCTAATTTATATTGGACTTTACGACATAAAAAATAGGTTAGACTGTTTTAACATCTTAATCATGAAAATGTATCCATCACCTGTTGCATTGTGAATCACTTGTCGCATCCTCCTTCTTACTCATTTCTTTTTAAGTATTTTCAAAGAAAATCTACTAAAACCTTTAAAGATAAGTGTGAAAAATGCAGTCCTTTGTTTTACAGTCATTTGTTTTGTTTTGTTTGTGTAATTTATTTCTCTTGAAAAATGAATGTTGGCAAAAAGAGGTATTATTTTGATCTCCTTAGAGACATTGTTTTGGAAGTTAAAAACTTTTTAGTTTTGGAAAGCAGGTGAAGTTAGAAGCCATCTTGACACGGGGAGAAATGTTAAATTCTGAAGTCTGTAAAAAATAGTTTTGTGAAACCGAAAAATAGAGTTTTTTTTTAAGTTGAAATCGGGTCTGTGTTTGCTTTAGGCACTTTTAAGGCACTGGTAGTGCCTTGAAAGGACTTTCTCTTTTGATTCGGACAATAAGCATTAACAAAGTTTTCAACTAGTGCGAATAATAATATGCACTGGGGTCACCCGTGGTGTCGTGGTTAAGGTATGCCGGCCAATACACAGAATGAATGGACTTTAGTCAGGGTTCAATCCCAGCACGGGCCTCTAGGATTTTCATGAGAGGGATAAAAATTCTGCGTACCTCGTCCTTCAGAAGGGACGTAAAGCCAGTGGTCTCGAGCCTGTGTGTTGTCAGGTACTCGTTAAAGATCCCCTACCCTAAATGAAACTGGGTATAGGCAAAATTTAGGACCCTCATGTAAATTCATTATATACTATACTGTTTCTGCTTGTAGTTTAAAGTGTGTGGAGGTTTGGTTTAACAGTGAAGCAGCACGTGTTGTTCCCAGTTTTCTCTAGACTATGAGAGTCAGTGAAAATATGTATGATTGCTTGAAAAAGCATGAGAGAACCATAGAAATTCATGGCTCTTTGTCTAGATTTGATGAAATATACCTACACTTGAAATTAAAAGAAGTAGAACACTATCTTAGGGAGCTAGCAAAAAGGGCCCAACAACGTGGCCTACTTGCCTGGTAGTTACTACCACTCCCCCCTACTCTTATCACTACTACTAATGTGGTATGCCCTGCTAATTTTGGAGGCATAGTTTCATATAAACAAAGGGATAAACATGCGTATTTCCTTTGAAAGACAAAGAAAACATTAGTAAAGAAAAGCATAAGTGGTTTATAATTAAATAACTGCTTGAATTTATACTACCTATACTATATTATAAAAAGGTCTGTGCTAGGTCAAAACGCAAACACTGCTGGATGGATTTGCTTGAAAAAATATTAAAAAATACTTATAACTATAAATAAGAAATACTATAAAATGAAAGTATAAAATAAAAAAAAATACTTATAACTATAAAATAAGAAAACTATAAAATGAAAGTAATAAAATAAAAAAAATACTATAACTATAAATAAGAAATACTATAAAATGAAAGTATAAAAAAAAAAAATACTTATAACTATAAATAAGAAATACTATAAAAATGAAAGTATAAAATAAAAAAAAAAATACTTATAACTATAAATAAGAAATACTATAAAATGAAAGTATAAAATAAAAAAAAATACTTATAACTATAAATAAGAAATACTATAAAATGAAGAGAATACTATAAAATGAAAGTATAAAATAAAAAAATACTTATAACTATAAATAGAAATACTATAAAAAAATAAAGTATAAAAATAAAAAAAATACTTATAACTATAAATAAGAAATACTATAAAATGAAAGTATAAAAATAAAAAAAAATACTTATAACTAAAATAAGAAAATACTATAAATGAAAGTATAAAATAAAAAAAAAATACTTATAACTATAAATAAGAATACTATAAAATGAAAGTATAAAATAAAAAAATACTTATAACTATAATAAGAAATACTATAAAATGAAAGTATAAAATAAAAAAACTTATAACTATAAATAAGAAATACTATAATGAAAGTATAAAATAAAAAAAAAAACTTATAACTATAAATAAGAAATACTATAAAAAAAGTATAAATAAAAAAATACTATAACTATAAATATAAAAATGAAAGTATAAAAAAAAAAAAAATACTTATAACTATAATAAAATACTATAAAATGAAAGTATAAAATAAAAAAAATACTTATAACTATAAATAAAAATACTATAAATAGTATAAAATAAAAAAATACTTATATATAGATTTTGTAGTGATACAGTTCTACTGCTGGGGTTGTCTAGCTTTCCAATGACTCAGTCTTTTAGTATACAGCCATTATACATAATAGCACTTTTTCTATATCTTTTATATTTCTATGATACTATATAATTTAACTAAAGTTACTCTTAGTAAATATGTATCTAAGTTGTAACTAAAAAACTCTACACTAGACTTTGTAGCGAGCCATTTGGTTAACACTTATATTATATTAGTTGTTTCAACTCGCAGTGAGATATGAATATAGTTATAAGATTCCAGTCCCCCCACCTCGTCAACCACAAGCTCTTTCTATTCCACCCCTTCACATTTAACAGTTCTTCCCTTATTCTACCTCGCAAAGAGACTTGTCTTTTAATTATAATCTTAATTGATTAATATATTGATATTAATCAATTGATTATCGTGTTTGTCTAGTTCTCCGATTTATGCGTGTTACATATTTTTTGTATCTTTATGTATATACTTAATAAATTTAAAGTACTTTAATTGCATAAAACTGTAATCACTTGTTGTCTTCTCTCTGTATATTATTGTATTTTATTTTAAATTATACATTGCTTCATATTACATTTTGGTTCGATTTCTAATGACTTATATCTTCTCTTTCAATTATTTTACTTTGAATCAATGAATGAAGAGACAACTTGATGTCTAATGACTTCTATATCTATTATTTTACTTTGATTCAGTAAAAGAAATATCTTGTTGTTGTGTCTTCATTTTTGTTGTTGTGTATGAGTTTCTCAGTTATTATCTGCATAAGAAAGTTTAAACGCAAATTTATTTTTTCCTCTTGGTTTAGGCTTTGAATTGTGTTATTTCTTTTTTTAGATGTTTTAAACAAAAAAATCTTCTTTTTTGCTGCAATTATAAAACTACATAATTAGTGAATAATAGCAAAATCAAAATATTTGGAAAAAGTAAGTGTAGGTTGTTAGGTATTTTCAAAAACACTAATTTGATGTATGATTGACGTGATATTGATATTATTATGATATGAAATATCGTATAGAGACGAGCCCCTCTCGATTATTGGTTGCTGGAGACTCGGGAATATTACTCCCCACCTCTCTCACTAGCTATACTCAAATACCTACCTATACAGTAATTATACCTACCAGAAGTGTTAACCAAATGGCTCGCTGTAACGTATAGTGAACTCTACTGCTAAGTTGTTCTAACAGAAAACCCAATGCCTGTAAACTGATTGGGTCTTTAGTTATAACCCAAAAGACTTGACATTTCTCTTATATCCTTGATTTTTCAATTTATGGATTAAAAAGTAATAGACCAAGAGCCCAGGGGTGTTTTGTTAATAAAAAGTGTAATGGCTGGAACCGGTCTCAATTTTTCGTAAATACCTTCCTGAACAAGGATCTGCAATTCTGCCGACTCGTATCGGATGGGTGTACCAGGCAGAACGCACTTTAGGGGTCAAAGGTTCTGCCTGGGACACCCATCCGATACGAGACGGCAGAATTGTAGATCATTGTTCAGGAAGGTATTTACAAAACATTTAGATAGTTCCAGCCATAACACTGTTTGTTAACTTGGGTGGTAAATTTGACCTGTAAAGTGTGTTCTGCCTGGGACACCCATCCGATATGAGTCTGCAGAATTGCAGATCCTTGATCAGGAAGATATTTACGAAAAATGAAGACCGGTTCCAGCCATTACACTTTTTATTAACAAAACACCCTTGGGCTCTTAGTCTATAAAGTTTATCACCTAAGTATCCTAGTATCTCCTCCCTTGGCAGCAGAGTAGAGTGGACTCCTGTCCCTTATAACTGTACTGTTTACATTGCATCCCAACTCTACCATTCCTTTGACGACAGAGAAATTACAGTCTTCTGCTGCCATCATCATAACTTTGTCCATATGGTCCTTAGTATCATCTGACATCCAACCTGCATCAGATATTCATTTATTACATGTTGACATAATTACTTAGTATCATCTGACATCCAACCTGCATCAGATATTCATTTATTACACGTTGACATAATTATTAATTAGTTTGAATTAAAAAAGGGAGTAACCATCTAATGGTATTAAAGATTTGTAGCAAATTGAAGGAGAATATAAAAGAGTGATTAACTAAAGAAGTTACAGGGGTGTTGGTGGAGACACCTGTGGTGTAGTGGTTAAGGTACGCGGCCAATATATAGCATATATTGGCCGCGCAATTATAATGAATGGACTTTAAACTTCCGAATTCATTTAGTCATGGTTTCAATCCCAGTACACGCCTCTGGGATTTTTATGAGAGGGATAAAAACTTTGCGTACTACGTCCTTCAGAAGGGACGTAAAGCCGGTGGTCTCGAGCCTGTGCATTGTCAGGTACTCGTTAAAGATCCCTTACCCTAAATGAAACTGGGTATAGGGAAAATTTAGGACCCTCATTGTAGATTCATTATAATACTATAGTGTGTCTGCCTTGTAGTTTAAAGTGTGTGGAGGTTTGGTTTAACAGTGAGGGCACGTGTTGTTCCTAATTTTCACTAGACTATAAGGGTCAGTGAAAATATGTATAATTGCTTGAAAAAGCATGAGAGGAACCATAGAAATTCACGGCTCTTCTGTCTAGATTAGATGAAACATACCTACACTTGAAGCAGGCAGAAAGAGCATAGGGAGCTGGCAAAAAGGGCCCAACAACGTGGCCTACTTGCCTGGTAGTTACTACCATTCCCCTCCCCCATATTACTACTACTACAGGAGTGTTGGAAATTGAAGGAGGTTATAGGGGAGTAACTACCTAAGAAGTTACAGGAGTGTTGCAAATTGAAGGAGGTTATAAGGGAGTAACTAACTAAAGATTACAGAGTGTTGCTGTAAGCTAACTACTGTAACTAACTAAAGAAGTTACAGGAGTGTTGCAAATTGAAGGAGGTTATAGGGGAGTAACTAACTAAAGAAGAAGGAGTGTTGCAAATTAGTTATAAGGGAGGTAACTAACTAAAGAAGTTACAGGAGTGTTGCAAATTAAAGGAGCTTATAAGGGAGTAACTAACTAAAGAAGTTACAGGAGTGTTGGAAATTGAAGGAGGTTATAGGGGGGAGTAACTAACTAAAGAAGTTACAGGAGTGTTGCAAAAGGAGGTTTAGGGGAGATACTAACTAAAGAGTTGACAGGGTGTTGTTGAAGGAGGTTTAAGGGAGTAACTACTAAAAAGTTAGGAGTGTTGCTGTAGCTACTACTGTAACTAACTAAGAAGTTAAGGAGAGTGAGCTGTTAGTAGGGTTTAACAACTAAAGAAGTTACAGTAGTGTTGCAAATTGAAGGAGGTATTATAGGGTAGTAGTAACTACTAAAGAAGTTAAAGATAGTTTAAAATATAATTATTAAATATATTATATATATATATATAGTATATATATATATATATATATAATATATATATATATATATATATATATATATATTATATATACAGGGTGGAACAAATTCACTTAAACCAACATTAAACATTAAAAATCATGTGAAACACATTGGTCCTAGGACTAACGAAAAATGGTCTCTTACCCCTAGGAAAGTGACCACCCTGGAGTTCAAATTCACCAAAATTTTTTTTGGTAATAATTACCAAATGTGGTAATTTAATTAGCACTTTTCGTTTTTTATTGGTAACTTAAAAATTCAAATTGGACCATACCAAAGAATATTTTGAGCTAATTTAGAAACANTAACAATTATTTTTTACCAATTATGTATCATCAATTTTTGATGTTTATTCATTATTAATTTTATTCAAAATATTATTATTTATTTATTATAATAAATTTAAAATTAATTATAAAAATAAAATTAATTTATTATTAAAATATTTATTTCATTAAATATTTGTTTTTATTTCTTAATTTTTATTTTTATTTTGTCAAGATTATATTTCAAAAAATATTTATAATTATTAATTATTCATTTCTTAAATGAAGAACAATATTCTATACAGCTTTTTATAATTATTTTTTTATCAAAATTTTGTTAAAGATTTATTATTATATTTATTAACCAATTTATTTTTTTTTCGTCTGTTTATTTATTTTGTTTTTTATTTCTTTTTTTTTTAAGAAGTTATGTTATTTTTAATTTTAAGAAAACACGATAAATTCAAAGTAAATGAAGTCAATGGTCGTCAATGTCTCAGATAATACTAGACTAATAAATAAGATTAAAAAAACAAACAAATCAATTAATGAAAAAACAAATATAGGTAGAAGAGAGACAATGGGTTTAATTAGACGTGATAATGTAATCTGAGAGGTTATTAGTATTCAAAGTGTTTCTGTCCGGTGACGTGCTTCTGAGTATTAAGGGTTCCCTATATTAGTGGAATCTTTTCAACATCTTGAAGTTTATTTTTTATTCTAAAATGACTTTATTTATTAGAACATCAACGGGCATAAGCCCTTTTTACATTAATAAATATTAAAAAAAAATTGCACAAAAAACCTTTATAAAAGTAGAAAAGAAAAAAAAATAATAAATACATTGCACATAATACAATAATCAGGTTAATATAATAAGTATAATACCAAAAAAAGAAAATAAATGAAAATGAGGAAAAGAATTAAAAAAAAAAAGAAAATGAGGAAAAGAAATAAATAAAATAAAAGAAATGAGAAAAAATAAATAAATAAAAAAAGAAAATGAGAAAAAAAAAATAAAAAAAAGAAAAAGAAAATGAGGAAAAAGAATAAAATAAAATTAAATAAGGGTCAATCCATGTCAAGTGTCCCTAAAAAAATTTAAAAAAAGTTGCTCGAAAAAAATATATTTTGATAATTATTTTGCTATTGATACCCATATCTATGGTGAGTAAAAAATGACCAATATTTATTTTTTATGGTCACCCGTTCTTTTTTTGGGTATCACTTTTATGGTCCTCCGACCCTAAAATTTAGTGATATTGAAGCTTTGAGCTACATTTGGTCCTTTGACACTTTACACTCTATGACCACTCCTTGGGGGGGGGGGGCAATGGTGGCCTCCAAATTTTAGGTTTGATTTAAAATATGAAATTTTAACATTTTTTTATAATATGAAGAAATCTAAATTAAGAGCTCCCAATTTTTTTAGGAGTTACTTACAAGACAAGCAATAAACAAAATTTTCAAAGCATTAATATAATTTTTTATGAACTATGATTTTTTTTAAAAATCCATATTTTTAATTTTTGGTCTTGACCTCAATGGACATATACTTTTAACAAAAATCATATCACAAAGACCCCTTACCAGTGTCCACATAAACCACTAAAAACATTCTTGTGTATTTGCCCACAAGCAAAATTATAGCTAAATCATGTATGTGTAATTTTCCAAATATCAAATAATATATATTTTTTAAAATGTGAAGAGATCTAAATTAAGTGCTCCCAATTTTTTCAGGAGTTGCTTAGATTAAGACAAACATCCAACCAAATTTTTAAAGCTTTGATTTTATTCGTTTATGAGCTATGATTTTTTGAAAATCCATATTTTTATACAATACATAACATTATATAGTATAATTTCATTAAAGAAAATGAGAGAAAATAAAAAATAAAATAATAGAAATGAGGAAAAATATAAATAAAATAAAAAAAATGAGAAAAGATATAAATAAAAATAAAGAAAATAGGAAAAATATAAATAAAAGAAAATAAGGAAAAGATAATAAAATAAAAATAAAATGAGGAAAGATATAAATAAATAGAAAGAAAATGAGGAAAAAATAAATAAAATAAAAGAAAATGAGAAAAGATGTAAATAAAATAAAAAGATAAAGATAATAATAAAATAGAGAAATGAAGAAAAATGTAAATAAAATAAAAGAAAATGAGGAAAATATAAAAAATAGGAAAAATGAGGAAAAGAATAAATAAAATAAGAGAAATTGAGGAAAAGAAAAATAAAATAGAAGAAAATGAGCAAAAAGATGTAAAAAATAAAAGAAAATGAGAAAAAGATATAAATAAAATAAGAAGAAAATGAGAAAAAGATATATAAAATAAAAGAAAATGAGGAAAGATAAATAAAATAAAAGAAAAATGAGGAAATATAAATAAAATAGAAAAATGAGAAAGATATAAATAAAGATAGAAGAAATGAGGAAAAGATATAAAATAAAATAAAGAAATGAGGAAAAGATATAAATAAATAGAAGAAAATGAGAAAAAGATATAAATAAAATAAAAGAAAATAGGAAAAATATAAATAAATAAAAGAAAATAAGGAAAAGATATAAATAAAATAAAAAAAAATGAGATAGAAGAAAATGAGGAAAAGATATAAATAAAATAGAAGAAAATGAGGAAAAGATGTAAATAATAAAATAAAAAGAAGAAATGAGAAAAGATTAATAAAATAAAAGAAAATGAGAAAAATAAATAAAATAGGAAAAATGAGGAAAAGATATAAATAAAATAGAAGAAAATGAGGAAAAGATATAAATAAAATAAAAGAAAATGAGGAAAAGATATAAATAAAATAGAAGAAAATGAGAAAAAGATATAAATAAAATAAAGATAATAAAATAAAATAAAAGAAAATAAAAGATATAAATAAAAGAAAATGAGGAAAATAAATATATAAAATAAAACTCGGATAGTTTTATGGTTTCAAATGACTTTCTAGAGTCACCCGTGGTGTAGTGGTTAAAGTATGCGACTAATACACAGAATGAGTGGGCTTAAAGACTTCAAACTTTCGAGTTTATTTAGTCTTGGGTTTAATCCCAGCACGGGCCTCTGGGATATTTATGAAGGGGGTAAATATCCCATATCTTCTTGTCTAGTATTCGTTGAAGACAACGAGTACCAGACAACACGTCATTCATTCATTTTCCCTTACCCTAATTGAAACTGGGTATAGGCACAATTTAGGACCCTCATAGTAGATTCATTAACAGAGAGCATAACCTGAAAATTTGAGCAAGGCCCAGGCCTCTTTTGAGCCGCAGGTACTCTACAACTACCTTGAGCATGTAGGCGGCAAATATTTGGGTAATAGTTACCAGAGTCAATTAATGGGTAGTAGTAGTAGTAGTAATATGAGGGAGTGGTAGTAACTACCAGGCAAGTAGGGCACGTTGTTTGGTCCTTTTTGCCAGCTCCCTAAGATAGTGCTCTACTCCTTTTAATTTCAAGTGTAGGTATATTTCATCTTCCAGACAGAAGAGCCATGGATTTCTATGGTTCCTCTCATGCTTTTTTCAAGCAATCATACATATTTTCACTGACTCTTATAGTCTAGTGAAAACTGGGAACAACACTTGCTCTCACTGTTAAACCAAACCTCCACACACTTTAAACTACAAGGCAGAACAGTATAGTATTATAATGAATCTACAATGAGGGTCCTAATTTTGCCTATACCAGTTTCATTTAGGGTAAGGGATCTTTAACGAGTGCCTGACTCGAGACCACCGGCTTTACGTCCCTTCTGAAGACGTGGTACGCAGATTTTTATCCTCTCAAAAATCCCAGAGGCCCATGCTGGATTGAACCCATGACTAAAGTCCATTCACTCTGTGTATTGGCCGCGTACCTTAACCACTACACCACGGGTGACTCTACAATTAATGGGTAATTAATTGAGTTACTGGAGGCATGGATCATTTCCGATAATTAAAGACCATGATTTAATATTTTAATGTTGGTAGTTCTGTTCTACTCCGTATAGGGATTCATCAAATTACAAGTGCCCGTTACAAGTGCTAGAATATGTTAATTAAAATAAATAAATAATCAAATTTCATAATCACTCAACATCGAGTGGATGTTTTTTATTTTAATTATGGATATACAATTGAATATTAACTAAAGGACAATTTTAAGTGTTTATTTATTTTTAAAATTCTTAAGTTTTAATTGATTAATTTTTTTACAAAACACAAATAAGACTATTTTTAAATCTTAATATAATCTATATATATATATATATATATATATATATATATATATATATATATATATATATATGTGTGTGTTGTGGTGTGTGTGTGTGGTGTGTATGTGTATATATATATATATATATATAATATATATATATATATATATAATATTATTGATAGAGACCCAATCTTCATTTACAGTAAAACCTTGTAGACCAAGAGCCCAGGGGTGTTTGTTAATAAAAGTGTAATGCTGGAACCGGTCTCAATTTTTCGTAAATACCTTCCTGAACAAGGATCTGCAATCTGCCGACTCGTATCGGATGGGTGTCAGAAGGCAGAACGCACTTTAGGGGTCAAATTTACCACCCAAGTTAACAAAAAGTGTAATGGCTGGAACCGGTCTCAATTTTTCGTAAATACCTTCCTGAACAAGGATTGCAATTCTGCCGACTCGTATCGATGGGTGTCAGAAGCAGAACGCACTTTAGGGGTCAAATTTACCACCCAAGTTAACAAAAAGTGTAATGGCTGGAACCGGTCTCAATTTTTCGTGAATACCTTCCTGATCAAGGATCTGCAATTCTGCCGACTCGTATCGGATGGGTGTTCCAGGCAGAACGCACTTTAGGGGTCAAAGGTTCTGCCTGGGACACCCATCCGATACGAGTCGGCAGAATTGCAGATCCTTGATCAGGAAGGTATTCACGAAAAATTGAGACCGGTTCCAGCATTACACTTTTTATTAACAAAACACCCCTGGGCTCTTGGTCTATTGTTATTGGATACATTATTGCCCTTATCTCCCTTATATATGCCCTACTCAAAGCCTTTCTACAAACCCGAGAAAAGATGTATTGTATTCTTCTAGGGTGGGTCACTTATCATACTCTTACCTCATCGTAGATAGTATGATAAGGGACCCACCCTACATTTAAAGTAAAACCTACTTAATTGAAACAGTATTGCTCTAATCTCCCTTATATATGCCCCTACTCAAAGCCCAAAAGCCTTTCTAACAAACCCAAGAAAAGATGATTAGACGTTGTACGAGCCATTTGGTTAACACTTATATTATTTAGTTGTTTCAGCTTGCAGTGAGATAGGAATATAGTTATAAGATTCCAGTCCCCCCACCTCGTCAACCACATGCTCTTTCTATTCTACCCCTTCACATTTTACAGTTCTTCCCTTATTCTACCTCGCAAAGGGACTTGTCTTTTAATTATCATCTTAATTGATTAATGTATTGATATTAATCAATTGATCATTGTGTTTGTCTAGTTCTCCAATTTTTGTGTGTTAATGTATTTTTTGTATCTTTATGTATATAGTTAATAAATTTAAAGTAATTTAATTGTATAGAATTGAAATCAATTGTTTTCTTCTCTCTGTATATGATTGTATTTTATTTTAAATTATACATTGCTTCATATTACATTATGGTTCGATTTCTAATGACTTCTATCGTCTGTCTCTATTATTTTACTTTGAATCAATGAATGAAAAGACAACTTGATGTCTGATGACTTTATATTTTATTTTTTACTTTGATTCAGTAAAAAAAATGTCACGTGAACGTAGTTGTGTCTTCATTTTTGTTTTTGTGTATGAGTTTCTCAGTTATTATCTGCATAAGAAAGTTTAAACGCAAATTTATTTTTTCTCCTTGGTTAGGCTTTTGAATTGTGTTATTTCTTTTTTTAAATGTTTTAAACAAAATAATCTTCTTTTTTGCGGCAATCATAAAACTACATAATTAGTGAATAATAGCAAAATGAAAATATTTTGGAAAAAGTAAGTGTAGGTTGTTAAGTATTTTCAAAACACTAATTTGATGTTTGATTGACGGTGATATTGATATTATTATGATATGATATAGCGTATAGAGACGAGACCCTCTCGATTATTGGTTGCTGGAGACTCGAGAATATTACTCCCCACCTCTCTCACTAGCTATACTCAAATACCTACCTATACAGTAATTATACATACTAGAAGTGTTAACCAAATGGCTCGCTGTAACGTCTAGTGAAAAAATGTATTGTATTCTTCTAGGGTGGGTCCCTTATAATACTCTTACCCCATTGTAGATAGTATGATAAGGGACCCACCCTTCATTTAAAGTAAAACCTACTTATTTAAAATATATTTTTGCCCTAATCTACCTTATATATGCCCTACTCAAAGCCCCAAAGCCTTTCTACAAACCCCAGAATGGATGTATTTATTTATTTTATGTTTAAAATAATGTCAAAATTTGTAGGGAAATTTATTTGTGTTGATTTTCCGGGTGGGTCCCTTATCATTACAGGATGATAAGGGTTAGAGGGATCCCTTATCCCTCTAACCGAATAGTTTTATAATCTGTTTAGTAGGATATATATTTAATTATATATAATTTATTTATTATTTATTTATTAATTAATTTGTATTACAGTTTTATATAACCACAAGAATACAAATAAAATTAGAAATTTACAATTATAATAAAAAACACCTTTATGTGGAACTATTATCACTAATTTAAATTACATATATATCATACCAGTCCAAAAAATTAACTCTTTGTTTTTTGATTGGTTACAGGTTTACTGTTATTATATAGTGGGGGAGTATTTGTTAGACTTGCTTGTTAGTAAAATACAAACTGCGTCGTCATGGCAACAAGTAGAATCGGTGTATCACATATGTCTGGCTTTAGCTGAAAGTATAAACAGCGACAGTGAGGATTGCAAAGTCATGCAGTTACTATCATTGCAACCTCCTCAGGAAATCCACCACCCTGTACTGCTGAATACTCTCACCAGCAACCTATTATGGATACCCTTAGAGCTACTAGAAACCACTATACACAATGTATTCTATAGAAACTTACTATATACTAATATATGGATAAACACATGTAATTAATTCCACTGATAACACCTTAGAATAATACTAATATAGAAGGAGCATAGGACTGTAAACACAATGTAATTCTACTGATAACACCTTAGAATAATACTAATATAGAAGGAGCATAGGACTGTAAACACAATGTAATTCTACTGATAACCTTAGAATAATACTAATATAGAAGGAGCATAGGACTGTAAACACAATGTAATTTCTACTGATAACACCTTAGAATAATACTAATATAGATGGAGCATAGGACTGTAAACACAATGTAATTCTACTGATAACACCTTAGAATAATACTAATATAGACAGAGCATAGGACCGTAAACACAATGTAATTCTACTGATAACAAGCTGATAAAGTCGGTTGACTGGTGGTCTTAAGTAGGGGTACCACCCTAACAACAAAACGTTATTTTAAATATGTGTCATAAATATCTATTAATGTAGAAAGATCGTAAAGAACAAATATAATAACTTAAAACACCTGCTGAGTATTTAATAAAAACCGGTCTTAGATGTCAAAGGGTGGCGGAATACAAGAATCTACATTTAGTTGACGAGGACTACTTATAATATAATTTTAATTTAAAATGTTAAACTACAATTCAAAATGCTAAAAATATTGTAATGCACCAATATTTATATTAGTATTTTATGAATAATCAATCATTAATTAATAATAGAACATAAGAATTCAGCAACCGGAAGTATTGCCAACTTTTTTATAAGAAAATTGTATATTGTTAGGGTGGCAGTATTACTTAAGACCACCAGTGAACCGCCTTTCGTGTTATCAGTAGTGCTTCTTCTATGTACAATATTATTTTAAGATTATTAATTTGTATTAACAGCTATACAAAACCGCAAAGAATACAAATAAAATTAAAATTTCACGACTTGTAACAAAACACCTTGTTTGTGAAACTTATCGCTTTTCACTGTAACTGAATTACTATAATGTCAGAATATTCTAAAGAAATTATTATCATTAAATTATTAACAAAAATTTAAACAATCGAACATTACATAAATATTGTTGTATGCAGTATTTAATAATATTTAAATAAAAATATTACTTCAATGATTTGATTTAGTAATAATAGTTAAATAAATAGTTAAATGTTTTAATATTGGATATTATAAAAAAACACTTGATAAAATTTGCAGTAGTGGATGTATTTTAAAGTTAAATACCAAAAAAGATATAAAAATGAATAAACCAGTTCTTTATGTTTTATATTTGAAATCTTGCCAAAAAATTTTTTTTTTAAAAATGTATTTTTTTAATTTTTTTATTGCATTTTATAATAAAAAGTTATTTGTCAAAATATGTTTTGATATTAAACAAAAAAAATAACAAATATTTCAATACAATTAATTAATGTTTTTAAAGAGTCAATAATTTATATTTGTTTTAATGATTGACATATAATTTATTATGTTAATTTGTCTTTAATAGATATACTTGTCGTATTGAAATGAAACTTGGTGGACTTATTTATTAAGTAAAGTATATACTTGTACTTATTTTCAACTTAATAGGAGTATTTTCTGATTTTTTGAATGACACGAGTCATTCAATAAAAATTGAACCAATGCTGATAATGAGATGAAACTTGGCACATATGTTAGTCTTATACATGGCCACATATGTTTCAATGCATGAGTTTTGCTGAGTCATTATTGTGAGTTAATGACATCATAAAAAAATCATTTTTCTAAAAGCACAACTACAGCGGTAGACTGATTTTTGTACAAAATTTCAACTCTCTAGCATAAATAATGCACACACAGAATACTTTGCGAAAACCACTCAGGAGGCCTTTAAACACCTGACAAGGATTATTCCTTTTCAGTCATTTGATAAAAATTGAACTAATGCTGATAATGAGATGAAACTTGGCACATATGTTAGTCTTATACATGGCTACATGCGTGCTAAATCTCTAATTATTCGCGACATTTTTCTGTGTTTGAAATTTTTTAGGAATAATTTTTGCGGGTTAATAACGTCATACAAAACTATTTCCCTGATAGCACAACTACAGCTATAGACTGATTTGGAGCTATAATGATAACAGACACACACACACTTTCACATATACTCACACACATGCAGACAGATAACTTTGTAAAACCCACCTAGAAGTCCTTTAAAACACCCAAAATGGATAATTCCGGTGACATCTCTGTTTTGGATTTTTTGCAAACACAATACTTTTCCTATATACCTACGGTATAACTGAGGAAAAGTGAAAAGAATGAATCTTTTTTGAAAATTAGTTTATATATGAAACTTGGCCACCTCCATGGCCGAGGTCGTTAAGGTGTTAGTCTTTACACTGACCTTTGACACCCACGGAGGTCTGGGGTTCGGATCCCAGGTTACGCGCTCAGTTTATAGAAGATTATTGTTTAGATAAATTATCGCCAACTTTAGAATACACTTTGAGCGTAACGGTTGCTACTACCACTCGAGGTGGTTCCCGCAAGGGTTATCCCTGATGAGCCGCAAGGCTCTAAACGGGCATTATTATCATTATTTATATGAAACTTAGACTTGTAAATTGTTTAGTTTACTTTTCATAGGCTCAAACTTGAGACCATTTAGCCAAATATTACTAGCATATTATTATTTATGTTTATATTCTTTGTCAACAGGTGGTTATTATTTATGTTTATATTATTTGCCAACAGGTGGTTATTATTTATGTTTATATTCTTTGTCAACAGATGGTTATTATTTATGTTTATATTCTTTGTCAACAGATGATCTTATTTATGTTTATATTCTTTGTCAACAGGTGGTTATTATGTATGTTTATAATCTTTGTCAACAGGTGGTTATTATTTATGTTTATATTCTTTGTCAACAGGTGGTTATAGTGATTGGTTGAGTTGCCATAGTGATGCTCTAGGTACTCTTATACCTAGACTTGTAAAGTCGTTAGAAAATCAAGAGACTGCTACTTCTGCTACCATGGCTTTAAAAGATATAACTAGAGAGTGCACTGTATCATTGAAACCTTATGTTGAACCTCTATATGTCTCTTGTCAGGTAATAATGTGTAAATAGTTATCAACTTACTAATTGAGAAAAGCACGTTTTTGGTTCATGGGTAACAAGTTGATCCCCAAGAATTGCTAAGGGATTTATTTTTGTTGAGTTTTGTTTTGGGATTAATTTTTGCTGAGTTTTGTTATGGTATACATTTTTCCTTAGTTTTGTTCTAGGATTAATTATTCCTGAGTTTTGTTTTGGGATTAATTTTTGCTGAGTTTTGTTATGGTATACATTTTTCCTTAGTTTTGTTCTAGGATTAATTATTCCTGAGTTTTGTTTTGGGATTAATTTTTGCTGAGTTTTGTTATGGTATACATTTTTCCTTAGTTTGTCTAGGATTAATTATTCCTGAGTTTTTTGTGGGATTCATTTTTCCTGAGACTTGCCAAGGGATTTCTTTAGTTGGTTCCCTATGCTTACCAAGGGATTTATTTAGTTGGGTCCCGAGACTTGCCAAGGAATTTATTTATCTAGTTCCCAATTGCCAAGGGTTTCATTTAGTCGGTTTCTGATGCTTGCCAAGGGTTTCATTTAGTCGGTTTCTGATGCTTGCCAAGGGATTTATTGGTTTTTCCGAGGATTGCCTAGGGTTTTTTTAGTTGGTTCCTGAGGCTTGCCTAGTAGTCCGGAAGCCACCAATTTTTTTTTAAATATACATTAAATGATGAAGAAAAAACATAGTTTGCTTATCCAGAATGGAGGACATTTTTTAAAACTGATACAATTGACAATAAATTGAGTGTTTATTAATCAAAATTAAATAGGGTCAATCCATTTCAAGTGATCCAGAGATGTTGCTCGAAAAAAATAAAACCCATAGGTACCACTTTTGTTTGAAAGTGTTCTCATTGGGCTTTACATAGAAACCAATTTTTTTTCTACTGCTGCTAATCTACTCGTGAGTTTGGATAATAAATTTGACCACAAAGACTGAAAATAAACTTTTTCATTATTTTTTTTTTAACGAGGAAGATAATATTGGAAAAAATAGAAATAAGTATTTGGTTACTAAGGTGACCATAAGGAACAAGAAAAAAAATATTTTAATGTTCCAAATTTTACCTTTTGGAGTCAATGAATTATTGAAAGTTAAGGTTTTCATGATTTTAGAGTTTTTCAGGGCGATTTATAGTCCTGATTTTTTTCAAAGTGGACTTAAAATGACCTCTATACATTGTAATTTTACGCCCAATATGTTACATATTGTTTATTTTGGTTTTAAGGTATTCTACAGCGTTTTTAAAATCAGCAGTTTTTCAGTTTAAAGATTTCACAAAAATACATTGATTTCTATTGAAAATAGGGTTTAACACTTGGGTTTCTTTCCTAATAAAACATAGTTAAAGGTACGTATTAATTTTTTATGTAAATAAATTCGACATCACCACCAAAAAGTCGAAAAAACGCTGTTCGATTACCATAAAACTTATAATATGGACTGAACTTCGGTATACGGTGCACTCTGTTCAATACTATGTATCGATATATTTTTAGTTTAGAGATGTGACGTAGGAACATCGATATATGCCTTTTCTTTTACGTTTTATGAACATATTTTATTATTTTTTAAATTTTTTTTGTTGTTTGTGTTTTTTTTATTTGTTGTAAATGGCTTATTACTATTTTCATATTTTTTTATGTTTTTATAATGTTTTAACTATGTTTTCATAAGAATAATCGATGATACACCACATCTAATTTTATGTTACGCGTATTTTGTGTTTGTTATTTTCAGGTTTTATTATATTTTCGTTGTTAATGTTTTCATTTATTTGTTGTATGGTTTTTTTAATGTTTTAATTATAAATAATAATTTAACGACGCTGCTTATCTTTTAAGTGCTCAGTTCTCGTTTACGTGTCGCGTCACTAAAAATATATCGTATATAGTATTGATAACAGGTGCACCGTATACCGAAGATTTACCATAATATGACCAGTAAACCACATATTTCAAGTGTAGAGTCGTTTTTGATGTTTTTGGGCCTGCGAGTTGAAAGAGTATTGGTCTGGAGTCGATACGACCACTCAAAGCCAGAGTACCTGGGTTTGAATTTTTTTTTTAGTTATAATCTTGCGTAATGTAAAAAAACGATAAAAAATTATTGTCCCCACCAGGTCGAACCCTTAACTTTCAATAATTCATTGACTCCAAAAGGTAAAATTTGGAACATTAAAATATTTTTTTTCTTGTTCCTTATGGTCACCTTAGTAACAAAAATTATTTCAATTTTTTCAATATTATCTTCCTTGTTAAAAAAAAATAATTAAAAAGTGTATTTTCAGTCTTTGTGGTCAAATTTATTATGCAATCTCACGAGAAGATTAGCAGCTGCAGAAAAAAATTATTGGTTCTCATGTAAAGACCAAAGAGAACACTTTCAAACGAGACCTGTTTCATTAAGCTAGGTTAAACCAAAGCTGAAATATTAAGCCTCAAAAATTGGCAAAAAACTCAAAATTTGGGTGTCTCGGGAACTAAAAAGCTATTTTTGAAAATGAAGGAGGCTGTAGAAAAAATGAATACTAGACGTTTTGGACTACCTATGGGTAATAGGTAACACAGTCCAGTCAGTAAGTGGACTACTGACTGGTCACTGTCACCTCCGAAAACATCTCCATACCATTGGTATCTTTAAAGATAACCCAGTGTGTAGGCTTTGTGAATCGGAAACCGAAACTGCCTTTCATATACTTCTAAGATGTGAAGCCCTAGCCTTTCAAAGGTTCTCCAACTTTGGTAGCAGCACTCTCACTAAGTTTGACTCTACCAATGAATCACTGGTCAAAAAGATCCTAGACCTAGTCCGGGGAAAAGGATTATTCTGACCTGGACCAATTGAGGGGATTGTACAATAGACTCCCAGTCGCAGTGCAAATGGGGTCTATCCTCGACTCCAACCCCAAATCTTTAATAATAATAATAACACAGAAAACAAATATTTATAAATTTTTATTTTTTTCGAGCATCATTTCTGGATCACTTAAAATGGATTGACCCGATAACTACGACCAAAGTTATAATATTGGCAGACTACTATAAAAATTGTTAATTTTTTCGAAGTCAGCAAATTTATTTAAAAAAAATGTCTAAATTTCGTGCATTCATTAAGTACTTCAGTGAATGCTATGACTTTAGTTTTTGTTATCCAATTTTGATGAATGAACGCTTAATTTATTAAAAAAAAGAAGAAGAAAAATGTCCTCTTCAAGTTTTACTCACGAGTAACAGGTAGTTGTAATATGGGGGGAGTGGTAGTAACTACCAGGCAAGTAGGCCACGTTGTTGGTCCCTTTTTGCCAGCTCCTTAAGATCTACTCTACTCCTTTTAATTTCAAGTGAAGGTATATTTCATCTAATCTAGACAGAAGAGCCGTGAATTTCTATGGTTCCTCTCATGCTTTTTTCACTGACTCTTCTAGTCTAGTGAAAACTAGGAACAACCCGTGCCCTCGCTGTTAAACTAAACCTCCATACACTTTAAACTATAAGGCAGACACACTATAGTATTATAATTAATCTTCTATGAGGGTCCTAAATTTTGCCTATACCCAGTTTCATTTTGGATAAGGGATCTTTAACAAGTACCTGACAACGCACAGGCTCGAGACCACCGGCTTTACGTCCCCTTCTGGAGAACGTGGTACGCATAATTTTTATCCCTCTCATAAAAGTCCTAGAGGCCCGTGCTAGGATTGAACCCATGACTAAATAAATTCGGAAGTTTAAAGTCCATTTGTTCTGTGTATTGGCCACGTTCCTTAACCACTACACCACGGGTGACTCTAACAGGTAGGGAACTACTTATTTCAAGAGACCTAAAGTCTGTGAGATTGACTTAAATTTTAAGCATGCGCAATGAGGTAGATGCATGTTTGCCAAATATACAGTCGGACCTCTATATAACGAACTTAAAGGTTCAAGAGAAAAAATTCGTTATATAGAAATTTCGTTGTATAAATATTGAAAAAATAAATAACTCTGTACTATTTTTATGATATTTTAATGGATATATAGGATGAATAATAACCTCGCAGTTGCATATTCAACAGCTTTTTCTTTTATTAGCGGTCCTCTCACAGGCATATTTTTGTCCCTTAACATTGTCACCCACTGTAAAATTGTGTCATCAATGTCTTCATACTTGCATACTCGAACTTTTTTTTTAAAATCGCCACTCGTTTCGTATAGCCTAAGTATAGATTCCCGATTTTTTTTAAATTGTTGATATAGAACTAGGAGCGATTTTATGCTTCAGAGACAAGTCTTTGTTTTTGACTCCATCGTCAGAATCTTTTAATAAATTGATTTTCTTCAGAAAGGGACAGCGATTTCCGTTTGACATTTTAATAAACTCGATTTACAACAAATAAAAAGTTTCAAAAACGAACTGGTCTGACCGAATACCAATTTAAAACTGAAATATTTTTAGTTCTATGCTGTGTTAATCCTAATTCCATAGAAAATCGTAAAGAAAGAGTTCGCAAAATTAAATAAGGCAGGGCGAGAATCAATAAATAATTGTTTTGGGAAATTACAGTAAAACAGAAGTGCCGTTTTGGTCAATTCCTTGAAAGTTTGCGGGTCTTGTCTTTATCTTTATCTCTAGAAATTTTGTTCGTTATATAGAATTTTTTTTGTTAAATAGAAACACTTTTAAACACAAAATTCAAGGGAACGTAAAAAAATTCGTTACATAGAGACTTCGTTGTATGAAGTTCGTTATATGGAGGTCCGACTGTATTTGAAATCGGATGTAATAAGGAAAATTTCTGAGGTACCTGATTTTTTTTGCGTCTTGTTTTTTGATGAATAGACTTTATTTTGCAGGAAGCTTTATTGAAAGGAAGTCTCAAGCACAATGAATGCACCAGGCTGATGTATTCGATGGGTAAACTCCTCAGTTTGATGACTTACGACACCATGTTGGTGAACATAAACAATCTTCTATCGACTCATATTAACTCTATTGAATTGATATTGACATCAGAGGTACGTAGATATTATAGTTAAGCACACGGTTATAATCATTTGACAGCGTGGGAAAATAGTGTTGAGGAACCAATGAGGTTGGCCTGATATGAAATTGTGGGTGTGGTTTAACTTCCAGGACTAACCTCATTGGCTCCCTTGTATTATTTCCCTGCTCCGTCAACTGATTATAACTATGTGTTATACTATAGCAGAGTAAAAACTTTGATTATAGTCCTAGAACCTTGTTTTTTACTACTTCAAACCTATTTTTTTGAAAATATACTAATATGGCTGTTCAGAGTGGAGCTTATTATATAATTGTGCATGTTCAAACTTCTAGAACACAACACCAAAAAAATGGTTAATTTATGGAGCGAATTTATTTATTTGATATTTATCCCCGGACTAGGTCTAGGATCTTTATGACCAGTGATTCATTGGTAGAGTCAAACTTAGTGAGAGTGCTGCTACCAAAGTTGGAGAACCTTTGAAAGGCTAGGGCTTCACATATCAGAAGTATGTGAGAGGCAGTTTCGGTTTCCGATTCACAAAGCCTACACACTGGGTTATCTTTAAAGATACCAATGGTGTGGAGATGTTTTCGGAGGTGACAGTGACCAGTCAGTAGTCCAGTTACTAACTATAACTATAAATGAGGTTGTATGTGAAAATTTAGATGTAAACAAAAGATCTACGAAGGGTGTTAATCTGCATGTAAAACCTGTAAGTGCTGTAAATTTTTAAAAACTAAATCTGGTAGGTTGATTTCTGATCCATCAGCTTAAAAACCTGTGTAATTTCAAATAAGTAGCCTATCATAAGGATATGTAGTGAAAACCAAAACTTTACATTTTCAAGTAAAGTGGTATACATATATATATTATATATATATATATATATATATATATTATATTATATATATATATTATATATTATAATATATATATTATTATTATATATATATATATATTATATATAAATAAATAAATTAATAAAAAGAAATAAATATACATTTTTATGTCTATATCTTTAATTATATGAATATACTTCAATCTAGATCGTATGGAATAATCTTCTGGTCATTCTCCTTATCTCAGTCTATTTTTATTGTCCAAAAAGATGCTTAAGATATTCTTAACTATAAATATAACAAATCAGTAAATTCAGCTTTTAAAGAGAATAAAATCCTTACCTTAACTTTATTGTATATAGTTGAATTGTGTAAATATTATTTAAATAATAAGGAATTATTCGAGGGAGATAGATTCCAACATAGTTACAACACAAAAGGAGATAACTATAGGTTACCAAGGCATAATCACTCTTTCTTTGAAAACTCCCCCCACTACTCTATTTTAAAAGTTTTCAATGCCTTGCCAGCGTTCTTAAAAGAACTCAGCAAAAATACAGACGATTTCTTAGAGAAGTTAAAAGACTTCCTTGTAGAAGGGTCTTTTTACAATCTATATGAGTTCTTTGAAACTTGTAAATTAATAAAATAGCATACTAAAAATTGTAAATAGAGAGATTTGTAAATTACTTACTTATTATTATTACTTATTTATTATTTGTATTGACGATTCTATATATGTTCTAAAAATGTATTTTGGAAAAAGAAATAAATGAAATGAATATACTTACTATATTTGTTCCCCATATGAGGACACAATGATTGTTCATTTGTTGGCATTCTTATGTTTAACAGGAAGGCGAGAAGCAAAACAGGAAGGTAGGATTGTTGGGTCGGTTACGAATGCTGAGTCAGCTTCTACTTACTCTGTACTGTGATGATACGTCTGTTCAACCTCCTTCCTATATAGCTTTAACTAGACTTATACCTGTGTTTAGTAGCATAACTCAATCTCAGTATAACACGTCTCAACATATAGTTGAGGTAGGTTTACCTTCTACCTATTTAATATGTTTTATGATGATGGCCATAGAGATATTATTACTAGAGGGGCCCAAAAGGTTAAATTTTGAAACATTGACAAAGTAACCTGACTACCTTCGCTTATAATGTCAAATCAAATCAAATCCGTCAAATAATCCGTACAAAATTACTATGACTTATATTGTAGAGCGTTAAAAATACAAATCAAACACATATAATGTGTGGGAAGCCGAAAACAATAGATTTATTATAATCTTAACTAAGTTTTGGAGAAGGTTTTAATGAGGTTACACAGATCCCCTGAGAGCTCTAAAAAGATGTCTTAAGCATCTTAATGTATTAAGATAGGCTATGCTAACACAATGCTCTACAAAACTGGAATGGTATATGATGAATCCTTAGTTTACCTTCCGCTGTGAGAGACATCTTCAGGGATGTAGGACATCATGGATGAAAACACTATGTTCTGCAAAATCAAACCGACTGTACAGTTTTTTGGAGCATTGTGTTTCATCCTGAAGATGTTCCCCAGTGGAAACAAAACTAAGGATTCATCATATACCAGTTCCAGTTTTGTAGAGCATTGTGTTTTCATCCATGATGTCCTACATCCCTGAAGATGTCTCCCACAGTAGAAGTGAAACTAAGGATCCAGCATATACAGTTCCAGTTTTGTAGAGCATTGTGTTTCATCCATGATGTCCTACATCCCTGAAGATGTCTCCCACAGTGGAAACAAAACTAAGGATTCATCATATACCAGTTCCAGTTTTGTAGAGCATTGTTTTTTTTTCATCCATGATGTCCTACATCCCTGAAGATGTCTCCCACAGTGGAAGTAAAACTAGGGATTATTCATATACCAGTTCCAGTTTTGTAGAGCATTGTGTTTCTATCCATGATGTCCTACATCCCTGAAGATGTCTCCCACAGTGGAAACAAAACTAAGGATTCATCATATACCAGTTCCAGTTTTGTAGAGCATTGTGTTTTCATCCATGATGTCCTACATCCCTGAAGATGTCTCCCACAGTGGAAGTGAAACTAAGGATTCATCCAGTTTTGTAGAGCATTGTTTTTTTTTCATCCATGATGTCCTACATTCCTGAAGATGTCTCCCACAGTGGAAGTAAAACTAGGGATTATTCATATACCAGTTCCAGTTTTGTTGAGCATTGTGTTTTCATCCATTATGTGATGCATCCCTGAAGATGTCTCTAACAGTGGAAACAAAACTACAGATTCATCATCTACATAGAAGCGGTCACTACTGAAATACTTAAACCTTCACGACAATAACTGCGGAAGCCTATTTTTAACAAGTCGGGATTCCTTGGATCCCCGACTTGTTGATAAGCTGCATAGGCTTCCACAGTTATTGTCGTAGTTATATTTCGGTAGTGACCGCTTCTATGTAGATGATGAATCTGTAGTTTTGCTTCCACTGTTCTGCTTGGTTTCAAATTGTTATTTGGTTGTATGTTTTGGTTGTATTACAGGAGATTTGCATAGTGTTAAAGAACGGAGTTAGCAGCTTACTAGAGCAGTGCGAACCCCTGTTAACATCCATATCTAATATTATCTATACCTGTTATTCACTTCATCCTAATAACGCCGCATTGGATCTAGTCAGAAATGTAAGTTATAAAACTATGTTCAAAACAAAACTCTGGTCAATTACATGCACAGGAGGAGCATCTAAGCCAAAAAAGTGTCGCCATCGTTTCAAAGAAAATAGATGGGCATGAGACAATTTGTCCCATATAAAGTTTATTAGTCTTGGAGAAACGTATAATGTTTCTGATTTTCATTTTTGGGTCTATCACACTTATAGTCAACATACATTAATTCTAGTATTTTTTTGTTATTTTCTCAGGATTCATAACTTAAACAAGGTATGAATAACATTAACTATGTACAATTAACAAATTTAGAGCTTTTTTGGACTGTTTTAAGACTGCCCCCAAGCATACACAGGAGACCTCTCAACTTTTAAAAAAGACTTGACACACATAACGATTAAATACTTAGACGTGAAAGTTTGTGACAATAGTGAATTATGAGTAAAATTAGTTGGACGTAATCAAATGTCAGTACTATTTACAATTAACGACGTTTCGGGAGCAGGTACTCCCATCATCAGGTTCGTCTTGAGAAAGACGGTGTGTGTGTTCTAATTCTGCAGCCATATGGAGCAGAAGCAGCCTATATGGCGACGTCTGAGAACCCACCCATAAGCCAAACAAGCATCAATATTGATCCGATATGGATCCCAATGTTTAAGAAGGAGCTAAAAAGGCAGAATTAGAACTTGAAAGATCTCGATAATACAAATTCGCAGGTAGCTAGGAGGTATATAAGGAACCCTAATCCCAATATAGACCGGGGAAGGCCCCATCGTAGACAAGGTTTCAAAGTGCATAACAAAGTCGTTGAAACCTGCCTACGAAGTTAGGTTAAAGTCCTAACACCCAACACTTGACACACACCGTCTTTCTCAAGACGAACCTGATGATGGGAGAAGTACCTGCTCCCGTAACGTCGTTAATTGTAAATAGTACTGACAATGGATTACGTCCAACTAATTTTACTCATAATCAAATACTTGACAACTCTAACCTTACGGCCTTATCAGAACATATGACAAAACTTGACCACCGACCAGACAAAGAAAACTGCCTTATACTTCATACAGAACCACATACAGACAAAAGGAAATTTTTAGAAATGCTCTATATAAAAGCTGACAAAGACAGTATGAACAAAAAACAAGGCATTAACAATCTTAGCAGTATTTATTATAATATTATCTTAAACTCTTATTTTTTCCTTTACCTTTTTCTAATTTCATTTAAAATTTATATACTTAGTTAGACACGCGACATAGAAAACATTCAAAATTTTATTAATTTTCAAACTTTCTCATTTTGTCATTTTAAGAACTGAAGAAGCTCAGGATCCCTGGGCGAAAGCTCTTCGTCAATTTATTTTTAATACATTTTAATTAAAAAAAGGACTGAAGTCTTCAATCATTTAATTGATATGTTCAATTAACTATTACATAATAATAAAGAACTAAAACTTTACTAAAATATGTATATCCTGACGATAGAAAAGAATGAAGAAGTGCTACAAGTGCCCAAAGTAGTAGCGGTGGGGGTTGGCGACAATATTTTACTTTGGGAAGGTCTGATTTGTTCCTTCCATTTTATATAAGTTCCTTAATTATATAGAGAGATTGACCAATTATATGGAGATACTGGTCAATTATATTGAGGGACTGGTCAAACATCATGATGAATTAATGGAAAAATCTAATACTGTGTATATATATATATATATATATATATATATATATATATTATATATATTAATATATTATATAATTATATATATATATATATAATATAATGTTAAATAATAATAACTTACAGGAGGTGAAAAACGAGAGTTTGTAGGAGTTTAGAAATTTTCGACGAGTTGTCTTCTTCAGCTAGGTTAGCGGGAGGTTCCCAGGCGACTGGCCGGTAGAGTTAACATACACGGCTTAAAGTGTATTGTTTGCCGACGTGTTGCGATCTCTAGCGGATGGGTGTAGGTACTACTTTCAAAGTCTAGGAGGTGGTGAGCTCTAGTAGACGACAATAAAACTACACACCCGTGTTTAAAACGAAACCGCGAACATTTAACTATAAAAAACAGCGCCTAGCACTTTTACGCACCCGGGACGAGGTATTGGAGATAAAGGAAGGAAGAAGGATTATTACAATTGTTATAACAATAAGGGAGATAACATAAGGCAGTTTAATTTAAATGATAATAATAATAATAACTATAGAAATAGGTGAAGTGTATTTTAGGATGAAAAGAGAAAAAAAAGGGAGAAAAGAAGAGATTGTTTAAAATAAATAATATATAAGTTCAAAAATAAATAAAGAAGCAAGAAAGTAAGGAAAATAGGAACACTAAGTGATGAAAACGAAATAACGATAGATCTACATATATAACATAACATATACACATTTATACGTATAATATAATTCAAATAAAAGTTGATAAATAAAATAAGCTGGATAAAATAAAAAATAAATAAAGATAATAAAATAAATAAATAAGAGAAATAAATAATTGAATAAAAGTTAATAAAATTATATCTAATATTTATACCAGGGAGGGTTCTGGAATTGGTCACCAGTTGATATGCAGTTTCCATTAACCTTCTGTCTTGATCAGATGTGCCGGGTGAAAGAGTTTTAAGTATTCGAACTGAGTAGCATTCGTCAAAACTAAGTTTGTGTGAGATAGCATGGCGGCAACTGGTAGATGAATCAGGTTGTGGGTAACAGAACTACGGTGATTGTTGATGCGGTAATTTAGGGGTGTGCAGGTTTCTCCTACGTAGAAGGCATCACAGATATTGCATTCTAGCACATAAATTACGTTGGAAGACTTGCAATTAGCTGAGCATTGGATGGTATAAGATATATTAGTGCTGGGGCTGATGAATTGGTAGATGGGTTTGTTAGATTGCAAGTGAGGCAGCGGGTCTGTTACATTTACTCATGCCTGGACTAAGGTTAGGTGTAATTTTTTGATCCGGATTAGTACGGACGACAAGGTTTCTTAAGTTCGGAGGTCTGCGGAATGAAATGGATGGAGGCTTGGGCAAAAGTTCTCTAGTTAGAGGAGAGCTGTTAAGAATTGGTAATCCAGAACGTAGGACTCTTTTAAATTTTGTAGGCCGGGATAATAAGTGGTTACTAAATTGACTGGGTTTCCTAACGTAGGATCAGGAGGCTGCTGGGGTAATATGGTTTGTTAATTTGCCTAGTAACAAGTGGTTCTGGGTAACCTCGAGCAAGAAGAGCTTGGGAGAGACCAGAGGTAAAATTTTGTAAGCTTTCATCGTCAGAACAAATTCTGCGTCCTCTGGAGGCTAGGAATGGTAAAGATTGTTTAGTGTGTGAAGGGTGGCAAGATGAGAAGTGGAGGTATTGTGGTGGTTCGTAGGTTTTATATGTACGGAGGTATTGAACGAGCCATTAGTTAATGTAAGGTCGACATCAAGGAATGTAGCAGAGGTTTTGAATATGACCAAGTAAAACTAACACTAAAGCTGGAATTTAAAGAATTCAGAAAGACTAATAGAGAGTTTAGATCATATTGCCATATCATGAAGATATCATCTATGAACCTTCGCCAACAGAGCGGCTTTAAAGGTTGTTGAGTGAGGAAAGATTGTTCAAGATGGCCCATAAATAGATTAGCATAGGATGGCGCAAACTTAGTGCCCATAGCCGTACCTTTGACTTGAAGATAAAATTCGTTTTCAAAACGAAAGGCATTAGTGGTGAGTACTAGCTTGGCGAGCTGGACCAGAAAATCTGTTGAAGGAACATGAGGCTGAGGGCGTTGGTTTTAAAAATGATTCCATAGCTGACAAACCTTCGTCGTGGGATATTAGTGTACAATGCCGTCACATCTATGGTTACTAGAAAAGCATCAGGGGGAGGGGGCAGGTAATGAGCGAATAAAATTTAAAAAATCATAGGTATCTTTATTGTAGGACGGTAAAGCTTTAACTAACGGCTGGAGGTTATCAACGAATGCTGATATTCTCTCAGTATTGCCTCCACAAGAAGCAACTATAGGACGGCCTTGAGTAGGATTATTTTCTTTGTGGATTTTAGGGAGGAGGTAAAGATGAGGGGTGCGAGGTCTCTCCGGAATTAAGAGGCGACAGTCTCGTTGATAGATTTTCAGGGCCAGCTTTGCTAAGGACATACTCTTTAATTTTTTATTGAAGTCAAGTGTTGGATCCTCCTGTAATTTTCTGTAGGAATCTGATTCGAGTTGACGGTGAGCTTCAGCGTCGTAGTCCTTACGGTCCATCACAACAGTAGTTGAACCCTTATCGGCAGGTAGCACCATGATATCCAGGTCTGCACGAAGAGATTGTATCGCTTGTTTCTCCTCAAACGATATATTCTTTTGGTTAGGAGAGAGCTTGGGAAAAGAGGGTCAGACACCTGATTTAAAATGTGCTTTATGTACAGTTCCAAAGGATGGTTCTGATCAAGTGCTGGGGGGTCACGTGATGTAGGAGGTTTGAATGGTAAAAGAGAGTTGTGAATATTGTCAGTTGAATGCGTTGTTGCATTGTTTTCCCAGTAGAATTTCCATCGGAGGCTTCTGGCAAACTTAAGAGTATCCTGGACAAGGTTAAATTGATTAAATTTGGGGGTGGGGGCAAAAGATAGACCTTTGGTTAATACCGAGGTTTGAGAATCTGTAAGGGTTTTTGATGACAAATTAAGAACATCATGACCAGGTAAATTTTCAATAGGGGGTGCTGTGTGAGGTTGTGGTAACGTGTGGGGGCGGAGGTTGGCGTTTTGGAAGGCGCGGAGCCCTGGCGGAGGTGGAGGTAAATTAAAAAGGTCAAGGAGACAGGGTTTGTCAGCAATTAGAGGCAAAGGTGGAGCAGTAAGATAGGATTAAGCGGAAAAGTATTTCCTGTATTAAAATGACTACGTATTAATTGTTGTAATTTATTAGCATGATTACATTGGAATGAGTCCTGCAGTTCAACAGAGTCGGTAAGTAATGAGATAGCTTCGGCTGTAAATATATCATGATTATCAAGAATCTGTTGCAGCAGTGATTTAAGATGGTTTAAATGACTATCAAAGGTGTATTTATAATGTTTCAAATACCAGATTAGTAAGTTTAAGAGAGGTAGTATATTGGAAAATGTAAAGTTCCGATCTAAGAGAGGGTGGTACGCCAGAAATGAGTAATTTGACTGTAAGGCCGTTAGGGGAATACCGAGAGAGATGCAAGAATCCATATACCAAATATGACTAGCGAAACGAGCCACTTTATTAGCGTGGTATTTTATGCTATTTAAATAGCAAGCGGGGTCAGTGGGCATTTAATGCCATCGAAGTAAGGATAAAAATACTAGTGAAGTGAATAACATACGGAATAAAGCACTTTCAGACAGTAAAAGAGCTAAAGATAAAGCTAAAACAAGAAATTATAAAATAAACACAGCCAATACAAAGATATTATATAAATACACGTAAATATAGATAAAAAAAGATAAGATAATTGGGCCAATAATGTTAATTGATGAAAACAGAAAACAACATAATGGTAGAAAATATAGATAAGAACTAATAAAGGATAGATATATATCAAAGTGTAATAAACAGTAAAAAGTTCTGAATTATAAAAAGAGGGCAAGTAAATAATTAAATAATATAAAATAAGAAAAAATAAAATAAATAAAAGATAAACAAGTATAATAAAAAAGAATATAAACAGAAGATAAAAGAAATAAAATACAAGGGAAGATAAAAATAAATGAAACTTAACTAAAATGACATTATTAAAAAAAAATAATAATAATACAGGTTTAATAGGTAAGGAAGTATTTTAAAGAGTTACAGAAAAGATAAAAGAGTCGATTGTACAGTGGTTGAAAACAATAGATAGTAAAATGGCGGGCACAGGTTGATAATAATAATTTTCCTTACTTTCTTGCTTCTTTATTTTTTTGAACTTATAATATTATTTATTTTAAACAATCTCTTCTTTTCTCCCTTTTTTTTTTCTCTTTTTCATCCTAAAATACACTTCACCTATTCTATAGTTATTATTATTATTATTATCATTTAAATTAAACTGCCTTATGTTATCTCCCTTATTGTTATAACAATTGTAATAATCCTTCTTCCCTTCCTTTATCTCCAATACTCGTTCCCGGGTGCGTAAAAGTGCTAGGCGCTGTTTTTTATAGTTAAATGTTCGCGTTTCGTTTTAAACCTGGGTGTAGTTTTGTTGTCGTCTACTAGAGCTCACCACCTCCTAGACTATGATAGTAGTACCTACACCCATCCGCTAGAGATCGCAACACGTCGGCAAACAATACACTTTAAGCCGTGTATGTTAACTCTACCGGCCAGTCGCCTGGGAACCTCCCGCTAACCTAGCTGAAGAAGACAACTCGTCGAAAATTTCTAAACTCCTACAAACTCGTTTTTCACCTCCTGTAAGTTATTATTATTTTACAATTATTATTTACGTACGCTGAGTACTTTCCCTTTTCATTATTATATTTATATAATATATATATATATATATATATATATATATATATATATATATATATATATATATATATATATATATATATATATATATATACGCGTCTCCACCAATCTCGGGATAAGGTTATGAATAAAACACAGCTTTACATGAAAACTATATATTTATTTCTGCCAACGTTTCGATTTAACTACAAATTCTTCATCAGGGCCCTTTGCAACACAAGAAAACATCAATCTATTTAGAGAGTGTAAAATGAAAATAGATAAATTAAAAAAGAATGAGCAATAACAAAAAAATAAAAAAATATATAAAATAAATAAACCAAGAAATAAGAGAACTTAAAAATAAAAATATTTGTATATAAATAAAATAAAACATTTTACTTACGAAATAATCACAGTCTTCATCTACTATGGGCCAGGAGACCCATGCAAAATTTAAAATAAAAGTTTAAAAAATATAAAAACTAAGTTCATTGAATTAAAATAATTTGTCATAAAAATTAATTAAAAACCAAAGTAAAAGTTAACAACATTGAAGGTACGAACTAATAAAACACAATAAAAGTTAAAAGTTAGTGTTATTATATATATATATTATATATATATATATATATATATATATATAATATATATTATATTATATATATATATATATATATATATATATATAATATTTTTCTAAGAGTGTATTTGATATGTGTTATTACAGGTTGTAATACTGTTTGGTTGCAACAAGGAGAGCGAAAGCTGTAGGTTGTCTCTCATGCTGCTGCACAGCATAGTAGATAAGACGCTGAACCTGTCTCCCCTAGATGAGCACATGGAGCCATTACAATGCTTCTTTATCATGCTGGCCAACATAGTCAAAAAACAAACATCCCTGTTTGCCCAGACCATTGACACAAACAGGCTATTCACTTTCGGTAAGGAACTGTTCAATGCATTCATTAAACATAACATTCCAAATAATCACGGTGTGTCAGCCACTTGGAAAGAAGTAACGCGACCTGCTAGTCAAACTTGTATTGACAATATTTTCTCTAATGTCCCTGATATCAAATCAAGTAAATTTAGTTTTATTTTTTCTGATCACATAGTTCTGATATGTCCGATAATTAAACCAGTAAAGAATAAAAAGCCTTTAATTAATTATAAAAAAAGATTTATTATGTAACAGTTTTTGTATCATGATTTACAAGCCTTTACTACTGATGCCTCCAGTATAAAAGAATGTGATGATAACTGGAAAACTTTTAATGCTTTTATTTCACGTGCTTTTCCTGAAAAAACATTAAAATTAAATATTAATAAAAAAGATCAGGTACAAAAAATATCACAAGAATTAACTACTTTAAAAAAAGAAATAATTACCTTATCATCACTAGCTAAAGATGTCTTCTACTAAATACTATTGTAAAAAATGTTTTTTTGTATGGTGAGAAATAATAAATAAATAAAAATAAATGTTTGTAGTCGATACGTTGCTGCAAAACTTAAATCTAAAAAAATGAAATATAAAGAAACCCTTAAAAAAGAATTAGTTAAGCATAATACTGATTTAGTTAAAAATAATGCAACTAACACACATAAAAAATATGGCATTTGATAAATACTGAAAGTGGTAAAAATAATACAAATAAACTTACCTCATCAAATCTTACTGCTGATGAACTCAATCAATATTTCTTAGAGGCTCCTAACAACCTTGTAAACCAGCTACCTGCTAACTCGAAAAACCCTATGGAGTACTTGAATGAGGCTAACAATAAAAACTTTTATTTCCAAGTTGGAAATGGCATTGATGGGCGCCAATATGTAATATTTCAACAAGGATGGGATTGGGACACTCCATGATAGGCACCAATATATTTTATTTTAGACTGTAGACTCTACGTATTTAATTTTAATAAATTCATATTTTATGAAGTCCGTAAGGAGTGATTCAAATTGAGGGAAGGAATTCCATTGGTATATGCTACTCCCTCCAAAGGGTAGAGTCAGAATAAGCCAATAGAATTCCTAGAAGGAAGGAATACTATTGGAGCATGACCATCCTTCAATGGTAGGATTCAGAATCCTCCCATTGTTGGGAAGAGCATGACCAATTAAATTCCTTCCCTTATTGGGTTTGAGAAAAGGAATTCTATTGGTGAATGCTGCTCCTTACAATGGTTGAAGTCAGAATACCAACCATTTTAAGGGAGGAGCATGACAATTAAATTCCTTCCTTATTGGGTTTGAGAAAAGGAATTCTATTGGTGAATGCTGCTCTCCTTACAATGGTTGAAGTCAGAATACCAACCATTTAAGGGAGGAGCATGACCAATTAAATTCCTTCCCTTATTGGGTTTGAGAAAAGGAATTTTATTGGTGAATGCTGCTCCTTACAATGGTTGAAGTCAGAATACCAACCATTTGAGGGAGGAGCATGACCAATTAAATTCCTTCCCTTATTGGGTTTGAGAAAAGGAATTCTATTGGTGAATGCTGCTCCTTACAATGGTTGAAGTCAGAATACCAACCATTTAAGGGAGGAGCATGACCAATTGAATTCCTTCCATTATTGGGTTTGAGAAAAGGAATTCTATTGGTGAATGCTGCTCCTTACAATGGTTGAACTCAGAATACCAACCATTTAAGGGAGGAGCATGACCAATTAAATTCCTTCCCTTATTGGGTTTGAGAAAAGGAATTCTATTGGTGAATGCTGCTCCTTACAATGGTTGAAGTCAGAATACCAACCATTTAAGGGAGGAGCATGACCAATTGAATTCCTTCCATTGTTGGGTTTGAGAAAAGGAATTCTATTGGGTATGCTGCTCCTTACAATGGTTGAAGTCAGAATCCAACCATTTAAGGGAGGAGCATGACCAATTAAATTCCTTCCCTTATTGGGTTTGAGAAAAGGAATTCTATTGGTGTATGCTGCTCCTTACAATGGTTGAAGTCAGAATACCAACCATTTAAGGGAGGAGCATGACCAATTAAATTCCTTCCCTTATTGGGTTTGAGAAAAGGAATTCTATTGGTGTATGCTGCTCCTTACAATGGTTGAAGTCAGAATACCAACCATTTAAGGGAGGAGCATGACCAATTGAATTCCTTCCATTATTGGGTTTCAGGGTACTCAATTGGTGCATGCTCTCAACAATGTTTGGCTTTAAAATGATTGTCTCTGATGATTTGTAAACTGTCACTATAAAAATTGTGTTTTGTTTAGGTATTGGTTGTTTAATGCTCTCGGATCAGAGACTAGTCAAAGCCTGTGGTGCTTTTATTTGCTGCTTTATAACCCTTGGTAGAGAAACTCAACTTCTACACCAGACTGTACATAATAACGGACAACTCCTCGTAACTACTTGCCTCACATGTATAGGTCTGTATCAGATGATGGGTGTTAAGAGCCAATCTTTGATTTTATCATTAAGCTATAGTTATAGATCAGTAAGTCAGAAGCCAAGGGGTTTATGTATTTTCCTCCCGAGGCAAAACCAAGGGAGATATTTATTGCATGGATAAATAGAATTTTACTCTCGAGGTGCATGCATGATTTTAACTTAAGACATTGGTGTAAATTAATAGTTGTATTCTTAATTTCATACATTTTGATGTATTTTGTTTTTAATTTTTATTTGCCAGTTCCGCTTTTTATAATTTTTTTGTTGGATTCCTTTTATAAATTTATGGGATAATGCCCCCTAAAGAATACGCCCTCTTGTAAGATTTGTGGACTCTAACTCAAATTATACAAAGCACTTTTTACTTCTAAGGAAGAAAATGTTAACAAAATATAATTGTATGAGAGACACCAATGAAATGTAACAAGCAAAATGCACTGCTACATCTGGGAACTATTTGACATTCGTCATAATCAATGGCTTGACATAATGTCATGTCCTACTCTGTTTCGTTACGTCTAACTCATAAGGGCGCCATTCGTTCGGTATCATACGACATTCGTTAGACGTAACGAAACAGAGTGGGACATGTTATTATGTCGAGCCATCGTTGATGACGAATGTCAAATGGAACAGTTCCCAGATGTAGCATTGCACTTTCTTGTTACATTTTCTAGGTGTCTCTCGCACAATTATATTGTGTTAACTATTCATGTTTTGCAAACTCGGTAGTATCAAATGATATAAGAATAGTTTCTTTGTAGCCCTAAGGGAATGACGAGTAACTTTTTCTCCCTTGGGAGTGAAAAGTGCTTCTTTACTCCCTAAAAACTTTAATAAACTTCATATTATACACCCTCTGGAGATAAACATGCTGTATTTTCGTTAAAAATTGTTTTTCTATTTAGGTTGTTTCATACTCTACTGATAAATTTTTTAGCATATTTCGAGCTGCATTATTCTTGTTCTAGGTACAGACGTAGGGCAGCGATGGGCAGTAGAAGTTCTGTGTGAAATATTATTGTGTTTAAACAAGAAATTCTCGGATGATCTGACCAGATGGCTTTCCGCTGCTTTAAGTCAGAATGATTTTCCGTCTCCGAGGGCTAGTCATCAGATAAAATCTCAATTCCAGTCTAATGTACTCAAGTAAGTCTAGTAGCATAGATGTTCACTGATAGCTCATATAGTTAGAGCGCTAGGCTTATTCAAGGGTACCTTTAGTTTCAAGGTTGACCAGGTTCAAATCTTGGTTAGGACCACTTGATTTTTTCAATAAATAAAAACTAAAACATGTTAATGAGTTAGGAAGTAAACTTTCATCTATTTTATTTCTGCTACATAATCTTAGTTTAGCTTTAGATATTGATACCATGAAGCTTGCTTACTATGCGCATTTTCATTCACTTACGCTGTATTGTATTAAAGAATGGGGAGCAGCCCCCGTAGCCAACAGTATTTTTATTTTGCAAAAAAAATCTATTCGTATCATATAAATTAAAAACAATGACTTTTAATTCTATAATTTGGAAATTTAAGCTATGGCCATTTCACCCAACACTGTGGGCATCATCAGGCTAATAAACTAAACACTACATTAACAACTAAAGATCACAGAAAACAAATAAAGCACATATACATAAGACTAGAATAAATAAATAAAAAATCACAGAATTAGCTAAATTTAACTTCGTCAACAAAAAGATTTGTTGACGAAGTTAAATTTAGCTAATTCTGTGATTTTTTATTTATTTATTCTAGTCTTATGTATATGTGCTTTATTTGTTTTCTGTGATCTTTAGTTGTTAATGTAGTGTTTAGTTTATTAGCCTGATGATGCCCACAGTGTTGGGTGAAATGGCCATAGCTTAAATTTTATAGCTTACCAAATTATAGAATTAAAAGTCATTGTTTTTAATTTATATAAAATGTGTGAATTCTATAAACTTAAAAGTGAGACTAAGGATAAATTACTATTCGTATCATGAATAATGCTAAACATGACGCTAAGTGCAAACAATATTTAATTGAAAATAAAATTTTAACTTTTCTAACTTTTAAAAAGCAAAGTATGATGAGGGGGAGTTCAATAATATTAAGAACCACAATTATGGCACTAGATATATTGCTAACATCAATATTCCCACTTGTAGGCTCAACAAATCACATCAGTCCCCAAATTTTAATAGAATAAGGTGCTTTAATAAATTACCAACTTCAATAGTTGTACTTCCTCCCAAAAATTTAAAAAAAAGCATTAAAACGTTTTTGCTTGAGAAAGCCTACTATAATGTTAACAAATTTTTAGCTGATAACTTAGTATTCCCACCTTAAATGTTTAGTGTTTCTCATGTAATGTTATGCTTTTTTTTAATCAAGTTTGTTATTCAAGTTATGCTGTGTATGTAATTACAATCTATTTGTTTTCTTGTTTTTTTTTTTCATTTAATTGTAAAATTTTGACAATTGAGAAACTTTGTAATAAAGTAACCTCAAGTATGTAAATAAAGAAATAAATAGTGAGCATGAGATTAGGTGAATGTTGGGTAATCTTTGGCATGAAGACCTCAATAAATTTCAAGTTTATCTATGCTTGCTTAAGAAGCAACCAGTAATTCGGAGACATTATGGGATGTAGATAAACTTTTGATATCTGTGCTCTGGGGCTCTAGAGAAAGGCCCCATAGAGCTGCTGTTATTGCTATTAGGCATAGTAAAGATCACAGTAACAAGATACTCTCAGTATAGTACTAGAGTGAAGCAGATGAAGTATTAAAACTACATAGGCCTCTTTAGGTTGCTCTCTGAGTCTGAAGAAGGTAACTGGTTGTTTTGAAGTTTGATAAGAGTAGTTTAATAGGTGAGTCAACAACCAAGTCCTGTAGCTCAGTGATAGAGCACTCGCTTTTCGACCTGGAGGTCGAGGGTTCAAATCCAGTCAGGGGAGGACCTTAATATAAGGTTATCGTAATAATTGGGTGTGTACAAACTCTGGGGTGGAATTAGTTGAGTGAGATTTGAGTCAGGGGAAACGCTAATATGATTCTACTGGTTAAAGAGAGAGAGAGTGATGAAGAACCACGTGTTCAATTGTCTATGAACGAGCCACTTCGGGTAGCTCACGTGAGGTTTGAGCTGGTTCACAAAATATTTCAAAATTAGTATAAAAAATTAACTCGCTTACCGAAGATGGTTGCTGCAGCGTCTTGAGAAGGCCCTCTACGCCTTCTTCTCCCTGTTTTACCAGGGTAATCCACGCACAGCGATCGGTAATTATTTTGGTTAAGTATATTTGCACGTATCGGAAACGGTATACGTAATTTTGATAAAAGAAAATAATACTTTTTGATCGTATTAAATAACGAAATGATAAAGAATCTTAAAGCCAGTAGGCGATGTAAAGAGAGGAGAAATCACAACAGTCTGCTTGGATATCAGATCCCGGTAGCAACTAAAGGGAAATCTCGTGAAATACGTAGTCAAGGTGTGAAACTCCGCCCTTTCAACTCTCATTGGCGAAAACTAAAAATGATAAGAAAACTTCGCGCGAAAATTAAAGAAAAATATGAACTGGCGTCAACAGTCTAGTATCTATGTCTTTTTATCTAGGATACTGTTACTAACATAAGGATGAAAGGACTTTGGGACAGACGTGTACCGCAGCTACCGTGATGGGCCTTTGCTGGTTGATCCTCGAGATCACCTGATACCCACCTCATATATTAACTTACTGTCTCACTTCAGACTTTAAATGTAGACTCAACTGAAACTACTACTACTATGACTTTATTGCTTCCTCTGTATTAGAGAGCAGACTTAAGACACCTATGTAGCTTTGACGCCTCATCTGCCTCTAAAGTGAGCATATGCAGTTATTATGATTTGTACTATGCTATATAGCATTAACAGATCTCTACAGTCTCATTTCAAAGTTGCAGAGCACAAGTGCCAGAAAGTATCTACATCACTCAATGGTTCCTAAATGCTGCTTGCTTCTCAAACAAGTATCTATAAACTTGTCAATTAGCAAGTCTGCAATTAAGTGAGGACTTCGTGTTGAAGACCCCCCAACATTCATTCAACCTCTTAAGAACCAGTTCTACTCTCATTTTGTGGAAAAAGTAACATCAGTAAACCTGTGGTTTAGTTTAAAAACCTAGTGGCCTGACTGAGATTTGAACCTAGGCTATCTTGAGCTAGTTTGGTATGGCTCTAAAAAGGCCTGACACTCTAACCAACCAAAATATTTACTACAACCACCTGTATATAAGTGTAATATGGGAGTTCCAGTGGTGTATTGGTTAGCACATCTGCCACCCAGACTGTCCGGGTGCAATCCTGGTCAGGGCCTCTAAGATTTTCACATGAGAGATGGACATCCTTTTATGTGCTGTCTTTCGTAAGAAACATCAAGCCAATGGTGTTCATCCGATCAATACCATGTCCTTGTAAAAGATTCCTAACCTTAAATGAACCTAGGTTTAGACAAAATTTAGGACCCTCAAAATTAGTTTATTTAAAGTATATAAATGTTTTTGCCTTATGGGTTTAAAAGCAGGAGAGCTTAGTCTGGTTGTAGGGCACGTGTTGTTTCTAGTTAAAGCCAATGAAACTTTTAGATAAGTCACGGCTCTTCTGTGGATTAGACGTAAAAACTGGTCTACCTTATGTTGACCTTATGAGTTCTACCTTATGCCTGCACTAGGACTCATAAGGTAGAACACTATCTTCTATCTAAGGGAGTTAGCAAAAATGCCTGCACTAGGGCTCATAAGGTAGAACACTATCTTCTATCTAAGAGAGTTAGCAAAAATGCCTGCCTAGAACACTATCTTCTATCTAAGAGAGTTAGCAAAAATGCCTGCACTAGGACTCATAAGGTAGAACTCTATATTCTATCTAAGAGAGTTAGCAAAAATGCCTGCACTAGGACTCATAAGGTAGAACACTATCTTCTATCTAAGGGAGTTAGCAAAAATGCCTGCACTAGGACTCATAAGGTAGAACTCTATCTTCTATCTAAGGGAGTTAGCAAAAAAGGCACAGCAACATGGCCTACTTGCTAAGTTATAAGTGTAATATAATTTATAAAATTTGTTTGTTTGCAGGGAAAGGACAAATCGTAGAAAACTACAAGAGACAGTAACAGAGTTCTCTCTTATCTGCAGAGGACTGGTTACTACTGACTTTAACTTTAAACCTCCATCACCTTAGATATTATAACCATTAGGTTTGCAAGACTGCTTTTAACTTTATTGTTCAAACCCTTGTGAGTTGTCGACTTACTGGGGTCTTAGGTACTGTATATAGTTTGGTTAAATCTTCCCTCTATAATGGACTATCAGCTTTTAAATTAATTTTTCATTAAAATTACTATCGATAAAATTTGTTTAGCCGGGATATCCCTGGACCTATCTTGATAATAGGTTTAACTGATTTGCATGATTGGTCTCCATATTAGTTTAGTAGTGATGAGTGGGCACAAATGAGACAATGTGAATATTGTTTTTACAGAACTATATTTCGCTCCACACTGAGCATATTCATGTTTCACGTTAATACCGTTAGGATAGTCTTAACTAAAATCAAGGTCTGAATTGTTACACATACTGTTAAACATGCAAAAATCGAAGTGCATATCTACACTAAATCTACTATTACTACTGCTATAACACAAAAACAACTAAATTTAATAAAAACTAATAATTTGAAAAAAATGAACTATTAAGCAGAGATTAGTACAGAAAATGATGGTACAGAAAAATCATTTTCTGTACTGATATCTGCTTAACTACTTCATTTTTTCAAATTATTAGTTTTATTAAATTTAGTTGTTTTTGTGTTGTAGCAGTAGCAATAGTAGATTTAGTGTAGATATGCACTTCGATTTTTGCATGTTTAACAGTATGTGTAACATTATTCAGACCTTGATTTTAAATTACAGTCTATCGACTAATTTAAAAATCTTGACAGGTCAGTTTAGGCACCGCCATATCTTAAGAAAAAAAATCCCTGCAAGAAGGGAGCGGGAAAAAACTATGTAAACAAATCAGGTTATTTTACTCATATTTTCTTGGCGATGTTTTTTTACATTTCTTTTGTGTAGTTTTATTTTATAATATCATTTTTATAATTAATTCGGAAGTAGATTTCAAAACGATGTAAACAAAAGATGAACCACAAACAAAGTGAAAGATTCCCGGGTTATTTCCAGGTTATTTCCCTACTGTGGTTATGGTGGTAGGGATTTTTTCCTCTTTTCAAGTGAGGGGTTGGCAGCGGCTTCTCTGATTGGTCAATCCCCAAAATGCTTATGACCTTATGCAAGCCTTAAATGCCAGGCCACGGGACCACGAAATAATCATAAACTGAATGGAAAGGGCAAGGATTTGCGACCGGTCGTGTGTGAGACGATCTCGGCGGCGAAAGCCAGCTTTGATCAACGAAATAAATAAAGCTTAATGAAAAGTATGGAGAGAAGTTAATAATTTACGAATTAAGAAGGAAGGAAGAGTAATAAATACCTAATAAAATGATAACGGAAGTAGAGAGACAGGAACGGGAGACGCCGGGAACCAGACTGAGGGAAAATATAGCGGTTGGCGGGGGGTACCCACGGCGCAGGATGGCCAACCTTTCAACAGAACCCCCAAAAGCTGAGTCAGCGCGGGCGTTTCGAAGCTACAAAACGCCCTCACTGCCCCAGATTAATGGACGAAACTGAGATTGGAAGGCAGGATTAGGATAGGAAGGTTAAAATAAGGAAACGGGAAAAGGAAAAGGTAATTTGACAAAGGATACCAGCAACAATGTTGCACTTGGGGATTTTTAAACTAAACAATAGACAGTAGTTAGACTATCCTAACGTTATTAACGAGTAACATGAACATGCTCAGTGTGGAGTGAAATATAGTTCTGTAAAAACAATATTCACATTGTCTCATTTGTGCCCACTCATCACTACTAATAGGTTTAATCATAACCTTTAAGAATTAAATTACTCTTAATATATTAGATTGAATGCGTTAACAAAGCAAATGATTTCTTAGTTAGACTATCTGCTTATAGTCCCCAGGCTAGGCATGAAAAACGTAACTCATTTTATACTGCTTCAAATTTAAAAAAAAATATACCTTAAACGACGAAGAAAAAAAATTAATCTTCCTATCCAAATTAGAGCCATTTTAGAAGATAAAGTCGCACAAATTTGTTGGTTCCTTGAAAAAATCATTAGTTGTTTTGACAGAGATTTTGTGGTATATGTTAAACATGGTTAATATTTAATACACTTGAGTTTAAAAAAATATATATTTAATTGTCAAACCACAATACATAAAAAAGAAAAACTGACCTGTTTCGACTATTAATTCGTCATCTTCAGAGCACCTTTTATAAACTTGAAAGTTTATAAAAAGTACTCTGAATATGACTAACAATTGGTCGAAACAGGTCAGTTTTTCTTTTTTATGTATTGTGGTTTGACAATTAAATATATATTTTTTTTAAACTCAAGTGTATTAAATATTAACCATGGTTCCTTGACATAATTGGTTCCCCATTAGGTGTGCTCAAACTTGAAGTGAACATTTCTTTAAGTCAATTAAACGTCCAATAAATCGAGTGTTCATTCATCAAAATTGATGAATTGACTTTGAATAACTACGACCAAAGTTTTTACATTTGCAAAATGACTTAAAAAATTGATTAATCGTAGAGATTTTTTTAAATTATTGGCAAACATCGACCATTTTTTCGGTGGTTTTGTCAATGCCGTAATTTTGGTTGTAGTTATCTGATTTTGATTAATAATAACTCAATTCATTGGAAGTTTCATCAATTGTATTGAATATCTTCTTCAAGTTTTACTCTCAACTAACTGGGAACTATAATACGACACACAGCTAAAATCAATTGACAGCCCGCCAAAATCGCAATGCTTTCAACCCTCTTTTTTTAACAAAAAAATTCCCTACTCTGGCAACACTGTAAGTCAGGTTATGTTTTGAATTTTATTATTTATTTTTATTTGATATCGTATTTTTTTATTTTTTAAAAATTATTTACTTACTTTTTAAGTAGGAATATTGTTGTATCTTATAAATTTATCAACTAAGTGTTGCTTTAAATTTGTTCGGGAAGTATGAATTAAGTGGAGTTAAAGATTTAATTACGTAATGACAATGGATCATAATAGTTCTATGATAAAAGTTAGACGATTTAAATAGTCAGCTATAATTACTCTTTTCCAAAACAAATTGCTTTTTTGTGTCAAGTTTGTATAATTGAAAGCATATTGTTTCATATTATAAAAATAATATGACACAATATGCATTCATGACTTAAAAACGTCAAGAATGTCCATGCGTCAATGTTCATGCGTCAAATATAGGCACTCAGATCATATTACAACAAATATAATACTACAGATCAGATAATTTGATGAATTGAACAGATTAGAATGAAACGAAACGAATCAATGTGCACAGTGAAGGAAATAAAAGCGACGCGAGGTTACAAATATTTAACACCAGTGTTGCCTTTTTATGATTTTATTTACAAAAAAGGTATTTTTTTATACCGAGGTTGGCATGAGGTGGAGGGGGAAAGAGCGGGGTCGGTTTGAACCAATAGAATTCTTTCCTTCTCAGATTTTTGGCGCGCTGTCAATTGATTTTAACCGTGTGTCGTATTATAGAAGAAATAAAACCAAACAGGTTTCCCCTCATTCGCCTAAACTAAAGTAATATATTAACCAAGTAGGGAAACAAACACGATTTCTGTCAGACCTGGCATGTAGTTCACATTTTGTCCACCAGGGAGTTGCCTCAAATTTTCCTATGGGCACGGCCATAGTAGTAATATAAACAAACTACTTACGGTACTCGAAATTTTTGTTTTTATTGCATTTATTTGTACAATTTAGTATAAAATGTTAATAATTTGTGTTAAAAATACGTTTTAACACATCCAATAGAGGTTTAAGTGCGAATCTTTAAAAACTAGGTTTTTTTAAATTACTTAAAACGAGCGGCTAATTAAACTTTTTTTTCGAGGTCACAACTTAACTTAGTACATTTTTGTGAGTGATATTTGTTTTTCCCCTTCAAATATTAATTGTAATTTTACAACTTTAACCAAACATTTTTGAATATAATAAAAAACAATCGTGATTTTAAGTTATATTTAAGGCAATACATTGTCGTCTGGATTTTCTTCAGTGGTTCAAGTTTCTACCGTTAGACTTTTTAATATTCACCGGTAGGTTTTGTTTTATGTTCTAACTTTTTTATGCAATATTTTATTTTTATATATATATATATATATATATATATATATATATATATATATATATATATATATATATATATATATATATATAATATATATATATATAGCCGCCTCCGTGGCCGAGGTCGTTAGTCTTTACACTGACCTTTGACACCCATGGAGGTCTGGGGTTCGCATCCCAGGTTACGCTCTTAGTTTTTAGAAGATTATTGTTTAGATAAATTATCTCCAACTTTAGACTACACTTTGAGCGTAACGGTTGCTACTACCACCCGAGGTGGTTCCCGCAGGGGTTATCCCTGATGAGCCGCAAGGCTCTAAACGGGCATTATTATTATTATATATATATTTTGTATGTTTTCTTGTCTTGATTTATTTTGTTTTTTATGTAGGCACTGATGATGACCGTTAACGGTTGAAAGTCGGCTTTGTTATTAGTAATTATAATGAGTGGAGAGATGAAAACTTGTTTAGCTTAATTCCTTCTAATCACAGCACTCCACAGTTTCTATCCATCATATAAGCAGGGAACCACTTATTTCAAGAAACTTAAAATTTTTGCTCTTTCCTAAAAATTTTAAATGTGCGCAATATTACAAATACCTCCACTCTTGTTAGGCAGACTAATATATCACCACCATCTTAGGTATATTTAAAAAAAATGGTTTAAAACTGTTCAAAATGAGTCCTGTCGAGCACTACTGATAACACGAAAACCGGTTCACTGGTGAACCTAAGTAATGCTGCCACCCTAACACTATAAAATTTTCTAAAAAAAAAAAGTTGGCAATACTTCCGGTTGCTGAATTATTATGTTCTATTATTAATTAACGATTGATTATTTCATAAAATACTAATATAAATATCGGTGCATACAATATTTAAAGCATTTTATATTGTAGTTTAACGTATTTATTAAATTATATATAAAAAGTAGTCTCAACTAAATGTAGATTCTTGTATTCGCTATCCTTTTGCCATCTAAGACCAGTTTATTAAATAATCAGCAGGTGTTTTAAGTTATTATATTAGTTCTTTACGATCTTTGTTCATTAATAGATATTTATGAACATATTTAAAATAATGTTTTGTTGTTAGGGTGGTACCCTACTTAAGACCACCAGTAAACCGGCTTTCGTGTTATCAGTGGAATTACATTGTGTTTACGGTCCTGTGCTCCTTCTATATATAGTATTATTCTAAGAGTCCTGTTTTTTCAAGTCCAGCTCTTAGACTATTATAAAATCCATTTAAAAAAGTAAAATTTTTGTAAAATAGCAAATTACTTATGATTGTGAACCAAATTAAAACTAATAATCGTACCAATTTTTTACCATTACTTGTAATTTAAAAATTATTTTAATGTAATTTAAAATTTAATTTGTAATGTTCTCCTTGTGATATCTTTTAAATTGTATTTTAAATATAATTATTGTAATTAAATTATTGTTTACAATTTGGTATTGTGTTTTATTAAAGCTCACCTATAACCAAAGAGACTAAACTATTAGAGGGAGGATACAACAGTTCTTATCATTCCTTGGGTAGCTAGGTGCCGTAACTGTACATTGGTGACAAAGAGACTGAACTATTAGAGGGAGGATACAACAGTTCTTATCATTCCTTGGGTAGCTAGGTGCCGTAACGGTTCATTGGTGACGTCATTTTTTTATTTTGCATAATAATTACAATTTCACGAAAATATTACATTATTTTTTTACTATTTTGTTTTAAATCAAGTAAAATGAATTTAAAAAGAGTGTTAATTATTATGTATTGCATGTATTCTTTAATTGTATGTGTTGAATAAGTGGTTTAATGTGGCATCACTGAAAAAATGTCCGCCGTTTTTAGAGTGTGTGCCTTAATAGGGTTGTAGAGGGGTGGAGAGTATCTAGTCTCTCTCTTGAGAGACTATAGTAGGGGGTAAGTACAGTTACGGCACCTATGAAAACTGTCTCACTTCTAGACCCCTTATCACTGTGTTAATCGGGTTCTGTACTCCCTCTAATAGTATTAGTCTCTTTGCCTATAACACACAGGTAAAATTAGTTGACAGCTTGGGAATATATTGGGTGGGTGCCCAAGAGGTTACTCCAGGATGTTAAATCACACCTACAATCTCATATCAGGCTAACCTCATTGGTTTCTCAACACTATTTCCCATGCTGTCAACTGATTTTAATTGTTTTTTATACTATAGTTTAGGACATGCTACTTAAAAGTCCATTGTAAATAAAGAGTATGTAGTATAGCTAGAGAGACTGTTTTAGTTGTGGTATTAGTTAATAGGATGGTGCTAGCAGTACTTTATCACTAGATTGTTCTGGTTGGTATTATAAAGATAGGGTAGAGTTAGATCAAAGAGTATGTAGTATAGCTAGAGAGACTGTTTTAGTTGTAGAACTAGTTAATAGGATGGTGCTAGTACTTTGTCACTAGATTGTTCTGGTTGGTATTATAAAGATAGGGTAGAGTTAGATCAAAGAGTATGTAGTATAGCTAGAGAGACTGTTTTAGTTGTGGTACTAGTTAATAGGATGGTGCTAGCAGTACTTTGTCACTAGATTGTTCTGGTTGGTATTATAAAGATAGGGTAGAGTTAGATCAAAGAGTATGTAGTATAGCTAGAGAGACTGTTTTAGTTGTAGTACTAGTTAATAGGATGGTGCTAGCAGTACTTTGTCACTAGATTGTTCTGGTTGGTATTATAAAGATAGGGTAGAGTTAGATCAAAGAGTATGTAGTATAGCTAGAGAGACTGTTTTAGTTGTAGTACTAGTTAATAGGATGGTGCTAGACTTTGTCACTAGATTGTTCTGGTTGGAATTATAAAGATAGGGTAGAGTTAGATCAAAGAGTATGTAGTATAGCTAGAGACTGTTTTAGTTGTTGTAGTACTAGTTAATAGGATGGTGTGCTAGCAGTACTTTGTCACTAGATTGTTCTGGTTGGTATTATAAGATAGGGTAGAGTTAGATCAAAGAGTATGTAGTATAGCTAGAGAGACTGTTTTAGTTTGGTACTAGTTAATAGGGTGCTAGCAGTACTTTGTCACTAGATTTTCTGGTTGGTATTATAAAAGATAGGGTAGAGTTAGATCAAAGAGTATGTAGTATAGCTAGAGAGACTGTTTTAGTTGTGGTACTAGTTAATAGGATGGTGCTAGCAGTACTTTGTCACTAGATTGTTCTGGTTGGTATTATGAAAATAGGGTTGTTAAAACATAGAGAGACTGTTAATTTAGATAAGAAATGAAAGTGTTTGTTTTAGTTGTAAAATTAACCTTTTGCTGTTATTAATTTTTCCACAGGATAAGCATTTCTGGTACATAAGGTATAGGATTTAAAACTCATTATAAAACTATACATACAATCTTTGAAAAATTTTATTTAAAGTAATGAACTAGATTTTAACACACAAAAATGTATCTTTAGTATAAAAGGGGTTTTAATAGGAACTGAAAATAAAATAAAATTTACTTTCTTTTTAGCAACTACAGAGGCCTACAGTGTAATTGTACATTTGTTAAAAAAATATGGTACAAGGTACCTTGGTACTTTTCCTCGCCATATGGGACTCGCTTTAATCTTCTTCAGAATGTCATGATTATAGACCAAGAGCCCAGGGGTGTTTTGTTAATAAAAAGTGTAATGGCTGGAACCGGTCTCAATTTTTCGTAAATACCTTCCTGAACAAGGATCTGCAATTCTGCAGACTCGTATCGGATGGGTGTCCCAGGCAGAACGCACTTTACATGTCAAATTTACCACCGAAGTTAATAAAAAGTGTAATGGCTGGAAACGGGTTTAATTTTTCGTAAATATCTTCCTGAACAAGGATCTGCAATTCTGCCAACTCGTATCAGATGGGTGTCCCAGGCAGAACCTTTGACCCCTAAAGTGCGTTCTGCCTGGGACACCCATCCGATACGAGTCGGCAGAATTGCAGATCCTTGTTCAGGAAGGTTATTTACGAAAAATTGAGACCAGTTCCAGCCATTACACTGTTGTTAACTTGGGTGGTAAATTTGACCTGTGCGTTCTGCCTGGGACGCCCATCCGATACGAGTCGGCAGAATTGCAGATCCTTGTTCAGGAAGGTATTTACGAAAAATTGAGACCAGTTCCAGCCATTACACTGTTTGTTAACTTGGGTGGTAAATTTGACCTGTAAAGTGCGTTCTGCCTGGGACGCCCATCCGATACGAGTCGGTAGAATTGCAGATCCTTATTCGGGAAGATATTTACGAAAAATTGAGACTGGTTCCAGCCATTACACTTTTTATTAACATAACACCCCTGGGCTCTTGGTCTATTAACTGAATCCTAGTATTACTTAGGTCTGACTGTGCTTGACATCAGAGGGTCAAGCCCTCAACCCTTAAAGTCTAGGGTTTTATAACTAAGGACTCACTTTGCTCGTCCTCAAAATGTCATGATTACCCGAAGCTTAAGGTTGACCTCACAATTATTAGATATCCAAATATCTAGGGTATCATAGCGTTAGGTTATTTAAAGCCTAAAAGAGTAATACGAGACAGGCATTCAATAAAAAATCACAGTTAATACTTTTAAAATATATTCATGAAAGCAATAAAGACCTGTGATCATACTTGCCTTCTTAGTTTTTTTATTAGTATAGTTCTTTATGATAATATTAGCACCATATGTTAATAGTGAAACTTATGATGTACTCTCATATGTACCAATAAGTTATTAGTTTAAATTATATTCGGTAAATTAATGAATGAGTAATTTTAAAACACATTTTTTAAATAATTGAGATATATATATATATATATATATATATATATATATATATATATACTTACACATTTTATAAATATATATATGAAGTATATATATATATATATAATATATATATATATATATATATTATATATATATATAATATAATATATATATATATATATAATATTTGGGTGCAACATAATAATATATATAATGTTTGTCAATAACTTAGAAACACAAAGTTGTTTAGCTTTTAAATTTTATGACAATGTGTCAAATATTAAGAAAAATGGAATTTACAGGACGACAAAGTTTGAAAATTTTGTTAAAGTTTTAATACATTTTTCTAAATTTCAGTTCGAATGAACAAATTATAACTTGAGTTTATTAAATCATAACAAACTCAGCAAAATAGGTTTAAATATTTTGATATTCATCGTTTGAAAAATATCATCTTCCGGGTAGCGCAACTAGACCTACAGTCTATCGTTTAGTTTAAAAATCCCAAGGTCATAAGTATTTTGGGGATTGACCAATCAGAGAAGCCGCTGCAACCTCTCACTTAAAAGAGAAAAAAAACCCTACACAATAACCGCTGTAGGGAAAAACCTTCTTCCCGGCAATCGTTCACTTTGTTTGTGGTTCATCTTTGATTACATCGTTTTTGAAAACTACTTTCAAATTAATCTAAAAATTATATTTTCAAATAAAACTACACAAAAGAAATGTAAAAAAAACATCGCCAAGAAAATACGGGTAAAATAACCTGATTTGTTTACATAGTTTTTTTTCTGCTCCCTTCTTGTAGAGATTTTTTTTCTTAAGAATCAGTGGTGTCTTAACTGACCTGTCAAGATTTTTAAACTAAACGATACACAGTAAGGTCTTTTTTTAGCCAATTTTAAACTCTCTAGCAATAACACAGTGGGAGTTATGCATGATACAAACCACTCAGAACGTGATGACAATGCCTGAAACGGATAATATATGACGAACCCTCGGTTTCAGATTTTTCGAGTAAACACAATACTTTTCCTTACACCTACAGTAATGGGCGAGGAAAAGTAAAAATAATCAATATTACTTTTCAATACAAAATACATGCTTACAAAATATAATAATGCAAAAAAAAAATCAACTATTCCATTTCTAGCTTAAAAATTACAATAAATACTTAAATAAATAATTGGTGCTGCGTATGACTCGAATGATTGTTTTTTCCATCGTCGTCTTAAAAAATTAATTTTTGTTAACGAGAACAATTGAGCTATTTACCTTTGTGAAGGTTTACAATGTGTTTTCTAATGGTTTTCGCTTGGCAAGCCTTATAATCGCAGTGATTGCATTTATAAACCCTTTCTGATGGTTTATACTGAACCGGTAAGACACAAAGATCTATTTTGGGTTTGCACGAATCGGTTTTGGGTTTGCACGAATCGGTTTTGCGTTTCATATTTGTATCGGTCGATTGTGACGAGTGTTTGACTTTATTTGGTTTCTTTTTTGGTATCGAGTAAAAGGGGAAATGATACTTATCGGTAAAAAAAGTTTTTTGACATTTTAACTGAGCCTTGGTACAATTGGAACACATTTTTCCAGTTATCGACACATCACATACATCGCACTCTCGTTGCATGGTGAAACAATCAGTGCAGATATTATTTAAGGAGGAGCATTCACTACACATCCCTTGAGCTATTAAACAAGAGGCGCACGTTTGCCAGTTGGAAACACATTTAGTGCACGATTTTTGCTTTTCCGAACAATCCGAACACCTTTCTTTTTGAGCGGCACACTTGGGGCAATTGGTTTGCTTGATAATACAACCCGTGCAGGATTGCAGATTGATAAAACAAATTCGACAAGATTGCTTTTTTTGCAAACATGTTTCACACGTAGAGCACATCATTACCGTTCTGTGTATCGATTTTAGATGACGATTAAAATCTTTTTTCCTCGTAGATGAGAAAGTACACTTTGTACAAAAGAATTTAACAGATTCCTTATGCTCTTTGTATTTATGGCACGACAAATCGTTATTACTGAACGTCGAGTAACTGCATTTGTCACAGAAAAATTGTTTCTTTCCGTCGATGTGAACACACTCCGTCTCGATGTGATACCTAAGTTCATTCATGTTATGACCGCTGAACCCACAATTCAAGCATTTATGATCCAAATGTTGTATTTTCTCGTGTTGAGTCAATTCTAACTTGCTGTTGGTTTTGAAATCGCAAAAGGAGCAGAGGAATGGATTTTCTAATCCGTGAACTTGCAGGAAGTGAGATTTTATACTCCTATCGAAATTAGTTTTGTACCGGCACAGGTGGCAGTTATGAAGTTTCTTGTGGTGGATTCTTTGGTAATGATAAACTAGGTCTGTTTTTGAGTGAGCTTTAAAAGTACAATCCTCACATATCAAATACAAGTCGTTAATTTTATGATGCTTGAATTTGACGTGTTTGGAAAAATTTTCCTTCGAGGAACTACTAAAAGGACATTGAGGGCAAAAAAAACATTCAACGCCTATATGTTTGACAGCATGATGACGCCTTAGCACTTCACCGTCATACGACGAAAACACGCACAAGTTACATAGAAACACTTCGACATCATGCCGCAACTTGACATGGCTGGTAAATGCATTCCGTATCAAACTCGAAAACCTACAGTACCGACACATAAAAGCAGACTGAGACTCAATTGATTCAGTCGCCTCTGATTTAATTACACTTTCATTTAACGATAGTTCACCATTTTCAACTCGCACAATGCTTTCACTTTGAAGTGAAGTTTTCTCAAGCGACTTAATTTGCGAGCTCTCATTATTACGATGACTTTCGTATGATTTATCAGAATGCCAAATTTCTTCAACTTTTATCTCATCTTCATCACAAAACTCTTTCTTGATTTCGAAAGTTCTTTGGGTTTTCATAGAGTTGTATTCGTTCCCATCTTCTCTTAACCAAATTCTCTCGTTTGGCACCTCACAACGACTTTCTCTAGAGCTCTCAAAACATCCAACCTCTTCGTCAACTTTAATTTCATCTTCATCACAATTCTCTTTCTTGATTTCAACAATTCTCTGCCCTCTTGCATGATTTTTTTCGTTCCTGCTTTTACTCAACAGAGATCTCAAGATTGTTTCATTTGCATAATCATGACGACTATCCGTTGATTTCTCAAGATGCCAAATGTCTTCCTCAACTTTAATTTTATCTTGACCAAAATCCTCTTCCTTAATTTTAAGAATTCTCTCCTCTTTTACATAGTTATGATCGTGTTCGTATTTTCTTGATAGAATTTCATTCATTGTCTCATTTTCACTACAATTTCTCCCCGAGTACTCAAAACTTTGAATTTCTTCCTTAACTTTTACTTCATCTTCATTACGATCCTCAATCTTAATTTCAACAACACTCCGGCCTTTGAAAGAGTTGAATTCGTTTTCACTTTGACCTACCACAGTTCTCAGCATCTTCTGACTTTCACATTCCTCAGATTTGTCAAAATCCCAAAATCCTTCTTCAACTTTAATTTCATCATCCTCACACTTCTCCTTCTTAATCTCAAAAATTCTACGTTTCCCTGCATGATCGAGTTCCTTTTCATATTCACTGCTTTTATAACATTTAATCCAATCCTGACTATCGTAATCCATCTCACAATTAAATCCACTAGAATTTTCAAAACAATCGTTATCTGAATCCATTTCTTCCTTTATTTGAAGGCGCCCTTTGCAACTAACAACACCAAAAGGTTCTTCATTCTCAATCTTAACCCTTTTTCGAGTTCTATTTTCAATACAAACTTCGTCCAAGAAATTATTTTGCTTTGAATGCTCAGTCTTATAGTCTGATAAATTTTGAGAATCTGAGATAAGATGTAACCCATTATGATGGCACACATCAGAATTATTCTTATCTGCCATTCTGATTTCTTATCTACAGCATTGAAACCTGAAAAATAAAATAAAAATATGTTAATACACTTAAATTGAAAATGTACAGTCTATCGTTTAGTTTAAAAATCCCCAAGGTCATAAGTATTTCAGGGATTGACCAATCAGAGAAGCCGCTGCCAACCTTTCACTTAAAAAGAGAAAAAAAATCCCTACCACAACAACCGCTGTAGGGAAAAAACCTTCTTCCCGGCAATCGTTCGCTTTGTTTGTGGTTCTTCTTATGATTACATCTTTTTGAAAACTACTTTCAAATTAATCTTAAAATGATATTTTAAAATAAAACTACACAAAAGAAACGTAAAAAAAACATCGCCAAGAAAATAGGGGTAAAATAACCTGATTTGTTTACATAGTTTTTTCCCGCTCCCTTCTTGCAGGGATTTTTTTTCTTAAGAATCAGTGGTGTCTAAACTGACCTGTCAAGATTTTTAAACTAAACGACAGATTGTATGTTATCAAGGCCTCCTAAATGGTTTTTACAAAGTTGTCTGTATGTATGTGTCTAGTATTATCGTAGCTCCCAGTGTATTCATGCTAGAGAGTTGACACTTGGTACAAAAATCAGTGTGTAGGTGTAATTGAGCTATTCAGAAAATATTTTTTTTATGACGTCATTAACCTGCAAAAATTACTCCATAAAAATTTTGAGTCATAAAACGTAATAAAATATTGTGATGGATTGAGGTTCGGCACGCATGTGGCCACGTTTAAAATTAACATATGTGCCAAATTTCATCTCATTATCAGCATTAGTTCAATTTTCCCAAGTATATCTATGATTTTTGTTGGATTATAAAAGTTAAGCAGCATCGAGCGTGGTCAGTGTCTGAATGGGTGACCACTGGAGATATTTTAAGTATCTGAGGAAGAGTAAAGTGAGTCTGAAGTAAGGAGGATAAGCATAGTGAATCCGATGTTTTTAAATAATTTAGAAATATTATATACCAGAAAAATAGCAAATAAATTGTCTGCGGGTTAATTAAAGATTATTCAATATAATTGTGCGAGAGACACCTAGGAAATGTAACAAGCAAAATGCAATGCTACATCTGGGAACTGTTATGTTAGTACTTCACATTATATTCTTCGGAATTAATTGAAGGTCAGAGTGAGTTCAGGCTCTGTCGGCGCCCTGATAAGTTAGACGTAACGAAACAGAGTGGGACATGACATTATGTCGAGCCATCAATGATGACGAATGTCGGAAGATGGAACAGTTCCCAGATGTAGCATTGCATTTTGCTTGTTACATTTCCTAGGTGTCTCTCGCACAATTATATTGTGTCAACTATTCATGTTTTGCAAAACTCGGTAGTATCAAATGATATAAAGATTATTCTTATGGCAGGTTATTGCGTAATTTATAGAGAAGCTAAATTCGATGAGTAAGCAGAACCCCAAGCTATGATCCCTACTATAAGTAGGTCTATCGACTACTTTAAAAATCTTGACAGGTCAGTTTAGGCACCGCCGATTCTTAAGAATAAAAATCCCTGTAAGAAGGGAGCGGGAAAAACTATGTAAACAATTCAGGTTATTTTACCCGTATTTTCTTGGCGATGTTTTTTTTACGTTTCTTTTGTGTAGTTTTATTTTATATCATTTTAATGATTAATTTGAAAGTAGTTTTCAAAACGATGTAATCAAAAGAAGAACCACAAACAAAGAGAACGATTGCCGGAAAGAAGGTTTTTTCCCTACAGCAGTTATTGTGGTAGGGATTTTTTTCTCTTTTTAAGTGAAAGGTTGGCAGCGGCTTCTCTGATTGGTCAATCTCCAAAATACTTATGACCTTGGGGATTTTCAAACTCATCGATAGACTGTAGTATAGATTTAAATAAAGCATAAAACACTTGTATCAATACATTTACAGTCTATCGTTTAGTTTAAAACTCCCCAAGGTCATAAGTATTTTGGGGATTGACCAATCAGAGAAGCCGCATCCAAACTTTCACTTAAAAAGAGAAAAAAAATCCCTACCACAATAACCGCTGTAGGGAAAAAACCCTCTTCCTGGCAATCGTGCACTTTGTTTGTGGTTCTTCTTTTGACTAAATCGTTTTGAAAACTACTTTCAAATTAATCTTAAAAATTATATTTTAAAATAAAACTACACAAAAGAAATGTAAAAAAACATCACCTAGAAAATACAGGTAAAATAACCTGATTTGTTTACATAGGTTTTCCCGCTCCCTTCTTGTAGGGATTTTTTTCCTTAAGAATCAGTGGTGTCTAAACTGACCTGTCAAGATTTTTAAACTAAACGATAGACAGTAAGCTGCAAATTTGTCTTATGCAACTAAAATAATCAAAAAAATTTTATGTTTCTTTTTTTACATACTGACTCAACATAATATTCCCAGCTCAGCCAATTGTCATTAGTTACTCCGAGAATGAATATTAACAGATTTCCAAAAATAACATTGTAAGTATTCACAAAAACTTCACAATAAACTTGTTTATTGACGAGATTATTATTAAATTAATCTGGTTTGTCAGATTATGAAGAGCATCAGACATACTTTTATTTTCTCTAAAAATAATTGAGTAGGTGTCAAAGAGACTAATACTATTAGAGGGAGTACAGAACACGATTAACACAGTGATAAGGGGTCTGGAAGTGAGACAGTTTCCTAGTGCCGTAACTGTACTTACCCTAGTCAAAGACTAATACTATTAGAGGGAGTACAGAACCGATTACACAGTGATAAGTGGTCTGGAAGTGAGACAGTTTCCATAGGTGCTGTAACTGTACTTACCCCTACTATAGTCTCCCAAGAGAGAGATTAGATACTCCTCCACCCCTCTACAACCCCTATTAAGGGACACAGTCTACAAACGGCGGACATTTTTCAGTGATGCCACATTAAACCACTTTATTCAACACAGAAAATTAAAGAATACATGCAATAGATAATAATTAAAATTTATTTCAAATTCATTTTTCTTGATTTAAAACAAAATAATATTTATGTGAAATTGTAATTATTATGAAAAATAAAAAAATGACGTCACCAATGTACTGTTACGGCACCTAGCTACCCATGGAATGATAAGAACAGTTGTATCCTCCCTCCAATAGTAAGTCTCTTTGGTAGGTGCCAATATGTTATGTTTATTTAAAAAAAAATTAACAAACGGCTTTGTTTTACATTTTTCAAACAATTTTGAAAGAGTATTTCAAGAGAGTAAGGTCTGTAGTTATTTACTTCAGTCTAGTGGAATAGAATCAACAGGTGACTTTAATCATATGTTAATTAATCACTAGTTATTTCGATGTAATTGGAAATGAAAAGAAAAAAAAATTGGCCGCTACAAAAAAATTGAAACTGATCAGAGTTTGTTAAGCACTGATGATGACCTTTAGTTGGTTGAATGCCGGTTATGCTTTATTTTAAATACAATTTTTGACACCTGTGGAGAGACTTGTTTTATTACTCTGACCGCTATATTAGAATGCGAAGGCAACCATTTTTAAAAATCTAATTTCATCGAAACTGGTCCAAGTTTTTGATGAAAGTCCGTTCACTTGTTATTCTATTCCACTAAAACCGATTCATTTAAGAGGTAAAAAAATGAGGGGTTGGCTTAGACACAGTGTTTCGACTTGCACCCTTCACACGGCCCTGAGCTAATTCTGTCGCAAATATCCACATTGCAGCGCTAGTCATCCTTACATCATTTTAATTTTCACTAAGTATAACAACCTGTTCAAGCGGCTTTATTTAATTTGGTTTATATGTTAAAAATGAAGATTAGCTAAGGATGTAGGGACAACTAGCTCTGACTTGCGCCATAGTATTTGAACTAGATTCCCCCTTAATAAACTGTGTAGGCTTCCACGGTTATTTGTACCTAAATCATGAAGATTTAGGTCTTCTGGCGGTGACCACGTCAATGTAGATGAAGAATCCGACGTTTCGCTTCCACTGTGGGAGGCATCTTCAGGGATGTAGGACATCATGGATAGAAACACTATGTTCTGCAAAATCAAACCGACTGTCCAGTGATGATGGAGACGATTGAGGCCCTATTTATACCAGTTTCTGACCTTGTCAGAGACAGGTAGATTCCCCCTGATTGAAAGTTGATCCATCTCACCTAAAGGGAAAAAGGTGGGAGTCGGAACACTGTCTCTACTGCCGACCCCTCATTTTTACATCACTTTGGTCATCACCTTTTTTCTTTTAAAATTTATCTTAGTCTATTATTAGTTAAAAATTCCCAAGGTCATAAGCGATGACCTTGGGGTTTTGCTGCAATAAGAGAAACCGCTGCCAACCCCTGACTTGAAAAGATTAAAAAATCCCTACCACCATAGGAAGGAAATAAATTCCTTCCCGGCAATATTTTACTTTGTTTAGAGGTTCTTCTTATGTTTACATCGTTTTGATATAAAATGATATAAAATAAAACTACACAGAAGAAATGTAAAAAACATTGCCACAAAAATATGGGTAAAATAGCCCTGATTTATTTACATAGTATTTTTCCCGCTCCCTTCTAGCAGGGATTTTTTCTTTAGAATCGGCGGTGCCTAAATTGACCTGTCAAAATTTTTAAAGTAGTCGATAGTAAAGTGATGTACAGTGTTTCATACAGTTGGGGTGGGGGCGCGGGACACAGTGGTCCAACTCCAGGGAGTTGGAGTTGTTTTTTTTAGGACCACCTCAAACCAGGGTTTGAGGTGGTCCTAAAAAAACAGGGGCTAGTTGCATCAACTACCACACCAAGCGCTAGTTTTCACCTTGTACAACTGTTATCAATATTGTTATCAGTTATAAATTGAGACGTCTATAAACTAGAATGTAACCAAGACAAATTTTCTGAGCATTTTTAGTTGTTTATAAGATTATTTGTTTAGAAAATAAGATAAATTTAGCGTTTTTTTCATTAAAAGAACAAATAAAAAAGCAATAAACACGCAATTTAATTTCCATTTCTGCACGTCATGGTTATCATGATATCAGGTCTAGTTAAAAATAACACAGCGTTTATATTTTTATAACATTTTACGAAAATTATACATTTAAAATAATTAATAAGATTTTTAACATTGTTAAAGATCCCTTTAAATAATTTAAATCCTGAAAATGAAGAACTAATTATTTTATATATGCTGTACAAGGTGAACCGACCTGCCTCTAGTGGAGAAATGGTGAACTTAATGCAGGACCATCTAAAACAACATATTCCGGGGGAGTTAGACCACTGTGTCCCGAGGCCCCCCACCCTTACTGTATGAATTTCTACATCACTTTAGTAGATAGACTGTACACCTTGTTTACACGATAACGTTTTTAAAGCTATTACAAGTAGATTTGAAGCACCCCTGTAAGCATAAGAGCAATATAACCGTTGTTTTTTCTTTATTACCAAGAACTAAAACTTAATATTATTAACTTAATATATATTATTAATATATTTTTTTTAGTTATAATTTAATGCTAAAAACCTAACTCTTTTATATGTGGAGCTGTAAATATCTAGTTACAGCTGTAATATTTTAGCTGTAAATATTTAGTTATAATTTAATGCTAAAAACCTAACTCTTTTATATGTGGAGCTGTAAATATCTAGTTACAGCTGTAATATTTTAGCTGTAAATATTTAGTTATAATTTAATGCTAAAAACCTAACTCTTTTATATGTGGAGCTGAAAATATCGGCCACTAAACGGCCGCTTATTGTAATTTGTTAAAATAAATAAATAAATATGAGGCGGCTATATTTAGAAGAAGTAAAAATAGTTACCTTAAATTCATTTATAAATCCAATCTGACCTCAAAAAGTTATTCTAAATATAACGCTAAAGATTCATAACAAATAAAAATACCGCATATAATAATAATCAATAAAATTGACTCATCAATCGAAAAATTAAACTCACGGCAAGGTCTTTTAATAACGACTGTTTTTTCATAGAGTTATATTACTAGACGGGGCATACCCTATATCAATACATTGAGAGGTTTGAAATACATTTCGGTGCTCTCAGGTGCTTTGCGTATTATTATAAACTAATTTTTGTTATCTTTCCACACATTTTTGTGTTTTGTTTTGTATTTTTCATGTTATATTATAAAAGTAGCCGTAATTTTGTACTGTTTGATCTAATATACTAACAACCAAAGGTGTTAAGGTTTTTTTCGACGCTTCAAAATTCAACCGATAGTACCTCTCTAGTTCTAATATTTCCATGTTACTTTTTAGTAAACAAACTGCTTCTTCTTCTTTCTTCTTAGTTATTGTCTTTAACTAAATAAATACGCAGACACTGCCAGCTTCGATTTTTAATAATTTTAAGTTATTTTGGCTAAAACTTTTTCAAATGAAGTTACAATTTGAACAAAAATCTCCAATATGCGTCCATTCTTAATAGGTTTTAATGAGGTTACACAGAGCCACAAAAAGATTTTTCAGGACTCCCAATGTATTGAGATATTCTATGCCCCCTCTAGTATATATCTCTATGTTTAACAATATGAAAAGAATAAAATTAAGTGGCAACACTGTATTGAAGTATTTGAATTTTTTTATAATTTATGCTCTTAGAATAATACTATATATAGAAGGAGCACTACTGATAACACGAAAGGCGGTTCACTGGTGCAACTAAGTAATGCTGCCACCCTAACAATATACAATTTTCTAAAAAAAAGTTGGCAATACTTCCGGTTGCTGAATTATTATGTTCTATTATTAATTAATGATTGATTATTCATAAAATACTAATATAAATATCGGTGCATTACAATATTTAAAGCATTTTAAATTGTAGTTTAACGTATTTATTAAAATTATATACAAAATAGTAGTCCTCGTCAACTAAATGTAGATTCTCGTATTCCGCACCCTTTTGCCATCTAAGACCAGTTTTATTGAATACTCTGCAGGTGTTTTAAGTTATTATATTTGTTCTTTACGATCTTTCTTCATTAATAGATATTTATGACAAATATTTAAAATAATGTTTTGTTGTCAGGTTGGCAGCATTACTTAGTTGCACCAGTCAACCGGCTTTCGTGTTATCAGTGGAATTACATTGTGTTTACGGTCCTGTGCTCCTTCTATATATAGTATTATTCTAAGTTTATGCTGATTCATATATCACCAGATTGGTTTTATTTAAAAGATTTCTCACTAAATCATTATTTTTTAAGATTTTTTTGTTCTGCCGGGTGTATTATTGAATATTTCCTATACCGAAAGTCCATTATTGATGTAAATTCAAAGACATTTATAAGGTTGAGTCTAAGTTTTTTAAAACTTACAGGTTTTTTAAAGGAAGGGATGGATTTTTATGAAGCTGAACGTACTATATGCTGGTCAGTATTCATGTTGCGATTTATTTTTACTTTTCCTCATTTATACCGTAGGTATAAAGGAAAAGTATTGTGTTTGCAAAAAAATCCGAAACCGGGACGTCACCGGAATTATCCGTTTCAGTCGTTTTTAAGGCCTCCTGGGTGGTTTTTGCTAAGTTGTGTGTCTGTTATCATCGTACCTCCCAGTGCATTTTTTGCATACAGAGTTGAAATTTTGTACAAAATCTGTTTACCCCCTGTATAGACCAAGAGCCCAGGGGTGTTTTGATAATAAAAAGTGTAATAGCTGGAACCGGTCTCAATTTTTCGTAAATACCTTCTTGAACAAGGATCTACAATTCTCACTCGTATCGGACGGGTGTCCCAGGCAGAACGCACTTTAGGGGTCAAAGGTTCTGCCTGGGACACCCATCCGATACGAGTCGGCAGAATTGCAGATCCTTGTTCAGGAAGGTATTTACGAAAAATTGAGACCGGTTCCAGCCATTACACTGTTTGTTAACTTGGGTGGTATATTTGACTTTTAAAGTGCGTTCTGCCTGGGACGCCCATCCGATACGAGTCGGCAGAATTGCAGATCCTTGTTCAGGAAGGTATTTACGAAAAATTAAACCCGTTTCCAGCCATTACACTTTTTATTAACTTGGGTGGTAAATTTGACCTGTAAAGTGCGTTCTGCCTGGGACACCCATCCGATACGAGTCGGCAGAATTGCAGATCCTTGTTCAGGAAGGTATTTACGAAAATTGAGACCGGTTCCAGCCATTACACTGTTTGTTAACTTGGGTGGTAAATTTGACCTTTAAAGTGCGTTCTGCCTGGGACACACATCCGATACGAGTCGGCAGAATTGCAGATCCTTGTTCAGGAAGGTATTTACGAAAAATTAAACCCGTTTCCAGCCATTACACTTTTTATTAACTTCGGTGGTAAATTTGACATGTAAAGTGCGTTCTGCCTAGGACACCCATCCGATACGAGTCGGCAGAATTGCAGATCCTTGTTCAGGAAGATATTTACGAAAAATTGAGACCGGTTCCAGCCATTACACTTTTTATTAACAAAACACCCCTGGGCTCTTGGTCTAGTAGTTGTACTATTCGGAAAATTTATGGCGTCATCGACTCGCAATAATAACTCGGCAAAAAATGTGAAAAATCATAAAACACGGAACAATATTGCGATCTGAATTTTTAGCACGCATGTACCCCATGTATAAGACTAACATATGTGCCAAGTTTCATCTCATTATCAGCATTAGTTCAATTTGGTATAAGTTGTTGCTGTGTATTAGTATTTGCTGAGTATTAGTCGTTGTAGTATTTTTGTTGTTGTTAAATATAAGTTTTTGTGTATTAGTTGTTGTTGAGTAATAGTCGTTGTAAAATATAAGTTGTTGTGTATTATTTCTTGGTATATTATTAATTTATCACGCGTATTCAGCGAATTTGGGAATAACTGGGATATAAGGCTAACCAGGATGGGTGAAGATATTTTTTTTACCTATCGGCACTATTAAACTTAAGGGATATTGAAAAGGTCATTGCCCAAGAGATAAACATGTATACGGAATTATATTATGTAAGTATGCCATTTGCAGTACTTTGAATGGTCTGATTTACCTGCAACCGGTCTCAATTAATTCAGTTTACCATCTACCCTAAAATATGGCAGCGTTTTCATTTTCCAAAAAATATGACGCATGACGCCATAACATGGGTTGATGACGTCATAAATTTTTCAAAAACGATATAGGGTTCATAACATCCTCATTATATGCCAAGTATAAATAAATAAATAAATAAATAAAATATATATATTATATATATATATATATATATATATATATATATATATATATATATATATATATATATATATATATATATATATATATACACATATATTCGTTAACGGTCATTATTATTATTATTACACAGAATAATTAATAAATAACAAACAAACTAACTACAAGGTTGCAAAAGATAATAGACAAAATTAAATAATTACTTCACAGGGGGGTAATAGCGTCATATAGAATAAAGATAAGTAAATTTTTCAATTTTAACGCTGTATGAGGTCAAAGATAGCTCTTAGGGTTACGATAAAATCGGTCATTTAAACTCCTATCCTGCGAATCGTTTTCAGATATCACAAATTTTATCTTTCTTAGATAATTCGTATAAAGCAAATCCCCCCTTCTTTCTGGCAGTAAAGATAATGAATTTACAAAAAGTTATTCCAGTATTACTTTAATACAAGTTTTAGTGGCGTTTTTGCCTAAGTTTAAGGTTTAGTTCTGTAAGTTTAAGGTTTAGTTCTGTAAGTTTAAGGTTTAGTTCTGTAAGTTTAAGGTTTAGGCAGTTTGATAAGTAGGATAAGTTCTGTAAGTTTTGGATGATCTTGCAGTTTTTAAGAAATTCTGTAAGTTTTACGTTTAGGCAGTTTTGTAGGATAAATTTAGTTCCGCCAGTACTTGACGCCACTGCAGATCTTAAAATTAAATGACTAGATAGTCATTCAATTTTTTCCTAATTTTATTCGTATCTTTTAATACAGCTAAACATTTTAGAAGTCATATTTTCTATGTAAAAGAAAATTTTATAATTTGAACAAAAGAAAGTTAGGCTAAAATACGGTCTATACACTACATGTATATTTATTTATTATATATATATATATATATATATATATATATATATATATATATATATATATATATATATATATATATATATTTTAAATCCTTAAGATATAAGGATATATATATATATATATATATATATATATATATATATATATATATATTATAATATAATCCTTTTATTTAAAACTATAGTAATAACTATATTTAGTGAAAGCTGAGCATTAACTTTGTGAAAGTATTCAAAGTCAAATAATTCGTTTTTCTCAATACATAATTTATTTTGGTTATTTAAATAATTTAAAAGTTTCGATTATGAAGTTCTTGACATATCTAAAGTATAGTCCACACATTAGGAATGTATTGAGACCGGTTTCGGGTGGGGTTAGAAGTTCGAGTTGGAGTTCCGTCAGCGATGTGTTTAAAGGAAGAGATGAATTTAGTAAGAGACATATTGGACCGAGAGAGGAGGATCAAAGAGAGATGTTGGACTCGCTGGGCTTTAAGGTAGGTTGGCTTGGTTCTAGGCTCATTAGGTATCACATCAACCTTGCCTTGCAAGGATACATTATATATATATATATATATATATATATATATATATATATATATATATATATATATATATATAATATATATATATATATATATATATATATATATATATGTATGTATATATATATATATATATATATATATATATATATATATATATATATATATATATATACATATATGCAGGGTGTTTCATATAAAGTGTCCAACAAAGAAGGAGGTGATAATACTCCTGAAAAGGAACAAAAAATGTCCTATAATATAAACCCCTATCTCCAACCGTTTTCCCACAAGGTCAAATTTAATATTTTTAAAAAAAATTGACCTCACATCATATAATTGATAATAGGGTTTTAACTGTTCAAGCTAGAAAGGCGAAATTGGTCTTATTAGAAAGCTGAGTAAATTTAATCTACTCTGTAAATAAACAATCTACTAACTATGTCAAATATTTTAGAACTACTGCCCAAAAATTTGCATGAAACATGATTTTTTGAAAAAATTGAATTTTATGGATTTTTATAGCAGGGCATTAGAGGAAGTAAGAGATGAGCAAAAGTTTAGCCAAGAACGGAAAAAACTTCTCTTATGATTGCTCTTTTTGAACATTATATTCAAATTAATAAAAAACTACCTAAATTTATTCAAAATAATTAAAAATACCTGGTGTCTCATAAGTGCCCAATTTCTAATGTAACATTAAATTATCGAAACCAACAGAAGAAGTAATGTATTAAGTATTTTATTTGTTTTGCAGTCTTTAGAAGAGCTCAGTAATAAAGCGGTACCTGATAATATTAGACTTGATAAAGTTCTTGAACTTGACCAGCCATTAGGTAACCTGATTTTTTTCTTACTGTCTTATAAAGTGTTTTTATATTATATCATTAGTTGTTTTGACGGAGATTTTGTGGTAAAGGTATAGAGTAATACTAATATAGAAGGAGCACAGGACCGTAAACACAATGTAATTCCACTGATAACACGAAAGCCGGTTGACTGGTGGCCTTAAGTGAGGTTGCCACCCTAACAACAAAAAATTATTTTAAATATGTGTCATAAATATCTAATAATGAAGAAAGATTGTAAAGAACAAATTTAATCATTTAAAACACTTCCTGAGTATTTAATAAAACCAGTCTTGGATGGCAAAAGGGTTGCGGAATACAAGATTCTACATTTAGTTGACGAGGACTACTTTTAATTAATTTTAGTTAAAAACGTTAAACTACATTTAAGATGCTTAAAAAATTGTAATGCATTGATATTTATATTAGTATTTTATGAATAATCAATCATTCATTAATAATAGAACATAATAATTCAGCGACGGAAGTATTGCCAACTTTTTTATTAGAAAATTGTATATTGTTAGGGTGGCAGCATTACTTAGTTGCACCAGTGAACCGGCTTTCGTGTTATCAGTAGTGCTCCTTCTATATATAGTATTATTCTAAGGGTAAAAGTATAGACCCACCATGATGTTCAATAAAAAACACACTAGAATTATAAACAATTAATTTATTGTCAACCAAAATAGTGTAAAAAAATTATAACTGACCGGTTTCGACTTTACGTCATCATCAGAGTCTGTAAACAGCACTGATGATGACGTTAAGTCGACTTTTGATGACGTAAAGCCGTGGTTTCGACTTAATGTCATCATCAGAGTCTGTAAACAGCACTGATGATGACGTTAAGTCGAAACCGTCAGTTATAATTTTTTTATACTATTGTGCTTGATAATAGTACAGACTTACAGACTGCTGTTTACAGACTCTGATGATGACATTAAGTCGAAACCACGGCTTTACGTCATCAAAAGTCGACTTAACGTCATCATCAGTGCTGTTTACAGACTCTGATGATGACGTAAAGTCGAAACCGGTCAGTTATAATTTTTTTACACTATTTTGGTTGACAATAAATTAATTGTTTATAATTCTAGTGTGTTTTTTTATTGAACATCATGGTGGGTCTATACTTTTACCCTTAGAATAATACTATATATAGAAGGAGCACTACTGATAACACGAAAGCCGGTTCACTGGTGCAACTAAGTAATGCTGACACCCTTACAATATACAATTTTCCAAAAAAAAGTTGGCAATACTTCCGTTTGCTGAATTATTATGTTCTATTATTAATGAATGATTGATTATTCATAAAATACTAATATAAATATCGGTGCATTACAATGTTTTATGCATTTTAAATTGTAGTTTAACGTATTTATTAAAATTATATATAAAAAGTAGTCCTCGTCAACTAAATGTAGATTCTTGTATTCCGCCACCCTTTTGCCATCTAAGACCAGTTTTATTAAATACTCAGCAGGTGTTTTAAGTTATTATATTTGTTCTTTACGGTCTTTCTTCATTAATAGATATTTATGACACATATTTAAAATAATGTTTTGTTGTCAGGTTGGCAGCATTACTTAAGTGCACCAGTCAACCGGCTTTCGTGTTATCAGTGGAATTACATTGTGTATACGGTCCTGTGCTCCTTCTATATATAGTATTATTCTAAGAGTACAGACAATAGACGACAAAGCTTATTAATTCTTTTTAATTCTAGTGTGTTCTTTTATTAAACATCATGATGTGTTTTTTCAAGTTTAAACAATAACGTTTATGAACATATCCGTATAAAACAGTAAATAGTTATGAGGTACAATATAATTGTGCGACACCTAGGAAATGTAACAAGCAAAATGCTATGCTACATCTGGGAACTGTTCCATCATTCGACATTCGTCATTATTGATGACGAATTATGGCTAACATTATGGCTCTGCACAATGTCATGTCCTACTCTGTTTCGTTACGTCTAACTCATCAGGGCGCCGACAGAGCCTGAACTCACTCTGACCTTTAGTTAATTCCGAAGGATAAAATGTGAAGTATTTACCAGAGACGAGCGGTGGTCTCTTACCGCCATCATGCATGGCAAGCAAAACATATATCATTTGATACTACCGAGTACCTATAATCAGTGGTGCGGTGCAAGAACCGGATCGTATTAAATGCGTATAGAATATGGTCACCTGTTGATTACGCCGTGATTAAAAGTTATTACCTTTCGAAGAATCAGCTACCGTCGATACTTGCTGTTGGATATGAATATCCCTGGACTGGTTTCGGCATAACACCATCATCAGCAGGCGGGGCAACACTCGAGCTCTCAACTGATAAAGTTATATCAATGATTAACTTCTTGTCTCAATGAGCACGACAAGGGCTCTTCTTCAGAGGACTCGTCATTGAGGCTAGAAGTTAATCACTGATATAACTTTATCAGTTGAGAGCTCGAGTGTTGCCCCGCCTGCTGATGATCCCGTTTTGTCGAAACCGGTCCAGGGATATTTATATCCAACAGCAAGTATCGACGGTAGCTGTTTCTTGGATTGCTTCTTCAACTTGCAGTAAATACAATCTTTTTAATGTTATTACCTTTGCTTATTGGTTATTCTATTGTATCTCTAATATTTCTTTACTTTTCCTCATTTATACAGTAGGTATATAGGAAAAGTATTGTGTTTGCAAAAAAACCGAAACTGGGATGTCACCGGAATTATCCGTTTTAGGCGTTTTATGGCTTCCGAAGTGTTTTTGGAAAGTTATCCCGTCTGTGTGTGTGTCTGTTATCATCGTAGCTCCCAGTGTGTATATGCTAGAGAGTTGAAATTTGGTACAAAAATCAGTCTATGAATCGCGATTCAAAGTCCGTAGCAGCGCCACCGTCGCTGATCGTTGTTAAAATCCTTATGGGTGTTTTTAGGTTTTTTCTTGTTTGTGATGATTATTTCTTAAAATTTTTTCTTCTCAAAGTGCTTTAATTTAATTAGTTTTAGGGCGTATGAACTCAGCAGGATCACTATTTCATTGGAAAATAGGGTTTTAATAGGTTGTCACGAGTATATAAATTGAGTGATAAAAAAGTGAAAATCAAAATATAGTGTTTTATTTTATTTATTGTCAATTAATGTTACTATTAAATAATTTTAGTTTGCACAAACACACAAAATTACCCTTTTATTGCATTAAATTATTTGTAACCGGTATTTAAATTATCTTATAACAAGCTGATTTTCACCGTGATGGTGTTTTAATTTATTAATCCATTTTATTTATACAATAAAATAATTAATAACTCAATAAATTCACTTTTTTTTTGTAAAATTTTAGTTTAAATTATACGTTTAGGTTTTATTATTTCTGGGTTAAATCGAACAAATCCAAGTCTGTAGTGATAAGAGCCTGATCCTATATTTAAAATCTTGGATTAATCAAAGTATTTATCTATGAAATATTGGCAATTTTTTTAGCTCCGATGGTCGCTTTATTAATTTTTACCTCATTTACCGCAAATTAACTAACAATAAAGTCATAAAAGAAGAATTTTTATCGGCTCCAATGCTAATCATATAATCAAAAAAATTTATCACCCTTACGTTTTCCCGCCATTGGTATTGCCAACCTTACAAATATCTCTTTGAATCGTGAATAAAATATTAAAATAGAACTTATAAAATAAAATAACAACTTAAATCTAAATAAAGATTTATATTTTTTTAGGGATATTTGTTTGTGAAGGTTGGCGATTCTTAAAAATCATGACATGATTTGCAATTAATCGTTTCAGTTTGGTTCTAAGTGTTTGGTATTTTTACTTAGTAGTTTAAATATTTGTAAACTCATGAATTATTCTTTCCTAATTTAATGCGCGTTATTTATAATTGTAACTGCTTTAACTAACCAATTAGTAGTTTTATTAAACAATAAAAATGCGGCAAGGAACAACAGAAAAAAGAAAATACACTGGTCTTATGAGAAGGCGAAGAACCAGCAGAATAGAATGTTATAGAAATAGAATTAGTCGCATTTATTTCGGCAAGCCGCGACTTAAATTGGAGCTAAAAAATAAATTTATTTTACGAATAAAAAGTTTCGACAACAGACAGCATAATTTTGCTAAATCAATATGTTGATTATATATCATAATGAAAAGGTAAATAAACTCATAATTAAATACAAATGTTTATTAAATAGCCGAAGAAATTGAAAACAATAATAATTATTAAAATATGTTGTTTAGTAATAGGCGGAACACGACATTTTGACACAATAAACTATAATTGACTGACAAATAAATAATAAAATGTTGGCCTTATATAGGGATGCTGGAGTACAGTGACTTGTTTACCAACACTCCCCCTTACTACTGCAGCCCTATCTTCTCCCTCAGCTCCTTCGTCCTAGGACCACTTAGAGCTTTGGTAAGTAGGTCGGCCTCGAGTTCTTTGCTTGGTCTGTACATCAACTCGATGTGGCCGTTTCTAATGGCATCTCTGATGAAGTGCTCCTTGACACTAATGTGTTTGGAGCGAGTGCTGACTACGGGGTTAACAGCGAGGTTTTGTGCTGCCTGGTTGTCGCTGTATAGCGTGACGCATTCCTGCCGTATTCCCATGTCGCTCAGTAGCTGGCTCAGGTGGATGGCCTCCTTTGCTCCTTCCGTGAGAGCCATGTACTCCGCTTCTGCTGTTGATAGTGCCACAGTCCGCTGCTTCCTAGACTCCCAACTCACTGGACCTCCTCCATACAAGAAGCAGTAACCAGTGTAAGACCGCCTGTCTACTTCGCAGGAAGCAAAGTCTGCATCTGTCATTCCGGTCAATAAATGACCAGTTTTTCTGAAACTCAGAGATAAGGATTTAGTTCCATTTAAATATCTAAGGACTCTTTTAGCCGCCGTCCAATGCTCCTTGTTGTAGCACGAGTTAAATTGGCTTAGGTAGCTTACGGCGTAGGTTATGTCTGGGCGAGTTGCCACAGCTAAATACATCAACGACCCAATAAGGTTTTGATAAGGCAATGACTCGTCAATATATCGAGCCTTTTCTAATTTGAGTCCTTGTATGATAGGAGATCTTGCAGGTCTGCAAGACTCAAAGTTAAATTTTTTTAAACTTTCATCAATATATTTAGTTTGATTTGCTGTGATACAGTCTTTTTGCACATTAAATTTAATACCTAAACAGTAGTTTAATTCACCCAAATCTCTCACATCAAATTGTTCACTTAATAATTTTTTAATTTCACTCATAATTTCGTCATTTTTGGTTATTAAAATCAAATCGTCTACATAAACCGAGATCAGAATTTTTTCACCCCTTATAACCCCCCACGTATAAACAAGGGTCAGCAGCTGATGGTTTGAAGCCTAAGTTTTTTAATGCAACATCTAATTTCTTAAACCACTGTCTGCCCGCTTGTTTTAAACCGTACAGGGATCTTTTTAGTAAACATACTTTTTCACTACTTCCGTTCCTTAAGTCTTCCAACATTGTTTTTGTTTTGACGTACATACTTTGATCTTCGTTTAAACTTTCTTCTAAAATTATTTCTTGCAAGTATTGTTCTAAAAAATTGGGTTTTTTCATATATATCTCAGCATCTATGTCTCCGTTCAGATATGCGGTTGTTACGTCGAGTTGATGAATTTTCATTTCTTCATTTGCAGCAATGCCTAAGAGAAGTCTGATAGTACTTAATTTTACAACGGGAGCAAACGTTTCGAAGAAATCAACGTTAGGACGCTGAGAATAACCCCTTGCCACTAAACGCGCTTTCTTCCTTTCTAATGTTCCATCCGCTTTGTATTTATCTTTCAATATCATTCTAAAATCCACAACAAATTTTCCATGTTCCATTTTTTACGTGAGATCTAATTTCGCTTTTGATTGCATCATGCCATTCATCTTTATTTTCCACTTCTTCCACGTCATTTTCACCGCACAACATGGCGATGTAATCGTAGTTATCTCGCCCAAAAGGAGGTCTACGCGATCTTTTCCCATCAGATGCTGTGTTGTCCTCGTCAGTGCTGCTTTCTGCTAGTTCACATTCCTCATTTATCTGATCTGTGCCCTGATTTTCATCATGCATTTCTTGGTTTTGATGTTGCTCTTGAGGTTGATGAGGTTCGTTTTGTTGTTGTACAGCTTGAACTTGCTGTTCGTTTGATTCATTTTCCTCTCCTTTTGATCGTTTTGATTTTTTCTTTCTTTTTCGTATTTCTTTCTTCTTGTTCTCTTCTTTTATTTTCTTGATTTAAATTACATGTAACAATAATGCCATCGTCATCTTCTGATTCATTTGTTTCTTTAATATTTTTCTTCTCCTCTTCTTCTATCCATTCTTCTAGATTGTTAAATTTATCCGAATATTTGTCACTTGTGCTGTTTGTTACTTTAACGTCTCTACTGGTCACGACTCTTCGTAGTTTTGGAATCCATACTCGGTATGCCTTCGATACATCAGAGTACCCTACAAATATTCCTTCGTTTGTTTTAGACTCGAATTTTCCTCTTTTTTCACCTTTTCTAAGGACAAACGCTTTGTTGCCGAATACTTGATAGTGTCTTACTGAAGGTCGATGTCCGGCCCATTTCTTGAAGGGGGTTTCTCCGTAGAGATGTTTCGATGGAGATCTGTTGAGAAGGTAGCATGCAGTGTTGATGGCTTCCGCCCAGAACATCACTGGTAGCTTTGCTTCAGAAGTAAACACCGAGCTCTTTCTAACAAGCTTCGATTTTTCCTCTCTGCCAGCCCATTCATCTGTGGAGTGTATGGCGCTGACAGTCTCCGTTTTTTTAATATATTTCTCAAACTCGTTTGAACAATATTCGGCCCTACCGTTATCACTTTGTAAATTTTTAATTTTCTTTCCGGTTGTTGTTTCGGTTTCGTTTTTAAACTCTATAAATTTTTCTAACACTTCATTTTTATGATTTATAAAATAGACTTTCGTATATCGAGATGCGTCATCGATGAACGTAACAAAGTATCGACTTCCACCGGGTGATTTAACTCTAAATGGTCCGCACACGTCCGAATGAATAATTTCTAAAATATCAGTTTTAGGTTTTTCGTCTTTGATTTTCGGAAACGGTAACCTCGACATTTTTCCTTGTATGCACGTTTCACAATCACCGATTTCGGTTCTTGGGTTGAATTTAAGCCCCCTTAAGATTTTGTTATTTAATGCCTTTTTCATATCGATTTGATTTAGATGTCCTAATTTTTTATGCCAATTTATAATTTCGTTATTATTTTCGCGGGTTAAACTTAAATAGTTAGTTTCTTTGTTTTGATTTTCATCCATTTCAATGAAATAGAGACCGTTTTCAGATTTTTTGGCGTACATCATATGATTTCCAAATTCATCAATTACTTTGGCGTAATCATTTTTAAATAAAACAGTACATCCCTTATCTGTTGCCTTAGACACAGATATGAGGTTCGTACTCAAGTTTGGCACATACAGTGTATCTTTCAAGTTGACAGTTTCGAATATTTTTGATTTTACTTTTATTTTGACATTTCCTGAACCAAGGATAGGAGTTGTGCTGTCATTTGAAGCTAATTTTAATAAATCGTGTTTTGAATTTTTGATTAGATTGTCAAATTTTGATTCGTCTGAGCACATATGCGATGTGCACCCGCTATCAAGACACCACTTAGATTTACTTTTTGTTTCTATACTGGAGCAACACTGTTCTATTTTTAGAGATGAATTTTTGTTTTTAGAGATATTTATATTTTTTGTTCTACAGTCCCGGGCATTATGACCGTTTCGGGAGCAGCGCTCGCACCGAATGTTGCTTCCATGATTGTTGTTTGTATTTGAACGGTTATTATTTTGATATGAATTAGGTCTAGGTCGGAAGTTAGAGCGTTTTTGATTTCTCCCTAAAAACGCGTCTTCCGACAATGCAGATTTTTTATTATTTCTCGCCTCACTTTCTTCAAGAATTTTAATTTTAAGATTTTCCGGCGATGGTAACTCATCCCGCGACTCGATCGCGACCCGAAAAGTTTCGAAAGCCGGCGGCAAAGAATATAATAGCATTATGCTTAGTAAATCATTATTGATATTAATGTCCATATCTGCCAATTTATCGACGGTATCGGAGAACTTGTTTAAATGATCGCGAATATCGACTTCATCGACCATTTTGTGTAAAATAAGCTGCTTTAGTAATGCCGCTTTCCTAGCTGGCCCCTTACTTTGGTAAATGTCTTTGAGTTTATCCCACACACTTTTCGACGATTGACAGTTTTTTATTTGTTTTAGTTCACTTGGAGATATAATAAGTATTAACTCCGATTTGGCGTTAAGATCATTTTGATCCCACTTATCTCTCTCGGCTTCCGTCGATGGTCTGGGTATTTCACCCGACACATGTTTCCACAGGCCCACTCTGTTCAGGAGGGCTTGTGCCTGAATGCACCAGTGTCGTAATTTTCCCTTTTTAAGGGTTCAATTTTATAAGTACTTGAGGTCATACTTACGTTTATTGATTGTTGTCTTCTTCACCTTTCTAGGAGGCAGGTCCGTAACGTGAATTTTCTACGTGATTCTGGGCCCGTAACCTGTTGTTTAGTAATAGGCGGAACACGACATTTTGACACAATAAACTATAATTGACTGACAAATAAATAATAAAATGTTGGCCTTATATAGGGATGCTGGAGTACAGTGACTTGTTTACCAACAAAATAACCTGACTTTGGACACCGAATTCAACCCTGAGTGTCTACACGACACATTATCGGGATTCAACCTACAAATTATCGGTTTTTAACACCGGGTTGAATCCTCGTTTACACGGAGTAAAATTTTGAGAGTTCAACCCAGTGCTCAACACCTTGTGTAGACTAAGTAATTGTAAGTTTTGGAACAACTTTAAAGCAATATTTACTGCCTCCTAATCATAGAGATATATACTAGAGGGAGCATAGCCTATCTCAATACATTGAAAGGCCGGAAACATCGTATTGGGGCTCTCAGGAGCTCTGTGTAACCTCATTGAAACCTCCTTCAAGAGTGAGTTAAGGCAATAATAAATCTATTGTTTTCGGCTTCCTATACATTGTTTGTGTTTTGATTTGTATTTTTAACGTACTACTATATAAGTTATTGTAATTTTGTACTGATTATTTGATTTTTTTTTTTTTTTTTTTTTTAAATAATATATCCTTTTATTTTTAGATAAAAACAAATTAAAACAGATTATCAATACAAAATCAAATTTTGGTATTTTGTGCCATAACATTGGATTATTCACACATTAAGGCATTAGCCTTGTGCTGTGGTGAACAGTCTATAGTCTGCCTTTATATCTAAAAAATATATATACATACATATACGGACACATTACATACCTACATACATACACTCATATACATACATATATATATATACACATACATACACACACATACATATATATACATACACATACATACATATATATACAATACACACACACACATATATATATATATATATATATATATATATATATATATATATATATATATATATATATATATATATATATATATATATATATATATATATATATATGTTATACATACACACATATACATATATATACAATACATACATAACACCAACACACACATACATATACATACACATACATACACACACATACATTTATATATACATTATATATACACACCTTGTGTTATATATATATATGTATACATTATACACACACATGTATACATATATATTCTTATAAATAATAAATTACAGATAAAATACAATTTAAAAAGAGATGCCTGATCATAAAACAAAATCCAAAATATATTTTGGATTTTGATTACATTATTTGATTACATGATTTGATTACATTATAAGCGAAGGTGGTCAGGTTATTTTGTCAGTGTTTCAAAATTCAACCAATAGGGCCCCTCCAGTAATAATATCTCTATGCCCTGAAGAACCTAAATTTAGGTAACAAATCGAGAATATTTTTAAAAACATTTGGGTACTTTAAAAACATTTGTCTTTAGGGGCTTTTTAGGCCCTTCCTTAGAGTATTGGGCTCTTGTGTTATGAATATATTAAATATATTAATATTTTTTTTGCTGAGGAGGGCTATCTGGGAGTTTCAAGGAAGGCTGCCGCCCCTGGAAACTGGAAACCGAATAGGACATGGCATTAAGTCGAGTCTCCGACATAATCTCTGCACCGTAGTGCAGCGGCGATATAAGCAATACGCAACTGCATTGCGTAGTTAATCTACCCAACAAACCTGCAGGCGCAACGAAAAATCAATAATATATGAAAAACTAATACCTTTTTCGAATCGGTTTAAACAACCGAATATGGATAATAGATCACGTTTAACATTCTTCTACACATTCTTCTACACATGATTCACCATGCAATAGCTTGTTTAGGAATTTGATTTTTTTAGGTGAATATGAGTTAATGAACAGGATCCGACAGATCGGTAGTAAGAACAAGCTGTACAGGTCTTATATAGGAATGGGATACCATAATACATGTATGCCTCATACTATAATGAGAAATATATTTGAAAACCCAGGATGGTATGTATACTACAGAAAAATTATATAGTTATTACGTTTGTGTAGATTGTTACACCGGACTTTACCCTGGATACCTTCCTTTGTAGAGCCATAGAAGTCAATATTTGTTCCTGGTCAAAGTCTTGGAAACTAATTAGCACATCCTTAAGTAAGGCCTCAGAAGCTAATATCATCTGAGAAATTGTATTAGAGTTTATTATTATAATTTATAACTTCCTCGGCATGGATTCTCAGAGTAACAAATTTCTAATTTAAGCATCTCACTTAAGTATAGGCCTAGAACGCTAGAGAATACATCTGCAGAGAAATTTGGAATTAGAGTTTAATATTATTGGGTAACTCTCTCTACCCAAATCTATCCCTCGCGAACCTAATTTCTAATTAGATTCTCCTTAAATAAAGTTAAGCGTCTCAGATTAGCTAATTATTTTATCTGAGAAATTAAATTAGATTTATTATATAATTTTTAACTCCAGCCAATTCCTCGAGTAAACAATTTCTATTTGACAATCTTACTAAGTAAGGTAGCTCAGAGCTAATATCTCTAACTGAAGATTAAATTCAGAGTTTTATTATTATTTT